>VXAV01003736.1:200359-280973 GCA_013399715.1 Alectura lathami | reverse complement strand
GATCAGAGGGCTGGAGCACCTCTCCTATGAGGAAAGGTTGAGGGAGTTGGGACTGTTTAGCTTGGAAAAGAGAAGGCTCCGGGGAGACCTCACTGCAGCCTTCCAATACTTGAAAGGAGCTTACAGGCAGGAGGGGGACCGACTTTTTACACGGGTGGATAATGGTAGGACAAGGGGGAATGGGCTAAAACTGAAAGAGGGGAGGTTTAAGTTGGACGTCAGGAAGAAATTCTTCACTGAGAAGAGTGGTGAGGCACTGCCACAGGCTGCCCAGAGAAGCTGTGGATGCCCCATCCCTGGCTGTGTTCAAGGCCAGGCTGGATGGGTTCCTGGGCAGTTGGATCTAGTGAGCCAGTGGCTGGCAGCCCTGTCCACGGCAGGGGGGTTGGAACTAGATGATCTCTGAGGTCCCTTCCAACCCAAGCCATTCTATGTTTCTATGGTTCTATGATCTGTGGCTCAAATGCCCCCTGTACACTTAGCATCCTGCTGATTCCTTTCCCAAGGACCGTCCTGGTCTCTATTGTTAATCCCACTCTGTGAAGTCACTGTCCTGCATCTGCATGCTCCAGGATCCCAGTGCAGAGTCACCTTTCGGGTCACCTCTCTACTCCCCTGTGGAGTGTTTTTGTTGGTGTCCCAGAGCACTCCTGGATTGTGTACTCTGTTCTGTACTGTGCTGTGTTCCCCTGTTCTACCTCAGTGTGAAACAAGATGTAACAAGGTTGAAAACAGTCAATTTGTAGTGAAAAATAATCTCTTACAGAAATGCATGGGCCAGTAATAGGGACTTCAATGGATTTCTTAACAGAGTTTATCATTTTCCATTGCACTTTGTGGGACACTTACCACATCTGTGGAATGCTTCTTCTTTGCTATTAAGGTCTACCAAATTCTTCCATAGGGATGATATTTTTTAAAGAAAAAATACTGAAGCTCCATGTGAAAACAGGAAACTCCATGAATTTTTTTTATAGTGAAATTTTTCCACTAGGGAAACATCCATATTTTATATTTTGCAAAATGTGCGGGACCATAAACTGTAAAACCGCATGGAGAACCACAAGTCCTTTGTACTTTAAAAATAGACATAAAAGTAATTTCTCCAGTAAGAAGGAACGTATTTTTAAAGGTGAGTATTTGTAGGGCTTATAAAAACTATTGGTCTGTCCTTGGAAAGTGAAGGATGATGTTTTAAAAAGGAAAGGACACAATGTGGTGAGTCCATTGAGCCTGACTCATGTCTGCAGCATGTGCTCAGCTGGAGCAGCCGTAGCAGGGCTGCACAAAGCTGTGAAATGTTCCCACCCAGCATGCCAGCCTCCCTGCACCCAGAGATGAGAGGAGAGGAGAGATGATGCACAGGCAAGCGGTGGAGAAAGTCATAAAGATCCTCAGGCTGCTTCATTTCTGCCACAGTGTCCCAGCCAGCGTAGCTGAGCTGGAATGAGGGAAAAGCAAGGCCACAGGGCTACTGTAAGCTTCCCTCCACTCTGCAACAAGTGGCGAGCAGGGAAGGGGTCATACGTTATTGTCTCAGCTCCTTGGGGTGGTGTAGGAATGACCACACTCAAGGCTTTGAGCCAAAGCTCAGTCTCACCCTTCTGGCCGTGACGTTTGCAGTAAATGATGCTGACAGGTCTCTCTTCCTGGACGGATCAGCTGGTCTGTAGCACAGGGATGTCATCACAGGGTGCCAGGAGTATTTCTCTGCTGCTGGACATGCTGTAACGGCTGCAGCTACGGTGATTGCCAGGGGCCTGGCTGTTAGAAATCAGGTGAGACATGCAGTGCATGAGTGGGCGGAGACAAGCAATGCATGAGTGGGCAGATGGAGAGGTGGTATTTCTCCCACACCTAATGCTGGCTCTGGTCTCTGTTGGTGGGATGAAAAACCAAGGGCAGAACATCTTCCTCAGCACACCTGTGCATCTTGTCGAGAGAGGTTCTCCTCCCCCTCTACGCTGCCCTGATGAGACTGCATCTGGAGTATTGTGTCCAGTTCTGGGCCCCTCAGTTCAAGAAGGGCAGGGAACTGCTGGAGAGGGTCCAGCGCAGAGCCACCAAGATGATTAAGGGAGTGGAGCATCTCCCTGATGAGGAAAGGCTGAGGGAGCTGGGTCTCTTCAGCTTAGAGAAGAGGAGACTGAGGGGTGACCTAATTAATGTTTATAAATATGTAAAGGCTGGGTGTCAGGAGGATGGAGCCAGGCTCTTCACTGTGACATCCAGTGACAGGACAAGGGGCAATGTGTGCAAGCTGGAACATAGGAGGTTCCGCTTAAATATGCGGAGAAATTTCGTTACAGTGAGGGTGACAGAGCACTGGAACAGGCTGCCCAGAGAGGTTGTGGAGTCTCCTTCTCTGGAGACATTCAAAACCCGCCTGGATGTGTTCCTGTGCAATCTGCTCTAGGTGTTCCTGCTTCAGCAGGGGGATTGGACTAGATGATCTTCTGAGGTCCCTTCCAATCTCTAACATTCTGTGATTCTGTGATTCTGTGATCTTGTCTGAACACTGAAATGGACCAAAGCAGGTTCAAGTTCTCGGTAAAGCCGTTGCCTTGGAGTCTGAGTAGACTGGCCTTGGCCCTTGGCCATGCTGCATGACAGATCTCTGGACCAGCAATACCACCGCTGTTTTGGTGGAGAAGTTGGCCTGTGTGGAGGAGGTGGCCTTTCCCAGCAGCAGCAGCAGCAGCAGGAGCAAGTATCAGCTGTTTTGCTGTCCTCTCCTTTTTCCCTAGCAGCAGAAGCAGCAAATCTGATTATTCACAGCTCTTTTCCCTTTCCTTTCCTTTCCTCCCTGGCTTGCAGCCCCACCCACCTCTGTCTCCAGGCAAGAGGTACCAGTCCCTGGCATGGCCTCTTCTGCAGGTGACAACATGTACTCTCATCTGTGTGGCAGATGACACTTTATCTAACTCATAATTTGATAATTACATCCTGTTTATCAAACTTTCTCCTGCCCTTTCATGTGGATAGGAATTTCCTTTTCCATGTGCTGCTCAGTCTTGGTGTTGTTGAACAGTGTAATATTCCAGTCCACCGTTTGTTTACAGCTGCCTTTCATCTTCAGTTATTTGCTATATTTTCATAGTGGGTAACTGAATGATTCCTGTATTCAGGCCAAATCCTACTTGTTTGGTTCATGTGAGTAATCTAGGAAAGCCTGATGCTGTTCCCTGATCTGTCTGGAAATGCTTGCATGACAAGTGGTCCCCAGGCGTGGGACCCATGAGCAGCAGTGGAGTCCTGAGACTGAGCCCCATCTTCCTATTATTGCGTAGGCACTGGATAAACACACCCATCCCAGTGTGTGACTCTAGCTCTAGGAAGTCATCCTGTTCATGGGCAGCTGGGTAACATTAATTTTTACAAGCCATTGGTACATAATGTGGAGCATACCAGCTGCCTTTCCATTTTCAGGGAGGGGCAAGACAAGGCCTCAGGCCATTCCAGTTGGGCAGTCCTCCTGAAAAGGGCAACTAGAATAGGAAATATGCAAAGTGAAAAACTTTCCCAGTCCTTCCGTGCAGCTGTCATCAGCAGCACAAAAAGGCTGATGCTGCCAGAGCTGCTGGGCTACCCGCTGCTGGGACTCATTTCATCCAAAATCACTGCCCCGCTCTGCTGGCAGGAGTATTTCTTTTGGATGCCTCAGTTTAGCTGAGCTGCAGGATCTGAGTGGATGGATTGCAGCCTGTCCATTTTTGCTACTTCTGTGCATGCTTGAAGAGGCTGGGATATGGCCACTACCTACAGAGCTCTGAACATGGACCAAGGTGTTGCAGCGATGAAGAGAGTTCAGAATAATTCATTTCTCTCACTTATGTGTCACCAGCACGTGCACAGTGAGATCACAACCTGAGAGAGGAGGGCTGGTCCACATTAAGAGCACTTTCTTAGGACTCAGAGACATGGGTTCAGCTTGCTGCTCTGTTGCTGACTTTCTTTGTGAGCCTCAGTAAGTCACTTAGACTCTCCATGATTAAGTGTCATGTGTAAAATAGTGGTAATAATAATAATAGCCTTTCATTACTAATGCACATAAAAGATAAGGAATTAAACATTAAGAGTCAGCTATTATAATGTAGAGAGCCCAAGGAGCATCTGCCCTGAGGAGATGAACTGCTTGGGAAGGACTAAAATAATGAATAAGGTAGTTTAGGTTTGGAGCTGAAAGGGGCAGAGATGGAGAAGCAGGCAGGGTGGGGAGATGTGGTTGCTGGAAAGGATTAGGCAGAGGCAGAAGGCACATGAAGGTGTTGGAGCTAAAGTCACAAGGAGGCAAATGAATGGGAGAGCACAATGCTGTAAATATCCAAAAGTGAACTGTTTGTCCTTGAGATCTGTCTTTGTCTTATTTGTTGGTTTACTTGCATTTTCTTGAACAAAGTGCAATTGTCTGCTTTTACAGACTGTAAATGTATAAGTATTTAGATTCTATATTTATATAAAAATGTGGGGACATGAAATGCCAGTGTCTTGGTAGAGCAGTGGGTTTACAGTTTGGGATGCTGTGCAGTGCTTGTAAACAAGGCACAATGCAGGTGGCAACAGCAATCATGGCCATGAAGACCTCTGGTGCCTAAACCAAGCAGCGATCCAATGGATATAATCTGGTTGGGATTTCGAAAGGACTTTACACAAAATCTCCCACCAAAGGCTTTTAAGGAAACTTAGCAACCGTGGGGTAGGAGAGAAGCTCTTTGCATGGATAAATGTCCATCTTAAACCAACATGATACAGGGAGTGGAAATAAATGGTCAGCTCTTGCAGTAAGGAAAGCTCACTAGTGGAGTACTGAGCTGATGCCAATGCTGTTCAACTTATTCAGACGTGGACAGAGGGGGAGAGAAGTACTGAGACAATGTGGTGATAAGGCAGATATAGTCAGGGGAATAAGGCTGATAATAAGTAGTGAAAGAATGTAAAAGAGCTTGCAAGACTGGCCAACAAAATGGAAGGTGAAGTTCAACAGCCCCAGCTGTAAAGTGATGTACACTGGGAAAAGTGTTGTAGGCTTCCCACTCAAAGGCAGGAGCTTTAAGCCGAGCATTACTACTCAGGAGAAAGATGTGATGATCACTAGTCGTCTTGGATGCTTCTGTAAAAATATCAGTTCAATGCTCAGTAACACTCAAAAAACCCCAAATCATGTGTTATGAACTACTAGAAAGGGAATGGACATGAAAAGATCCTTACACCATTATATAAATCCACTTTTTGCCTGCTCACCCGCTGTGGTGTACAATTTTGGACCCTCATCTGCAAAAAAATAGAACAAGAAAAGCTTCAGAGAAGGACAACAGAGCTGATAAATGGTGCTGGGGTGGTGCTTGGTTCTCATTAGCATGGGAAAGCTGTGAAGAGCATTGATAGGGATCAGCTGTTTGTGTGTCGGTAAAAGAGCCAGAGGGCCAGGAGCTAATTCAGCTAATGGGAGTTCTGTCAAACCAGCCAAAAGGGATGGCTGGTTCATCTCTGGTTCATCAGAGGGAGAGTAGAAGGATGCACAAATAAATTTCAAGGAAGCTTGCACAAATACTTGGAAGAGAGATCTGTGAAGATCCAAACAGAACCATGAAATCCACTAGGCTGAGCAGAGTCAGAGGCTGGAAGAGTATTGAGGCAAGTGAATTGCCCTGTTCTTGCTCTTTCCTGGATGTCTCCTCAGTGCTATTACTGGGAAAAGGGTATTGATGCCAGCTCTGACCCAGTATAATGATTTTCGTGTTCTCACTTGTCTGTATTTCATTGGCCAAATATCCATGGGACATTCAGACTCGCATACAGTGTTTTACTTTAGAAGAACAAGGTCTGGTCTTGGCAGGGAGGAGGCAGTTCAGGTCTGGATCTTAAATTCAAAACAGTGTAATCTTTTCAGCTTTCTAGGGTAGAAGATCTCTCTACAGATCGTGCCAGAAAGAAGTTCAGAGGATGTTTTCCTTGAGAATACCTGTGAAATAATTTCTTGATGCACCCTTATTTGCAATTGGACGTGACAGAAAATATGACTGCTTTTGGTTCAGGACTAAACTTCTGGCTGATTATATACTGGCCTCTTTCCCCAGTATATTTCTTTTCCCTGTGGTGACTGGAAATGCCTTCCACATTCCCTACTTTTCCTCCAAATTTAGACATCTGGCACAAGTACATGTTAAGATTTGGAGAGTCTTTGTTAGGCATTGATTTTCTGATCTGCAAAAACTGGAGATCCATCTCATGATGGTTCTTCTCACTGAGGATACATAGCTGGACTTGGCATCCATATTTGCACTGTTTCTACTTCACAGTTCAGCCAGGAAGTGGCTAACTTCATTAAGCAAAGAGAGCCTGTTCCTGGAGTGCATAGATTAGCCTCCTTAGCTGGAAAGACTAGAACAGCGTACCTTGAAGCTCAGTGAAAGAGATTTGCTATCCAGTCTTTTTGCCTTTTGCTTTCTACATCTAGAAGGCAGATTCAAAACATTTGAGAATACCTGCTGAAATTGTAATGAGCCTTTGGTGAATTCAGTGCAGTTTCAGCAGGCAGTTCCTTGAGAATGCTCAATATTTTCACAGCTCTGATAAAAAAGTCAATAAAAGGCTTACAGGGGACTTAGTGACCTGCAAAGGAGTTGTTCCCTTCTGAACGTTACATGAATTCTGGCAGTACATGCATCTGTTGAAGCAAGTTCAGAGGAGAGCTATGGAAATGCTCAGAGGGCTGGAGCACCTCTCCTGCAGGGACAACTGAGAGAGGCTCGAGAAGAGAAGGCTCCAAGGAGACCTTACAGTGGCCTTCCAGTACCAAAAAGGGCTGCAGGATGCTGGGGAGGGACTCTTCATCAGGGAGTGTAGTGATAGAACGTGGAGTAATGGTTTTAAACTGAAGGAGGGTAAGTTAGATTAGGAAGAAATTCTTCACGATGAGGGCAGTGAGGCCCTGGCCCAGGCTGCCCAGAGCAGCTGTGGGTGCCCCATCCCTGGGGGTGCTCAAGGCCAGACTGGGTGGGTGCTGGGCAGCCTGAGCCAGGGGCAGGGGGGAAGGTGTCCCTTCCAACCCAAGCTGTTCTGTGATTCTAAGATTCTGTAATGAGACCCTTTTTTCACGTTACCCTTTTTCAGTTGTCCAGAAATACTCATTTCCTCTAAGCAATAACAAGTAAGGGTGGATGGAAAATTGGTAATGCCAGCTCCTTCATACACCTTTTTACAGGTATGATGCTTTATTAAGACTCATCTTCAGTTCTGGTGCAGCACATTATTGGGTTTACACTAAGTATTCCAGTAATAAGTGTGTCAGTTATTTTTCTGGAACTATGAAATATACCAGGGGCATGAATGAATTTAATAAACTGGATGTATATGAGGCACTGTCATGTTAAGTAACTGGATTATGTAACCTAGATCCTGCCCACATTGCTTATTGGAGAGTGGTCAAGCTTTTTCAGTGCTAAGAATCTTTATTTTGACTTCCATATGCACCTAGAGTGGATATCGCCTGTCAGACATCCAGACATATGGGGAACTTGGTGGCTTGTTTCACCAGGAGGGCTTAGGCTATCTGAGGAGGAAACTTCTGGAAGAAAATTCTGATAATTGATCAATGTTAATGCATTCCTCCATAACATATAATCATCAAGACTTCCAAGCTCCTACAGACTTGAGAAGAAAGTTTTACAGCCATTACAACACTTGGGAGTATGCAGAGGAATATATTTGTGATTTATAATCACCGGGAGAAACAGTTCCTTACTTCTACAGTAACTGCTACTCTTAGTGATATGCTGGACACAAAATCTCTCCATAGCTCAGTTCTACTCTACTCTAGATTCTACTCTAGCTTACAGACCTAGAGGAGGTGGAGGAGGTGCCCTTGGAGTTTCTGATCAGGACACTATTATTTTAAAATTATTAGTATTTCTGCTATCCCCCAATCATCCCTGCCTCCAAACAAAACAAAACAGAAAAGATCTGTCACCCCCACCTGGGTTTTGAATATCTCAGCAACTTTCCATGTCTTTTCAACACTCCTCCCTAATACCTCATTACAGAGCTGGTGGCTAGGTATTGTCTTTCACCTGCTCATTCATTCACTTTACAGAAAGTACCTCAAGTTCTTTGTAGGGATATCTCACTAGGATTCTAGGATGGGTTTCTCTCTTTGACCTTTTCACAACCCTGGGGCATTCACCAAGTATTTTGTGGTTGTGGTTGCTCATCTGAGGAGAGAAGAAGTTGAGATCCAGCCATAAAGATGTTTCCATAGGTACTGCTATCCAAGAGACCTCAACTGCCTGTATGGATACATGAGATACGAAAGCTGAATCCATGTGGACAACGCATCTTGAACTATAATTACCATATGGTAAATAGTCGTTCTTTATTGTCTTGTCAACAGTCAAGGAACCTGCGCTGATGCGGAGGCTTGGGGTATTGCTGACAGAGTTAATGGATGAGCCTTGGGGGAATGCTCTTTTCCCACTTGACACTCAAGTCACTTTTCTTAATTGTAAAAACATCTGTAAGAAGAACAGAATGAGTTGTAGGCCTTGACAGCTGAGCGTCCCATGACTCATTGCACAAAGACAAACTTGTCTTATACTTGTCCTTTATCTTCATCCAAAGTGTTTGCCAAGAGTTGTTGTCTGAATTTTGCTTAAATTAAAACATTGATTTTCAGATTTTCCATGTGAAGCCTTTGCTCCAGAAAGAGAAGGGAAGCTTCATACCTTGGTAGCTTTGAGAGTTATTTTGGATAGAGTCAGGGTATTTAGGAACGTACTTTATGTTTTTCTACCTTTGTGCATAAGGATTAAAGAGGAAAGCTGGTTTTGTTCTATTTCAGATTGTTATGAATTCACTTTTGCATGAAGAGATGCATTTTTTATTTGGATAGCAATGCTTAATGGTGGGGCCACATGGAGACGTTAACAGCAAGTTTTCCACACCTGAGCTACTTATCTAGCTTCCCAAATAGTGAGTGAAGAGAATTAAGATGTATCAGTTTCTTCCCATGATGGTTGCCTGAAACAGATCAGACGATTTGTTTCCTAAATTGCCTATTTCATTTGTTTTCCTGACAAGCTCAAAGGTAGATGTCACCAATACAGGTATCTAAAGTGACTTTAGTAACCCTTCTCGATTATGGAGTCGGGTAGATTTTGTTTCTTAGAGACTTTTCACTTTCATTGCTGGGAGGGTAGCTGTGCAATCCTTGCTTGATTTATACCTTACTGGGAAAGACTTCCTAATTTCAATTATCTTAGTTTGCCAAAAAAAGATTGATAGGTAAATTGTCTCACAGTATAAATACCTTCACAGGTATAAAATATGAAGTAGTTTTTTTTTTTTTTTATTAGAGAAATACACGCTGAGACCTGCTAGCTAGAAGCCAAATACTGAAATATTTGAACTGCAAATGAGACTTTTTAATGAAAGGAGTACGAAATCATTAAAACAACTGATAGATTCTTCATGTTTTGTTGCCTTTGGAAAAGGTGTGTGTCAGCCAGCTACAAGTGACACCGGTCAAACAGAAATTATTGCGTTCAGCACAGAGGTAACCCAGTGAACGTTAATGACCTGTGATATATAGGAAATCACACTGGATGGTCTAATAGTTTCTTCTGGCATCATACTCCATGAATCTGTGAATGTGTATCCTCTGAGACTGGCTGCCAATTATATGCCTAAAAGGCAGAATAGGCAGAGGCTGCTTCAAAAGAAGGATTGAAATTTATTTACTGGTATCCATTTAACAACGTATTCGGGTGGTTCACACCCAGCTTCTTTCCTTTCATGGGTTTTCTTTTTTTAAGACCTGTGCGAATAATGGGAACATTTGGGAAGGCGTGTCTCCTGATAGCATCCACTGTGAGAATGTGGTTCTGTGAGGATTTATGCACACAGCTCCCAAAAGGCACTGCCTTCCAGTTTGTTACCACATTGGCAGCATTGGAAGGGCGCTCTCTAAGCAAGTAAGACAGAAGTGATGATTTCAGAGAGCTACAGTGAGGAGTAAGAGACTTTTTATGGTGGGATATGGAAATATGTATACTACGTGCCTTCAGAGCTGTTGTAGGATGTCAACGGAGGTACAGCTCTCAACAGTTGGGCTGCTGGGCAAGTGTCTAGAGACGGCTCTTTTGGCTGCCTCCTTAGCAAAAGTGAGGCATTTCTCCACATGTATTTTCTGGAAGGACAGTGGGAATCAGAACTCTCAGAGCCTGTGACCCATCCCCATGCCATGCTGGGGCTGCCCAGCATGGTACCTGATGTATGCTTACATCAGGTTCCTGTTGCTGGTTCTGTTTTGTTTGCCACTTGGCTGGGAATGTTGTCTTTAAATAGATGAGAAAACTGAAACAATTGATGTGAAATCTCTTTCAAAATAATAACCAAGGAACCAAGGATGCTCACAGGACAGAAGGAATAATAGCTGATGAAGAGGCAGGCAATCTGAGGGAAAGAAGTGGCTAGATCTGGAGAATGCTGGGTGAGTCCTGCCTGTTTACAAGCTCCGTATGCACACCTGTGGGTTAGAAATGCTGTCATCCGAGGAGTGGCCCCATATTACAAGAAGGTCAAGCACCAAGCAGACCTAATTAAAAGCTCATTACAAGAGACAATCTCCATTAGCATGCCAAGTTTCATGCAAATCCATTAGCACCAGGGCTCTCTTCGGAAGGTTTAAATTCCAGTCCTGTGCCCCAGGGACTGGAAACCGTGGCCGGTTAATTTGCCATTCTCAGTCTGTGAACATTAGGCACAGTCCTCTTACTTTCTGGATTATTTCACATTCCAGCAAATTAGTTTTATCCGTTCTGAGAACATTTTAACAAAGAAAGTTCTTTTGGCATCACATGGATAAAATAACAAGGGATAAAAGAATGAGCCGTTCCCCCAATCAGGAACAAATAACTTTAAATCTCTCCTGAAAATGCAGCCTTTCCTGTTATTCCCACCCCCACCCCCCCTTCCTTTCATTTATCTTTCGGCAGTCGGATTTTTTAATTACGTTTTTGCAGCCAGATTTCCCTCCCTCTCTCTTTATGATGGCGTTCTCAAGAGCCGTGTTTTTTCTTTATGCCATTGTAGCAGAACTTGACTAAAGATCTTCAAACTTGTTAAGTATAAAAGTTGGTAAACGATACTATTGTTTGAGTTGAGGGTGGGGGGAGAAAGGGGGAAGGCAGTTTATCTGGGGTGGCTGTGGGGAGGGGGAAGGTTTAAAAAAAGGAAAAGAAAAAAGGCTCAAATGAACTGAAATGGATCAAAGTAAACAGAGACATCTAAAAGCTTTTGTAAGTTAAAAGTGGCTATCTGTTGCAAGTCCTGCCTCATTAACTACTGATAGAAGCACTGTCTTGGCCTTCGAGATATCTAACGCTGACCGCCTATAACAAGCTGAACTCCGGGTTATTCGCTCGCGCTGTTCCCTGTGTTGTGCACAACGGCTTAACCTCAGCCCCCCCACTAATGTTTAGCGATGGGAGACCCTGTTCCTAAACTTCGGTGCCTGCTCAGAGGAAGAAACAAAAGTTCAGAGAGGAGGAAGGCAGTGGGAGAAAGCAGGAAAAATGCCCTAAGTCTGGTTTGCACCATTTTGATACATCTTCTGAGGGAAACCGACAGAGAGGGGAACCGAGATCAGCATCGCTGCGCTGGGTTACAGTATGGGTGCCGTCCCCAACCCGAGGGGGAAGCAAGCTGAAACTGAGAGGCTTGTCTTGTGAGGAGGGATGGGGAGGGGGGAGCACGATGGCTCTTTGACTAGGACCAGATAGGTCTCTGTGTAGAGTAATATTACAGCTCACTCTCTCATAAACAAGCTGCATGCCGGCTTCTAAAGGGCCCATCTGGCATAGCTTTGAGAATGGCAATAATTACAAGCTGATGATGGACATGGAAGAAAAGCCCTGCTGAGCTAGCTCATAAGGAAGTACAGGCCAGGACTGTAGGGAAATTACAGGCTAAAACCCTTTCTAGTTTAGGCCTTTTGGTGTTCTTAATCACAGACCTTAAATGTTGTAATAAACACTGTTGCATTTTATTGACCAACTCCCATGACAGGCAAATCTTTTTTATTTTATTTTATTTTTACTATTTGTTAGCTTTAGAAAGCAGTTCAGGAAAAATTGTTTCTTAAGACTGGGTCTGTAGATTTACTGCTCTTCATGAAAGTGATCCAAACAGTGAGAGTCCCTTTTGTTACTTTGCAATTAAAAAAGAACAAGAAAATAAGAAGGAATATTTTAGGAGTTCTACTTACGCCTGTGTAGTGCTAGGTCACAGATAATGCTTTGTTTAGATTCAGTTGTTTGTTCAGATTATCCCTGAGGAACAAAAAATCTAAAATGAGTTGTTAAGTTTTTTAGGTGAAACTCCTGTTGGTTTCACTGGCTGTAGAATTCCACAGCAAAGAAAACAGGTTTAAGCTATGAGAGGTGTGGGCTTAGCCCAGTGCCCAGTGAAGATCATGGCGTTGGTTCTTGCTGACTTCAGTTGTCTCAAGCAGGGTCAGTGGGAGCATAGAGGCCTCATCCATGTCTGCATTTAAGAGCACTCTTACCATTGTGATTTAAAGCGACATTTCTGGACGTAGGGGAAAATTCCAGGATACTGGATTCTTTGGGGCTCTGTTCCAGCATCCCCTACAGGTATTCAAACATCATTTTCACAGTGAAAAATATGAAACACTTTTTCACAGTAAAATATGTGAAACCTGAAACACAACAACATTGATGCTTGGTTTAGGGCAATTGAAAGGCATGTGATTTCCAGAGGAAGGTGCCTCTTGGTTCTGGCACCAGGTTTCCCATGTTTGGACTTCAGAGTCACTAAACTTGTGAAAATGTTGTCTCCTTTGTGTCTCTAAATGTCTGTCCGTTTGGGGTACATGAGTGTATTTGCGATGTGGCAGTGCCATCCCTATGGACAGATGGATTTATAGTGGGAGCACGATGGAGCTGTGACAGTTAACACCAGCTGAAGTTCTGCTTCAGAGAGTCTGCCTGTTTTCCCAGACCTATTTCATTCTCCTTTTCCTTCTACAGAGTCTAGAAGATCAAGAGTTAAACAGTTCTGTGAGTTTTATTTGACTCAAGGGCAATAAATCTCCCGGGGTGACGGATAGACTGATAACTCTCAAAACCCATTCCGTACTTTGTGTGTCAGATCAATGGAGACTATAGAGTGCTGTCAATTGGTTTAAATAATGCTGTTTTGACAGTATGTTGTTTATTACAATTCAACACGTGTAATTTGTTTTCTTGGAGGAAATCTGCCTTCATTTTTCTTTCTTTCTTTCTTTTTTTTTTTTTTTAAAGTTTAGAACATCAGCCATGTATTAGGAATGCTGCATAATACAGTGGATTGGATTTACTGATCCAGTTGAATCCTGGAAATGTATCTGTGTTTTTACAGGACATGTTTTCTTATGAGGTCCTAAACAGCGGAACATTCCGTTCCTTTAGATAAATGTTTGCCTGCAGGTATAGCTTTGTGCTTGTTAATTGGTTCATGTTGGTCCTGTTTCTACTGCAGTTCCCTTTTCACAGACGCTTAAAAGTTTCTGGTTTACTTGTAGCTGTTTGTATCCCAGCATTTCATATCTCAGATGGCTTATTTAGTTTTCCAGATCTTCACTGAAGTAGTTCAGGCATCAGATTTTTTCTCTTTTTGTTACAAAATTGAAGGAATGCAAGGTCAGGCGATGGAAACGTACCTATTTGAATGCAGCTCTCTTTTCTTTCATAAACTTCCTTTGGCTTCTTAATTTGAAACTTGCTTGTCAATGTGAAATGATTTCTTTATATTTAACTGTCTCTTTCCAATACAGACCAGAATTGTTCCTAACAAAAGAAGCATGAATTGGTGGAAACTATATATTAAATGCAAGACTATTTGTCTAGTTTTCATTAGGTTGCTGAGTGAGAAGCCCAAACTCCTCTCTTTTCCCAAGGTACTCGGATATCCACCAAGTGCCTTCATCCCGTAGCCTTGTTTCCTCTCCCAGTAAACCAGCTTTCCAAAAGAATGCTACACTCTCTGCTCTTTATACTGTCAGCAGTGACAGCAACCAGCAACGCTGACATTTCTTATTGTTTACAAAGGATGAGCGCCAACAAGGCATCTCTGATCATTTGATAAACTCTCCTAACCCTCTCCCCCCGCCCAGCCCTCTGCTCCACTGACCAAACTAACCTTTTCACGGTACACTGCCCGTAATTACCAGTGAAAGACGGTAACCAGAAAGGATCAAAACTTTAGCTAAACACAAACAAACCAGCAAAAAAGCTATGAAGATAAACTACTTACAACCAGCATTGCTCGGCAAATGCTGCAGCCCAGGAGAAACTGAGTAGTTGCAGGTGGGGGGTGGAGGAGGAAGAAATCTAACCCTAAATTGCTTACGTGCATGTATTTTTCATATGAATTTTTAAGTTGCTTGAAAAAACATCCTAGAATGGCATTAAAATAGCTGTATTGTTTACTATCATGATCCTGTACGTTTAATATCCTTTTCCCCCTTCAGCTCCCCATTCCTGCAGAAATTCTCGCCAACACAGTGGTCAAACTGAGTTCGTAGTTCCTCATAATGAGCCCAGGACTAATGCCTATACCAAACCTATACCAAAAAGAGTTACTTTTCAGTAATCCCATGAGTTTGACTGTTTTTTTTTTTTTTCCCCCCTGCAATTTCTAGTGTGACAAACAGACGCTCTATGTCTTTCCATTCTCTTTTCCTGGAGGTGAGACGCGCCCGCGCACAGAGCCTTCCCTTCTCTCATCCCCCTCCAAGAGCGAGTTGGCGAGGAAGGTAGAATTGATGGCCTTTGTTTGCCAGGAATGTTGATGTGGTGAAGTATTATATAAAAATGGTTTCAATTCCATCTTAAAATTGCATTGCTGTTCCAGATTCTACCTGATCTAGCTGGATGCTGGGCTTGCTCAGTAAGCAGAACTTTTACCGCTGAGTTCTCCAGTGCCAAAGAGTTGGATACAGTTTTGAGGACAGTATGATTTTCTTCCCATATGCTAGAATGTATTCATTCACCCTTTTCTTGGCTGTTACATGGAAAGCAGTAAGATTGAGCCTGGGTCTCCAGCAGAAATTTAAACTTTTATCTGAAGCTTTATTTTGGGTAAAACAAACAGCAGCAGAAAGTCTTCTGGCTCTGCAAATTACCTTCCTATTCTTGCAGAAGCCTTGGCTTCTCAAAACCAGTCATGCCATGTTAGCTCAGCTTGGAATTAGTTTTTTCAGTGATTAAATAAATTTCATTTGTGTCACTTTTATGGATGCCATTGATTAAATACTCCTACGGAATTACCACAAAAGTAGCACTGCCACTCTTACGGCCTTTGGTCTGGCTTTGTCATCAGCTAGATACTGAACACCTACGAGACCTCTCTTCATCTTTCTTTCTTTCGTCAATTTGCTGTAGCACTGTGATGGATGAAATAGTTTGCACCTTAGCCCTACAACCTTGATCTTTGGCTGGAAGCTTTAGTTGAAACTTCAGCACGAATAATAATTGGTTGCTAAATTCAGAGTGCCTGAGATATCTGTCCTTGTCTGGCTTTGCAGTGCTTCCATCATCATGCAGGGCCTCCAGAAATGCTGTTCATGTCAACACCATTGGTCAAGGTAGTACATGGTATTTTTCCTTTCGTTTACTTGAATGTCAATTTTTTATGTTTCTCTCTTGATTTTTTTATCTGTTCAAAGCAGATTTCACAACTTTGTCTGATCAGTGCGATATGAAAAGCTGAGCCTTCACAAGCACACCCGAATCATAGAATTATGGAATCATGGAATGGTTTGGGTTGGAAGGGACCTTAAAGATCATCTAGTTCCAACCCCCTGCCATGGGGAGGGACACCTCCCACTAGCCCAGGCTGCTCAGAGCCCCATCCAGCCTGGCCTTGAACACTGCCAGGGAGGGGGCATCCACAACCTCCCCAGGCAACCTGTGCCAGTGTCTCACCACCCTCACAGGAAAGAATTTCTTCCTAATATCTACCCTAAATCTCCCCTCTTCCAGTTTATGGCCATTGAATGCCTATAGGGTTTAAGGAGCATGAAAGCCTTGTTTGGAAGTATGCTTCAGTTAAGCCTTATTGGTTTTCCTGCCTTCCCTCTATATCAATGTAACATTTTTTATTCAGAAAGTTCCACACAAAAGTGGCTATTCATGCACTTACTACGCTCTGAATGAAAAGTATCCATATGTCTGAGACGTGAATTTTCCCAGAAGAACTGGGCAAATGCATATGAGTGTGGATGAATGCCTTTTGTTTCCTCCCAGCTCCTCTTGTCACAGTAGGTGTATCTCAGGGAATCAGTTTGCTCCAATACTCTTGCAAGAACATGCTGAGTGAATTGCTGTAACAAAGCTGAGTGCCACACAGACAAATGCAGTTTAATGTAATGACAAAGAGGAATAGACTTTAAAATTGCACATATGCATCATGTAAATGTTTTGCAAAGAAACCCACAAGCATAAAGCGTATTCGAAGTTTCTGGGCTAAATTATTTCTGAAAAAGAAAATGTAAAAGCTGTGAAAAAATCCACTACTATTTGCTTTTTTTTTTTTTTTTCCCCAAACTTCCACAGATAGGAAATCCCATACATAAGTCAGCCTCTGTTTCATATATTTATGTTCATATATTTTCCACTACTATCCTTTTATCTTCCTCCCTTTTGTGTTTCCATGTCTCACTGTCACATTCAGGCTAAGAAGACACTCCAGCCTTGGCTTGTTGTTGCCTTGGTGTGAGTGTAGCCACACCGCTCATGAAACTCAGGGCTCCAGATGTGGGGACTAGGCAGGGAAAGTGCCTAAAGCAGATAAAAACATTAAAAAAAAATTCTCCCCTGCACTCACATGTGCTTATATTGTATCAGTCCCAAGAAGCCCTATGAATTAAGATGAGGTGAAAATGCCAGTAATCCCTTGCCCTTTTATCTCCTCTGTAATGAAGTCATGTCTTGCTGTTTAACTTATATGTTACAATTAAGATTTTTACTTCCTGATGTGATTCACTGCAGGGAATGTGGATTCAGAACATTTTCAAGGGCAAAAAGACTCAAGTCAGAGAAGCAAGTAGGTGGAAATGGAGGTCATATTCCAAATTATTTATTTTAAAGTTACATTAGAAAGAACTACAAGAGCAACTCTTGCTTCCATCATCATGCAGCGACTGGAATTAATTAGATATTTGCCCTCGGGGCATTACCAAAAGCCCCCTATCTCAGGAGAAGACACCAGTTTGAGGAGTTAGTAGGGGGAGGTGTGTGAGAGAAATAAAACTCAGGTACCTAAAGCCAATAGGCTAATTGTGTTTGAGCATGTTTCTTTCTGTTTGTTTGGATCTGATGTTTAAAAACATTAGCTCGTGTCATTAGTGCACAGAAGTATTTTACAGTGAGGGTTAAGAGACTAATAATCATATTTAAGGTCATTTGTCATGGGACTGCATACAGCCTCAACCTGGTCTCCCTAAAATGAAGTGCCTTTTGCTAGACAAAGCCAGTTGCTCCCTGGACACTGGATGAAATTGCTTTCTGCTTTGTAGATTTTTGCTCTATTGCATTTGCAGGTGCCTCATATTTAGTCACAGACTGCAAATAATCAGAACTTATCTGAATAAAATTTTCCTGACTCTTCTGCCTGAATGTTCTCACTGTCTGTTCCCAGCCAACGCGCGTTTCCAGTTCTTTTCCCTACGTTTCTGCATAGTTCATTGCCCTGATTCCACCACTGGGGCATGACAGCTTTGCTCAATGTCTTTCTCCTGTCTACACACATCTATTTAAGCCAGTGGCTTTCAGACTGTGATACGGGCAGTCTCCATGAGTGGGAAGGGGAGGCCGCCATGCTTTGCCTCTAGGGTTCTGAGAAGTCACCAGGAAAAGCACAGTTATAAGTCTGGATTTACTAGCACATGGCCTGTATTCCCATGTGAAAACTGTAAAGAGCTGGAAACCCAAAAAGCGTTGCCACAGGTTGTGTCATGGAGGAGGAGGAATATATGTATCTGTGGAACATAGCTCCTGCTCCATGGGCACGTCCCAGAGCAGCTCCTCTGGGAAAAGACACTCTTCCCAACAGTGCTGGATCAGGCTCTCTCCTGGAGATTCTCTCTCCTTTCATTTAGAAGTTACCAAGAAGACAGGTTTGCTGATGTGAACAGCTGTCACAGTGGTTGTTGTGGGGTCAGGATTTTGGCTGTTTTAGCCTTGGTGGGCCAGGTGAAGCAGAAGCACACTGCTAAGCATTTACATCGGGAACACACCAGGCAGTATCAGCATTAAAACCAAAAGTCCTATAAAACAACCAGTCTTTCCTTCTGGGGAAACACTCCAAGGAAGCATTGCAAGAAACAGAAAAAAATGGCTCTGAAACAGTGCTCAGGGGAATTTTTCTCCCTATCTTGCGAATCTTGCTGGTGTAGATAAGGGGGGAAATAGGGACACTCCCTGGTGGTCTTGGTTAGCTGTACTTATATGTATTGTGGTGCAGAATTTTCATCAGGTAAGAGCTGCATCTCCACAAGAGTCTCCTTATCTGTGGCTTTGGGCTCTGCTGCTGCTGTGCAAATGCACAATGCAGAAAACTAGCCTGCAGCATCCGCTACCCTTGATTACTTGGCCCTCATTTGTACGTCCACTCCTTGTAACAAACATCGCATTGTACTGGCTGTCAGAAAGGGCCTTTCTGGCTATTGAAAACTCCAGGATGTAGATGTCCACAGTTACAGTTCCTCCCCAGTCCTACTTGCTGCTGTCAGTGCAGGTTCAGCTGAGCCCAGTGCTGTGGTGCAGAAGGCTGTGGGTGCAGAGGGCACAGCCCCATGGGAAGCAGGCGGCCAGGGCTCTCCCCCATCCATGTCCCAGCTACCGCAGTAAACTGTGCCAGACATAGGACTATTGTTCATTCCTTATCCTTAGGTCATGCTAGATCAAAAACCAAGATATTATTTAATTTTATTTTATAGTCACAGTGAGACTCTAGGACTGTACATCTTTGTGTCGCCCTGTGTTTAGGGTTGATAAATTTTGCCACAGAGCTCTGTGGAAATGGCCCAGCCAGTTCTGTATATGCCATTCATCCAGCTAAGCCCAGTTTCCTCCCGCAGTGTGCTCAGGCCTATGAATACTCAGCCTTCCATTTCCTCACCTCTGTTTTTAAGAAGCAGTAGGGGTAGCTCCTTCAGAATGAACCAGTTACTCCTGTACTTTTGATGTTTGGAACGGCAGTGATTTTAAGGGCTGCTTAGAACAGAGTTTACTAGAGTTGTATAAATCTTTGCTTTAAATCCACTGTAAATACGTTACAGAATCTGCCAAACATGCATTAAAATATTTTGCTACAGATATGCCTATGTCTAACCTTTTGGTTTCTAAGAGCTTTAATCAGTAATCTTCAAGTAGGAAGTTATTCATCTTTATTGCCAGGCAGTTCTCAGTGGTGGTCGTGGCAACAATCTTTTCATTGCTTCTGTGTTTAGTTGTTCTTTGACATGATAGAAGTCAGCTGCAGTTCAATGAGCTCACTATTTGTGCAACTTAATTGCTTGCTTCCTTTAATATGTACTCAATTTTTCCTTTTATGAGCAGGGTTGTTGGAAAAATTAAGCTTAAGGATATAGTTATCCACTGTTAATTAACCTCCTTCCCAAACACATTAGTAAAATAGGTCAAATGACTGTTGAGTGTTAAGTGTACCATTACTAAGGTATTTCTCAGCTGGAAAGTGAACCATGTATTGGATAAGACAGGAGTTTCCAAAGGAGCTTCAAGGACTTAGGTGTCCATATCGCACTGAAATTCAATTAGATCTGAGTGCCTAATTCCCTTAAGCTGGATTTTACAAAAGCTCTTAGGAGTGTGTGCTAAGGAGTTTTGATGTGGTGCACGTTTAGAGCATACTTGTTTAAAAATAGACTGAAACTGCTTTCTTTGTTGCTGTTTAATTAAGCTTAGTAGAACCTTTGGTTGCACTGGGATGTGTGACCCATGCACGCGTGTGTGCGCGTGAATAGAAAACGGCAGGCAAAAAGAGGGAACCCATTTCTTCTCAGGTATCTGTACTTTGCATTAATAAGGATGCTGCATATGTGAGTTCTTTCGGGAACGGCTAATATTATTATTCAGACTGGTAATTCCTAGAATAGCTCTGATATGTGAGGATGTATAAATAGTTTTGATGAGTATGAAATATGCTCAGTGAGGGAACTGATCTATCAAAACAGCTTTATGCAGTGATAGTGTAATTTCTTTCCATGTCAGGGAAATATTCAGATGGAAAAATTGCTGTAATTGCAGTGGTGATAGCTTGACTGGAATTTTGCCAATTTCTCCTCAAAATTGTATATTAATTTTAAAATCACATTTAGAAATGTGAGTTCAGTTGGAAAGTTCTTCATTTATTTAAAAAAAAAATGTATTTTACAAAGGGATGGATACGGCTTAAGAAAAAATGGAAGCTGGAAGAATTCCCACTGGGAGATAGAGGCTGTGTTTTGTTATGATTACATCTTCCAATTGCAGTTCCCAGGCTAAGTCGGGAGACTTATCCTAGAAGCCAGTGGGACTTCCCATATGTGTAAACTCTCCTCATCCAAATATTATTGTGTGTTACTGTAGTGGCCAGCCAAGATCAGAGTCCTGTATGCCAGGCATGGTCTGTGTGTGTAGGAGGCAATCCCTGCAGTCTGGCGAAGCAAATGGAGAGGAATGACTGATCCCTGTCTGTTTAATAGCAAGGACACTGAAGAAAAGGGATAAAATGACCAACGTGATGGCGCAGATCTGTGACCTCCTTGCAGCAGCACCTGGAGGAACATTACCTCTTCGAGTGTGAGTTGCAAACTGGGGTTTTGCAAGCTTCACCTCCACAGTGTAGCTCCACAGGCAGAGGACTGCTGCTCTTCAAACAGGTTTCTCCAGGTGGGGATTTCCGGTGGGATGCCCCAGAAAGGGCTCAGAACTGCTGGCGTGCTGGAGCTAAATCCCCCAGACACAGAGCGAATGCTGACCTTTCCAGCACAAGTTCTGCTTGTGCTGGATTGTTTTTCCCTGTTGTTCTAATATAGCTTTACTAAGGTCTTGATGGATGCAAGGAAGTGAAAAATAAGTGTATTATTGGAGGCTGGGCTCTTGGTTTAAAATGGCTTCCCAGCTGACCAAAGCCAGGGGCAGTGGAAAACTTCTGGCTTCCAGGCTGCAAGCTGGAGCTATACAGTACACTGTCTCTCTTTTATACCAGACCAGAATGCCGTAAAAAGGACATTAGGTGGGTGTAAATGACATTTCTGCCAAAAATCAAGGCCCCTTTAGCCACTGAGAGTGGTATAATGGGGCCTATAATAAAAGAATTAAGTCCTTATTTAGAGAGATGCATTGAAATTGCTGACATACTGCCAATGCGATGCATCAGGAAATCGCATTTGTTCCGTGTGGCCAAAACCCGCAGAGAAGCTCCATGAAGCACTTAATTTTTTAGTATGGCTGTAAATAATGTGGTGGAGAACTAATAGAGAAGTCCAGTGAACAACTTAAAGGCATGCTCCTGACTACATTTCTTGCTTTGTAGCTGTTGGTGCTGAGCTTCGGGACACAGATTGGAGATTGTCCTCAATAGAAATGCACCTGCTGATATGCAGAGGGTGTGAAGCAGCTGAGAAGCTTCTGCAGGACAGGTGACAGCCTGAGGCACTGAAAACATCTGCAAAGCCACCTTGATACAGGTACAGTGAGCTAAACCACAGTTCAAGTGCTGCAACTGGCAGCAACAAAGCAGCGTATTTCTAGATCCTGTGACACCAGGCCAAAAAAAAAAAAAAAAGGGCAAAGAATTGGCAGTTACTCCTCTGCTTATATATCTTCCTGGGGAGGAAACAAGTGTGAGGATTCCCAAGCTGGAGAAACGCGCTTGGTTGTGCGCCAGGGACGAGCGGAGCAGCCCGTGTCACAGTGCTTGTGTTGGGCACAACAGAAGGATCCAAGTGCTCCGAGCTCTTCAGTCTGGTGAACGAAAACAGTGGGGCTGGCATGGCATGCCTTGGGGAACATGGGCAAATGCGATTTTGCCTGCGGCCATGAGAGCTGGTAACCACACACAGCCGGGTTGGCAAGCCCTCCTGCAGCAGGGCCTGGCCGGGTGGCTGGGATTCGTGTGGCAGGCCAGAAGGTGGCACTGCGGATACTGCGTTGGAGAGGTCGCAGTGCTCCCGGCCAGAGAGGAACGTGGGGGAAATGCTGCAGTGACAAGACTCTGGGTAAACGTGGACGGGTAGCAGGGATCTGAGAGCTTAAAGCAAGAAGCATGAATGGACGAAGCAAAGTTTGGATTGGTGTGAGGATACAGGGAACATCCTGGTGCTTAATCTTCCACTTGGAAGATTTTTATGACATCAGTTGCAGAATCCAACTGAGCAAAATGTTGAAACTTGCAATTTAATTGCAAACTCCCAAAGTGAATGAGCTTGGAAGTTTTACAGGACGAGTGTTGCAGAGGGGTTCTTGGCTTTGGCTGGGCAGTACAGAAGAACTGGTTATCCTGAGCTGAAAATGGACAAAACTGTGTTTTTCAGCCCTCCTGTGGCTGACCTGGCTGTGCTGGGCTGGGCCAACCACTCCTGCCTCTTGCATTTCCTTCTGTCAGCAAATATTCAGCTTTTTGTCAATGAGCTTTCAGTAGTGAGGGACAAGCTGATAGGCTGCTAAAACAGGAGGCTGACATCGGAAGGAAGGAGAAGGAGCAGGTGAGCCATTTGCCATCAGCTCTCTGTTAATACTAGCCTAATTCTGGGTTGTATGCCTGGCTTCTTCACCCTGAGACTCCGTGTATATTTTGAAGAGGATTTTGTGCTCAGCTCAGAAGGAACACTCCTAAAGACAGTTTGATTGGAAGTGACTCTGGAAGGCCAGTGGGCGATTCATCATCCAAATGACTTATCCCTCCCCCAGAGTTTCTCTGAAGTTTCCTGTCAGTTCCTGCCCTAAGGAAAAGTGCTTTTTCTTTCTTCATACCTTCCCTCTTCCCTAGCTACTTGTGCGGCTGGCCTGGGGTCTCAGAGAAAGTGGTGCTGTACCTGCATAGCTCCACTCTGCCTCATGAAGAAGCACAGGTAACAGGAGAATGAGGGTCTCTGAGTCCTAAACCTGCTAACCCTTGTGAGCAGTCATCCTGGGTCGGGTTGTAGGCTGGCCAGAATTTGTGCCAGGGGACGGTGCCTGGCTCAGGAGCACAGCACAGCCTGCATGGGAGTGCTTGAGGCTTGGAGCAGCCCTGTAGGGACCAGCTGGATTAAACCCTGAATGGGAGCAGGTTTTCCATCTGGCACCCTGCTGTGGGTGGTAGCTGCCATCTCAAGGACAGTTGGAGAGAAGAGACTTGCAGGCTAGGAGGGGAAGATGCATGGAATCCGGGCAATCAAAGGCATGAAGATAAGCATTTTTGGCCTGGCAGCATCAGCCTTCTATCCTGGAAGAGTACTGTGCTGCAAGGGGGAAATAATCCAGGCTCTTCTCTCCATGTGAATGCATAAGAAATTGCTTCACCGCAGAGGGCAAAGCTCCCAGACAGCTGCAACGGGCTTGTGCAGGGGAGGTAAGGTCTGCTGCATCCTGCCCTGTGCTCCCTTCTCCCCTCTGTGGGCAGACTGGGTGGCTTCAGTGTGACAAAGTGTGAATGGTTTCACACTCTGAATTGGCAAGAGAGGATTTTAATTTTTTTTTTTTTTTTTTTTGGGGGGGGGAGTGGGTGTCAGGATTGTACTGGCAGTTTACAGCAAACTGGTTTCTGCTGAAGGGTAGATGGGAGTTAGCTATGCTGTGAAGGCAGCCCCCATCTCTCCCCTCTCGGTGCTAGTGGAGGGCTGAGGCTGGGAAGGCCCCGCGCAGCTCCGAAGGGCACGCGTTTCCTGTCTCCTTGTTTCTGGCAGGTTTTGTCTGCAGACACTGGCTTGAGTACCCTGTAATTACATTTTCGCATTTTTTAATATAGTAACACATGGCTGGGCTTGTGGTAGAGAGCCAAGTGATGTCTTTGGGCCATGAGGACTATAAATAACCGAAGGGATCATTTTATTTGGTTATGGAAGGAAGAAGCTCTTTCTTCAGAAGTTGCTGTACAAACACAGCTTTGGAGCAAATAACCAAAGGGTTCTTATTTTCTATATGTTAGGGAGGAAGATACCCGTGGATTCAGCAAAAACCCCTGAAAGACAAAAATGCTTTGAATTACATTTCTCTCCAGAAGGCCTTCACACACTGCCAAGCTGTCCAAATTATAGCTTTGTTTTCATTTTAGTTGTGGCAATTATTGTACTTTTGTTAAAAATACCATTCTGTGTCAATTCTAAGCTCTCGGTAGCAAGGACTGTCTTAAAATAAATGCACGTACAGTGCCAGGCCCAACAGGCCTCGCCTGTGCTGGAGGCCTTGAGGTGCTACAGCAAATGGCTGGTTTGTGTAACAAGATGCAACTCTTCAGGTCTACACCTTGGCACTGTAAGCCTTGAAATCCACGATTCCTCCTTCCCCTCTGCAGTGTGCCCCTTAGCAGTATCAGCTCATGCTCTGTTGTAAAGCAGTCACTCACGCTTGCTCCCCAGCACGAATTCCCCCCTCTGCATGGCACCCTGCTTTCCACATCCAGGATCGACATGAGACTCAGGGCAGGAACGTGTGCTGTGAACTGTACTGAGTACTCTGCTGTGGGGCAGAATTCCTGTGAGCTAATATCTGGGCTGAGCGCTGGACCTGCCGTGAGCAGTTTGTGGAACTTTTCCCAACATAAAGAAGATTCTTGGGGGGATTACGAAAGGTCCATTGGGCACCTGCAAGGTTACAAACCAGAGAGAGCTTTCAGTGCACCATGGACCAAGATGCCTGGTGTGTCTGCATATTTGTTAATTTGTGATAAGAGTATAACCAGGTATAATGAGGCCATTTCTGCCCCCACTTTATGAACACAAAATGAGACCAAAGTGTGCCTGACCCTAACAACCAAGCCTTTCTCATTTTCTTTTGGAGAATGCTTTCTCCTGCATGTGATGCAGCTCTTTGCATAGATGAGTGCCAGGCCCAGTGGTTTCATTCACAGCATCTGTGCAAACCGCTGCATTTCCGGAGGGAAGGCGCTGGTTGTACCATGGCGTTGCTACAAAGACTGACCTGAGTTAATGGTGCTGCCAGATCATGCCTGATTTTTTTTTAGATAGACACAGCAGTGTAAGGAATCTGATCGTGCGTATGTTTTGGTGTGGCACATTGACAGCAGCAGTGTCCGTCACGAAGAACAACGACAGATGAGGCAGCGGGGTGCTCTCTCTGTTATGGTGGGGCAGTTCCCGGAAAAAGCTCCCATTGTTCCCGTGGCCGTATCGAGGGAGGCCTACACAAGGCCCTCTTGATTAAACGAACTGGCAGCAGAACAGCAAGTTCTTGTTAACCATACATGCCAAAAGGCCCTAACACAAACAATCCCCATTATAAATTAGGCCTTTTACAAACAATATTTCAAGAAACTACTTGTCCGTTTTCCATGCCATTATGCATTTTTAGGATGATTACATGTTTCTGCTGGATAATGGCCTTTCGCCAAGGGCAAAATGGAGTTTCAATAGGACTCATTATGAAGTGAAAAGTTTTTCTATTCCTGCCCCCTGGAAGGAAAAAGCCACTCACAGATAAAGCTTGTGATATAATTACGTTGCTTTAGATCACCAGCGACATTACTTCCCAAATGATAAGTACTTGTTTTTATCCTTCCTTAATCTCACAAGCCTCTTGTAGTCTTTTAATAGGAAGTGGTGGCAGCTGTGAAGGCCACTTGATCACTTGGGTCCGAGCAGAGTGCAGTGCTGCCCTGCTGATAAAAGTCCTGCTATCAGGATCACAGTTGGAGGAGAAAGTGCTGTCTGCAAGGGCAGACTCTGCCAGGCACAGTTCAGTGCACTACTGAATAATTATGTTCCATTACAAACCACTCTCTTCTCTCTGTTTGTTATAAAGAGCTAACGCCTGACCCTCTCTTGAATTAAGTTGTTCATACCTGTGAAGGAATGTGAAATGCTGGGCTCTCAAACCTGGGGTGTCAGGGTTTGGTCCTGCAAGGGGCTGATGACTACACAGGGGTCAAACCATTGGATCCTGGTGCTACGCACAGGAGTTCAGCAGTGCTTGCTGTCACAGAGGAGTTACACAGAGGCTTTGTGACTGGGGTCCTGGCAAAGGCAGAATTTTCCTTGGGAACTGAAAAAAAAAAAGGAAGGCTTGTAGTTAAAACCCTGATCCAAGCTCAGTTTCCATTCCTTTCTCAGACTCCTCAGTTTTGATCAGTTGCTAACCCCCCTCGTTTCCCATTTGAAAAATATGAAGGGAAATGATTCCTTCCGTTTGGCTAACTCTTAGGATTATAGGATCTTAAAATAAAGACTCTGTCTCTGTACAGAGTACCAAGATGAACAGGCCTTCCCCATTTTAGCTGAGCTATTGAGATGTTACTGTACCACAAATCTGTTTCTCTGACATATGGCTCATGTGACCAACTTTGTTTATGAAGATGCCCGTCATTCTCCATTACATACTTCCCCCATTGTTATTGCAGGAATTCCATCAGAAGGGCAAAAAATAACTTGCTGACTGTGAGAACAAAGGCCCTGATTCATGACAATTCATTTGGAGGTGGCAAAAGCAATTTATTATACTCACGTAGCAATTACGGTCAAGTTACTGATTCCAGGATTTTACTACTATTATTAGGAAGATGAGCCACTTACACTTCCATGGTCTGAGGTCTCAAGATACTCTAGGAACACTAATTAGAGCTTTTTGCACTCCTCGAAGGGAGGAAGATTTTATTGTGCAGGATTAGCTCACGTTCACCAGAAGGAGAGTAGGGGGTTAAGTCACTTGCCTGTGTGGCAGTGAAAAGTCTGTTGTGACAGCTAAGGAATTTGGGGACTCTTGGATCTGTTGCCTGAATCATCCCCTTTGGCTTGCTGAAGGAGACCCAGTCAGCATCAGGGCTCTAGGCTCCCCTGGAAGATCAGGGGAAAAGGCATCTTCGGGTGGAAACCCACCCACACTTCCACACGTTAAAAGCAGTTTCCAAGGATCAAAGTGCTGCTGATGAGTTCCTAAAGTTAGATGAGGTGAAGCTGTGAGGAGCCAGGGAAGGCAGCTACTGCCAGCGCTGAGGGTCAGTATGGGAGACTGAGTGAGACATGCAGGAGTGGGAAAGGAAGAAGCAGTCCTGGGATTCAGGTCATGAGAAGCATCCCTGATGCTGCCACATCTTGTATGAGGCGGGATGCTTTTACCGACCTTTCAGCTGGAAGCCCTAAGGGCATGTCTTTCTTTTACTGGGTATTCATCTGAGCTCTGTCTGAGCTACAGGTGAGCTTAGTGCTTCAAAATGTGTACATGAAAAAATCTGTAAAATGCAAAGTACTTTGAAATATCATGCTGTGGAAGTGCAAGCTTCCTGATCTGTGATGATGTTGTCTGTTCTGTTTCCTACTCAAAAGGGGAATGATTCTATCTGCTTACACCACAGAGGAGACAGAGCCACAAAAAGCTCGTGTGGAAGTGGGGTGTTGGGTCAGAGAAAAAGAAAAAAAATGGTAGTTTGAAAGGTGAGTGTTTGATAGACATATAGAGAAGAACACAGCCTGAGCAATTCTTGTGCTCCTTGCTCCACCTGGAAGGGATCTGCAGGCCTGGCTGAGTGCTGTGCTGCGCAGGACTGGCAGATCACATTTTCAGAAAGCCCTGATGAAAGCAGCCATGCTTTCAGGCACAGCGCTGAGCTCTCTGAAAGGCTGTTAAACACATTAGTCATTAGGCATTTAATTACCTCTTTTCACCTAGGACTCAGATGACCTCTAATAAACAATATTAATGTTCAGAAGAGCAGGCATGAATTGAAACAAGCACTGAGAAAGTCTCATGGCAAGTGACATCTTGCCTGAGGTCATGCAGGAAGTCTGTGGCAGCAACCTGTTCTGCCATAAAGCCAAAGCCATTCCTTCCTGCTAGGGTCACTCTTCAGCCTGAGCGATTGTGCTTCGTGTACCAGGCTGCATTCGTGAGGACAAGTGAAAAGGAGGAAATCCTTTCCCAGTCCTGGGAACTGGGGGCTCTGTTGCCTGCCCTGGAGATGGTGGAAGGACTCATTGTCTTCTGCAAACTTGGCGTGCGGCCAGTGCGAGGCTCTCCTGCAGAGCTTGCAGGGAAGCTGCAAGCTAGAGGAAGGGTCTGTGGCTGGAAAATGTACTGAGATAATGGGAAAGAAGGAAAAAGAAGTGCCACTGCCTGGGTAGAGAGCAGCCCTCACTGTTCTGACAGCTGCCCCATGGGGAGTCACATGCTTCTGACTTGGGCTTTTGACTTGGGGCTCTGTCCTGCTGCACCAAACACAGCGAGCCACATGGAAACCCTGACCCAGGACTTGTGTGGGGGGACACTTCTGGCATGGGAAGAAAGAAAGGTGTCCAAAGGGACACTCCAGAAATTCAGGTATGTAGGTATTACACTGAAAGTGAAAAGACCAGGGTGCTCTCTCCCAGTTAGTCTCCTGAGCCAGATGGTAGAAAGGAAAAGGGTATTATTAGAAAAATAAGCTTTACTGAGGGGGGTGGACAAGAAAAACTGAATAGAAAACAGATCTCTTCAAGGCATTTAAATTCCCTGCCCATTTTTGGTGGCAAAATTACCTAAAGGACGTTGACAAACTGGGAAAAGCTTAGGAAACCAAGCAAATAACAAATCCTGATAACCAGCAAGTGCCCCTAAGACCCTGCATGCCTCATGAACAGGACTCCAGTGAAAATCACCACATTCCCAAACTGCTGGTTTTAGTGTTAATCTTCTGGAGCTGTTTTTAAACAAGGTCTGCAGCAGCTTACGTAGCCAGCTGAGCAGATGATGTGAATAAAAGAAATGAGCCACAGATCAAAAAAGTCGACACGGTTTGGCTTTTAATTTTACCTCTTCGTCTTTTACCCAGATGTGGTTGTGGGTAGGTATCAGCCAAGAAATTGCAGGTGGCATGGTTATCTTGCTATTTACTGTGCGATGATGCTGCTACCAGCTATTCAATAATAGGAAATGACTAATGATGTGGTGGAAATTATGAACCAGGATTAATAAAACTTGAAAAGGAACAGTCTGGTCTGTTTGATCCTCTGAAGAGGAAGTCTGTCTGTGTACAAGTCTTTTCCCTGAGGTGATGTTCTTATTAGTCTGATCTGAGTAGGGAGCAAAACGAATGGAGTTTGGAAGTGGCTTAAAAAGAAGACAGTAAAAGAGGACATGAAGTATTGTTGAAAAACATCCCTGGGTGACAGGCTCCTTCCTAATGCTGCCTTGCAGGAGGGTGCTGGTAAGTCACAGGAAGGCAGTTCAAGTCTGCATGTCACTTGCACAGTGAAAAGGAATTTCTTGGAGAGTAGCATTCAGCTCAGGTCAGGTTCTGCTGTTCTTTCTCCTGCCAAATCCTCCGTGAGTCATTTTGCTTGGTGAAGAACTGCAGTGCCCAGCCACTTCCAGTGCTGCTTGGCCTTGTGAACAGGAGGTGCCAGTTTCTGAGTGCCACGGCAGTGACACAGGTAATGCCGGGGTGGAGAGCTGAAGGCAGACTGCCTGGCACAGGGCTGGAAAAGCAGAAGAGTGTGCTTAAAAATCAGACCTAAGAAAGGGCCTTGCTCCCAACCCTATCTGCAGTGTCTAAAATCTGCAAGTCTGTGGCTGACAGGGCGATGTGGGGCTGTAGGAGAGCAGCAGGGCTGTGCATGTTGTACCACGGAGGATATCAGGGAGCTCTTGCACAGAGGCAGGATAAGCTGGCCTTCTCTAAGCACCCTTCCATCTCCCAGAAGGGAGACGAAGTTTCGTTCTGTTGTCCCCTGTGGACTGGGAGATGACCTGTTTCCTAGGTTCCTTGATGCAACACATTCCCATGGCTGTGTTGCTGAGGCGCTGGTGGTCTCTGCTGCTGGGAGGCAGGTCGGAGCTGTAGCATGTGGTCTTTTCCCACAGAACTGAAGTTGGTTCAGTAGGATACTGAGTAGCGATGTCCATTGGCCTGTGACCTCTGAGAATGAGTGAGGGAAATGTCCTGTGGGTCCTCCTGAAACAGTGCTGTGTTTGGCTGAGATTGCAGAGATCTGAGAGTTCACTGTAAGCCTGTCTAGTCCCATTTTGCTACCAGAAAGGGTGTCAGGATTCAGCGATATTGAATCCTCATAGGTTTTTTTTTGTTTTTCTTTAGTAGTTCTTTCATTTATTTATTTATTTATTTATTTAGCCCTTCTTTTCTTTGCCACTGTTGGAACCTATTCCTTTGGTGTGAGGGAAATGTAGTAAAATGTCCTATAGCCTAGTAAGTGAAAACATGGTCAAAGTCCCTCTGATCTCAGGGCTGTACTGGATTGAAGTGGAGAGGGAGGCAGAGGGGAGGCAGAAGGAATGAGAGCACAGGCAGGAGAAGAGTTAGGAGGGAGGACATGACTGCTTGCCCCACGGGGAGCTCCTGTTTGGGTACACAGTGGAGCTGAAGCATGGCCTTCTGCCCAGACCCAGTGCAGATGTTGTGGTCTGGGGCTTGCCTCCTGCTCTCCTTTCTCCAAGGTTTGTTTGGGGCAGGAAGTGAACTTCAGGCTCTTATCGGTCATTTTAGTGGTTCATTGCTTGCTGACATTTTCTGTGGCAAGTTCATCGGGTTCATTAAGTTAGTGTGGATCAGGATCCACTCCAGCTACATTTATAGCAGCTGAAGTTCTGACTTCAGCCTCATTGGGGCCATCTATCCAGACAGAGTGGTTGTTGCCTGGTGCTTTTGAAGGAATGAACGTTTTTTTGGTTGCATTTCAGTGTGTGTGTGGAGGACAAGGCGCCCATCAGCTTTGGTGCTCAGGGTGTGCAGCTCAGGCAGGTGTGAGCACTCACTAATGGCAGCGTGTCAGCTGCAGCCCCCAGGGAGCCGAATTCCCTGGGTAGTTTGTGAGGGGCCACGCGCTCCTCCTCTCCCATCTCTTCTGTTATCTCCTAGTTCTTTCCTCTATGCCAACTTTCTTTTTCTCCCTCCTCCTCTGGTTTCCTCTTGCTCTTTCAAATAACTTATGATGTTTTAAAGTGAAACTCAGCTATGCAACTTTATAAATTGTACAAGGCTGACCCTCTCCTTACCTCTGAGCTGGTATTTTTAAAAGCCCCATTGTTTCCCACTGCTTTTAGAAGGTTAAAAGTCCAATCTCATTACAAATGCAGTGCATATGTTGTTGTTTAGTATTATATCAGTGTATTACCTAACACTACACAGCCAGTCACAGCTCTGATGGAGCGTGTCGCCCGTCATTGTACGGGTGGCTTGGAGGCGCTGATGTTTTTTTAAGACATTTAAAGACATTAAACCCTGGTCCCTGCTTTGTAATATCTGAGGATCTTCCTTTTGCCTCTTTGGTATCATAAAGCATTTTCACTCTCTGCTTGGGCAATAGAAAGAAACATTCAGGGCTTGAAATCCCATAATCAGCTTTGATCATGCTGCTTTTGGGAAAGTAAGGACAGATGACTTTGTCTTGATGGAGCGTTCCTCCCTGTGAATGCTTTTGAGGTTCTTTTTCTTATTATTTCCCTCTTGATTTAAAGCAGCCTACAAGATCTGTGTTGCTGTTGTCTTATTCATAAGCTACACACAAACTTGCTCTTTTTCATAGCTCTTTTGCCCATTTTGCCTGGGGATTTTCTTGACACTGAGTTCTACATCTGCTCGGGTGGAAAGCAACATGCCAAATAATTTGATCAAAGGAATTAATAGTGGTAGAGGTAAGTTCTTCTGATTCATCAGTAGGAGTCCTTAACACTGAATTCTTCCTCATGAGAAGTTTTAGCTTCTGTTCAGAATGGACCTGGTCCTGTTGTGCTGAAGTGACAGTTGTATCTAGGCGAGTGTATTTGAAATACACTGTAAATGATCCCCCAAAAGAAAATAAACAATGAGTCCTTGATGGTGCGGGACAAGTTGCTGCTTAGTATGGACTGTAAAGAGTGAATGCAGTGTCCTGACACCATCAATGCTGATATTTGGCCACAGGAGTTCAAGCCCAAAGACTGTGCGGTTCTGTGTTAGGTAACTCTTATCTCAAAAGATATCGATAAAGGTGAGGCATCATTTTTTTTTATTATTTGATAACAACAATAATAACTTCTTTATGGTATTACTTCATCCACAAAAGCCATCTAAGCTCAGCAGTGGTTCTCTCTTTGCACTTCTAATAGAACAGAAGAAGTATTTGCAGAGCAGTGTCCACGCTTTGCAGAGACAGATGCTCAAGCTATTTGTTTTTCTTCTTTTTCCTCTAAGCTAGATGAGTATAATGTTCTCTTGTGTTGTAAAAGATTGTTTTTCTATCTCACAGTCTCGTTTCAGTATCAGCAAATATTTTAGATGTGAGTTAATAGAGGTACCCCACTGACAGAAGAAGGCTGGCTGGGCTTGTAGTATCACATCGTAAATTCCCTCTTCTGCTATGAAAATGCAATAAAATATGTGGCACGGCAGATTTACAGTGACAATGCTGCTGCTGTGTTAAGGCAACTATTTTATCTCTTTGTTTTAAAACACAGTTTTTACTGTACTGCACACAACTTCCTCCAAGGAGCAAAGCCTACAAGCTTCAGAGTAATATAAATATGATCTCATAGTGACTCTTCATCAGCTTATTACACCGTTATCGCCCTGCTGCTAATAAATTTTAGGAGCTAAAATTTATATGCAAATGTTTTATTTCAACCATGATTATACTTAGCTTATCACGAGCTTGGTAGTGCCCCCACCCAGTTACATCATCCTTGGAAAAATTTTGTTCAATATGGCTTTTATAGTCTTACCACATTGTTATATTTGCACGCCTGACCACACACATGTAACAAGCTTCCCAGCTAGCTACAGCCTGATCTTATTGGGTGGTGCAGGTAGGCAGGAGCTGAGTAAAGTGGCCCTTGTCCCCAGGTGGATCACATCTCTTCTCATCTGTTCTGGCTGTGTGTCTGCAGGTGCCTTGCCCAGGTGTTTCTCCGCTTACCTTCTCACTTCCTTTTATGCTGTTCTATCTCGAAACAGGAAAGCTGAGATGACAACCTTTAATATTAATTGAACTTTAAGGCTTCTTCTGCTGTTGGTTTGTCATAGAGGTGTCAAAGCTTGTCTAGTGGTGCTGCTGATCCTGATTCAGTAATGTCTGTTACAGTCCTGTGGCCATTCCTCCTGCAAGCTGCAGTTGCTTATTACTTGTAGGAGTGAAGGGGAGAAGAGAGGAGCTCATGATTTTACATGGATTTTATTGAGCAAATAAAACTAGACATCTTCTGGGCTCACCAAAATATTCCTGTAGCTCATGGGCTTTTGGAGCTGTCATCTCCCTTTTGTATATTACCTTGACATTAGAGAACCTTTGCTAGAGATCTGTAGGCCAGATAGGTAGGTAGAGTCATGCTAGATATTGGTGTTTTTTTGCTGCTGTTATTTGTTTGCTTGTTTTTTGAATGTGTGATTAGAACAGCATGACTTATGAAGGGAGATGTAATGGGAAATTCTATGTCAATTAAGCAGTAATTGTTAATAACACAAATAGGTAGGTGAGAATTTCAAGATTGAATCTGGGAGCAGGAAGGTTTAGTTATGATGCTGTTGATGTTTCCATGGTTATGAAGTGTGAGTATATTTAATCCAGGTCACAGGGGACTAAGAAGACCTTCTGAGTTTTTTGTAGCATGCACATTGGATATTTACAAGTTAAATTTCTGTATGTTTTTCTGACTCTTTAGGGAGTTCTATTGCACTAATTACTAGAGAGATATCCCATGGTTCTTATGATTTATTGTAATTTCTTGATTTGTATTTATGTTAATTCCTCAGTATGATGGCAATAATAACATTTAGGAAATGTATGCCTCTATGTTTCACAAAGACACAACAGAATGGGCTGATCTCGTGGATCTTGGTTGCGAGCACTTGCCAGGTATTTTTGCTTCATTGTCCAAATCATAGTTATGAACTGTCCATTTGCTCCCTCTCCATGCCTGCAGCTCTGTGACAGCTGTACTGTCAACATCTGGATATCTCCCAAAAACTAGGAGATTGCTAATGCCAAGTAAGGTGTGTCTTGCTACTCTGCTGTTGAGCAGGCTGAAGAAGACTTTTTGAAAGAACAGCAAAGGAGTCAGCAGGTATTCACCTCAGAGGCTGCAATCCCTGTAATTCTTAGATAAAGAATATCACATGTGGTCATAGGAAGAGAAAGGCAGAGGAAAAAACAATTAGAAGAGTAAAAATTAGCTACATAGAGTAGCATTTTCAGAAATTCTTATCAGATTAGAAATATGTGTTACACTGACAAACTTGTGATACTTTATCATGTATAGGTGTCTGGGAACACCACCAGAGGGAACGGAAGGGGAACACCATAGAATGATGGAAGAAGAACATAAAATCTGACATCAAAAACACTTGCCTGCTAAGCAAAATTTTCTGTCCAGCAACATAGACAAGGCCTTGAGTAATGGAAGTCCACCTCTTCCAGAATTATATCAAAATAGCTGTGAGAGCTTGCATTTCATTATTTACAAAACATTTTTTTTTCTCATTTTGATTTTAAGTAAATTTGGTGTTTTCATTTCTTCCATGGTTGCTGCACATTGCTGTGTCACTGAAGCCATCTGCTGCAGAACTGTCGGAATCGGGCACTTCTAACGCGCAGGGGCTGACTTCCCATTCATGTGAGAAATACTTGCTCTGCAGATCCAAGGTCATACGAAGCAAAAGCATCGATAACCAGGAGCCCTGGACGAGGAGTAGGTGTATGGAGATGTTGCAACTACTACTGCTTTGAATCTTGAGTGTTTTCTTCCAAATACTTAAGAGGCCGTGGAAAGTAGTAGCTACAGCAATGTGTCTGCAAGTTAGCAGAATCCCGGCTCTCCACCTGAAGCAATTAGAGCAAGTCAGAGAAGAACGTCGATGAAAATCAAAGAAAGAATCAAAATGGCTACTGCTGTTACTCTAGGTCACCAGGAGAGGCTCAGCCAACTGGTGGGTTAGGACTAACATGTGCATCAGCTCATATGGACAATTCCGGTCAAGCCAAGAGCTGTTTTTCGTATGGTCACAAGGAAGCTGAAGTATTGTATCCCAAGTCATCTGGCATTTTTTCCCAAATAGCAGAATTTCCTTTCTTCTTCTGGAGAACTTCTCATTTTCAAGGGAGTGTGTTTACAGTAGGTTCCCACATCAGAAGTGGTGACATCAGTGATTCCTCTTGCAGCTTCCCATCGGTACCCCAGGGACAGGGCTGGTCTTCCTCCTGGCCTCATGCGCTGGGAACTGGGGGCAGCAGGTGCTGTAGCACACCGCAGTGCTGGGGCTCTCGCTGGGCCTGGAAGGCAGTGAACACTGCAGGAGTTACCGCAGTGCTCAGCTGACACCGGGGTCTGATTGCTCTTTACATCTCAGTGATGATTCACATGCTGTTGTCCAGCGGTAGCAGAAAGCAGTGACTCTATCACAGCAGTATTTGCAACACGAGGAACCTTGGTGTTTGCTTCCAAACTAAGCAGGAATAGACAGTATTTTGGGGTGCAGCCTGTGGTTTTATGTGTGGGTTATCTCCAGATGTGGGCAACATCTGTGGGCAGACAAGTGTGGATTCACTGGGAAGGGTACAGATTAGCTCATCCCCCTTTTCAGGGATGGGGGGCAGGTGAAGGTTGCCAGAGCATCAGATTATTGACCTCTCAGACCATGGTCTCTGCAGCCCAGGAGAAGCTCTAATCCGCTCCCTTTTCTCCCGTGAGGCAAGAGCTGAGGGGATCCTTGTTATCCCAAGACGATGTGCGGGAAGTTCTGCATACTCTTTCTGCTCCTGTACACTGCTGATGAGCCGACTACAGCTGATCTGGGGATATGGGTTATCTGAGGTTTTATTTCTAAGGGGTGAGCTGTTTGGCAAGTGGGAGTAGTCTTTTGACTGAGTCACGCTAAGTATGACTTCTGTCGTTTTTAGGCTTGCCTTCATGTTCTGAAGATGACCCTCTCAGGATGCACAGGGACATGCTTTTGTACACACTTCGCCTGACTCGTGGAAATTTGAAAGCATTGTGAAAGCAGCTTAGGCTTGTTTAGGATTTAATAGACAACTTGTTGAAGTTGCTTGATTACAAGTGATTTAACAAGCCGTTAACTGGTTAAGGAAAATTTACCAGTTAGCTTCTTGCTGGTCTTTTAGGTGTCTGGTGAACATCAGCTGCTGAACTTATTGGTAACTAATTATCTCATCTGTCTGCCAGATGCTAATTTGCTTATCCAGTTACCTGATAGATTTTCAGACGGCCATCAGAAGCAATCAGTCTTCTGATCACTCGGTCATGGCTTGGATGTGTATTCAGATGTATTAGGTGTTAGTAGCACATTTTCAAACCCAATCTGCAAAAGACAGTTTATGTTCCCAAACAAGGACGAGAACTCTCACAAATGTGTGACTATTATATGACTTTCCCAAGGAGACACCCCTCACCAGAGGGACATTAAAGGTTGGTTGCAAAGATGGAGCTAACCTGACTGAGGTTGCCTGGAAAGTGTTTGTGTGTGTTTATGTATCCCCCCACGCCCTGTGTTTCTCTACCATGCAGTCAGGAAGCAGGTTCATCCTCATGCCATTTGTATTCCTCAGGTGTTATATGACCTCAGGTCCTACCCAAGGAAACATCTCACCTAGACTGGTGGAAGATTTGCCCAAGTAAGGGCATCATTAACGGCACCCGTGATAAAAGTGGAGCGTCACCCACAGTGATTGCATGGAGCACTGCACGATAGCTGGGATGTCTGTAAAATCTGTACAAAATCAACTACAGCTGCACAATAGGTGATTAAACTAGTTTTCTCATGCTGTAACGGAGCTAGCCCTCTTTAATACTCATTTAAGAATTCTTTCTCTTTTATAGGACTATAATATGCATGAGCCCATTCCTTTCCACCCTTCCTATTACTCTACAGCAATGTCCTGTTTAATACCCTACTTTTATTTTTACTACGTCTTGCAGTTGATCTCCTCTCTTCAGCCTGTGTTCTGGGAAGCTTAGCCAAGCAAGGGGGAACTTCTCAGTGGGGAAAGTGATGGAAAAGGAACAGAACCACACCAAATTTGTTATACTAGTCCCTCAGCACGAGTAGCTTTCCCAGAGAAAGGTTGGCACAGGGTGGATTCCCCTCGTTCTGTTTCTGTCTTCAGAACTCTGAACCTGCCTGTGTGGAGGCCACGTGGGACAAGGTGATGTCACTTCTTCAATCTCCCCAGGTCCTTCTGTGGGATAAGAGGAAATTCTTACTAAACTTCAATGGAGCTGGTCTGTAGCCCATGTAAAACCTGGGCAATCAGAGGGACAAGGCTTTCTTGCAGGCCTGCTTGGGTCTGGTAACCGCTTCAGGAGCTCTTCCTGGTGGAGAAATAGCTAGATGTACTTTTGGTGAAAAGCTGCATAGTTCCACTCAAGTCTGCTGGGCTCTGTTGGCTGACAACTGAGAATGTATTTCCTAAAAAGTGAGCCATGCCTCAGGCTTTCTGTATGCAGGGGCTGTAAACAAAGTTCTTCAAGGAAGTGAAATGCAGTGTATCACCATTGCCAGTGTACAGCATCCAAAGCTGTGATGATTTGTCACCCCAGGAACAAAACCAGAGCACTTCGTGTTCTCTTCCCATCAGTCAGTATTCAAGCTCTCAGGGAACAACCGTGCTTCTTTAATCTGATCAGCAAAATACAAGCTAGAGGATTTCACTCTGTGAATCCTGGGTAGAGTTCAGAAGCTTGTGTTTCAGACCCTCTACAAGAGGAAGTATTATGGCATTTGAATTACATACTTCTATGAGAAAGAACTTACTATATCTCAAAGCAGATCGTTCCCTTGTTTAACTGCCCACACTGCTAAAAACGCATCTTTTGCTTTGTAGCCTTTGGAATTAATTGTTTAGGATTTTCTTCACAACTGTGAAGGATTTGAGTTTTAATTTTTAGTGAGACCAGAATTCTCATGTAATAGCAAGCTGCTGGGACATGGGGCTATGAAGGAAACATTTAATAATACAAGGCCAGCGATAAAAAGTATAGAGTTGGAAGGAGCGATAGGGCCAAGTTACCTAGTCCTTCCACTAGGAGAGGGTAATGTTGGAGTCACATTGTTTTTGCTAGCAGATGACTAAAAACAGTTTTCTGGAAAACAAATGCATCCTAATCAAAGAATCACAGAATCATAGAACGGCTTGGGTGGGAAGGAACCTTAAAGCCCCCCCAGCCCCTGCCGGGGGCTGGCTGCCACTCCCCAGCTCAGGCTGCCCAGGGCCCACTCAGCCTGGCCTTGAGCATCCCCAGGGATGGGGCACCCACAGCTGCCCTGGGCAGCCTGGGCCAGGGCCTCACCGCCTCTAATCAAAGAATTTCCTCCTCACATCTGACCTAAATCTCCCCTCTTTCAGTTTAAAACGATCCCCCTTGTCCTGTCACTGTCTGCCCATGTAACGAGTCGCTCTCCCTCCTGTTTATAAGCTCTCTTTAGAGACTCCTATCTAGTGAAACGAAACAGATTGAAATGTATTTATCCATTCCAATATTGTGCTAAGCTTCTCTTGGTCCCCGCTGGGCAGACGACGCCTATCCCTTCCACCTCTAATCTGAGCAGCTCACTGTGTCTACCAGACCTTTTTGCAGCGAGGCGCTTGCAGGAGACAAAGCCCTGGCCTGGGAGGTTGCATGTCTCCGAGGGCTCTTGGAAGGGGAGCAGAATTCCACGTCTGCCTCAGTCCACCCACGCAAACAGGAAGGGGGCCGTGCCAGATGATAAGTCCAACTTACCATCCAGGGTAACTAGATGCCAGAGAGGATTGTTTTCATTTCCACGGGATTTCTAATTTAGGGACATGCTTTAACTGTGTTTTCAATGGCTGAACATCCAAATGACAGTTTGATATGAGCAATTTGTCTGGCCGGCTAGATAAATTCATACCAAAGCCAAAGGATTTTCCGTTTTAAATGGGTGCACATCCTTAGCTGCGAATCGGATCAAACATTCCTGTAACTAAAGAATCCCCTTTATGTAACAATTTCTTTTAACCTTCATTTGCAGTTTTAATGATCAAAGTCTCTCTTTCTCCTGATTTGTCCCCAGTTATGGACTCTGCCAAGTGCTTGTTTTTTCTAACTCTCATTCTTGTTCCAATTTGATGAATGAAGGGAAATGTGTATTCCCATTTCTGCTGTCCCACCCAGCCCTAATGAGCAGCAGCATTGTCTGGCCAACTCCTGGGGGAATCTGCTACCTGCATAGCTGCTGGCTGGCCTGTTGCAGCTGGATTTCTTTCTTTCTGGAGATGTGATCCACAGTCTTGGGAACAGGTAAAGTGAAGGAAGGTGCTGGTGGCTTTGTGTCTGGAGAAGCTAGATAGAATGTGATTAGGCTGTTAGCTGCCGTTTGTTTCTGCAATATTGGAAATGCATCCAGTCGTGCCAGATGTTGCTTTGGTTAAGGACATGCTGCCTTTTATCGCGTTTACAGAAATGGATCAAAACCTTGTTCATGATATGCAGGCTAGCAGAGGTGATGTGGCCAAACGTTAAGTGGGTTTGTTCCTGTATGAAACTCCTGATAACTTTGACAGGTTCAGCTAGAAAGACGTTGACATTTAGTGTCGCTTAATGAGAACTGTGCTTTGAAGGTTATGTAGTTGCATGTTCTCCTTTCTCCCATCATCACATGACACCATTCAAAATACGTCTGAGCGAGAATACAGTTATTTTTGGTACCATCGGAGAAACTTATCAGGTGAAGTGCAATTAATGAATCCAGTGCCTTAAAAATATCTGCCCAGAAGCAGCTGGTACGCTTTTGGTGACTGAGTACAGGAATTTCATTCAGAAGAATGACACACAGAAAGCTTTTCTTGCATCATTTCTTCACAGAGTATATTTCTCTCACTTTAAGGGGCATTGTATTTTTGCTGTGCCATTAAACTCTGCCTGCACCTTGGCAAATCACAGGGCTGAAAAATCTCGGTTTGTATGAGCTCAGTGAAGACTTAGCTGCAATCCTTGCGGGGTTTGCCTGCCCCAGGTGCTCCTGCTGTACAGGCAGCCCAGCCAGCCTCTGCACATGGTGCCGGAGAGAGGCTGAGAGCAGGAGCAGAGGTGGCTGCTCTGGGAGGGAGGTGAAGGCTGGCTTTAGAGCTTCTCCCTCCTGTGCTCCTTCCCTCCTGAGTTATCAAAAGCCAGAAAATGCAGAGGATGAATTCTTGATTTAAATTTGGAGAGGACCAGAATTAATGCAATGGGGGAAAGAAAAGATGGGAACAAGGAGTCTTCCAAGGTTGTGTCTGAAACAGTGGGGTGAGGAAGCTGAACTGGACTTGCAAAAATGTGGGGACTAGTAAGCCAAGAGAGACTGAGATGGGTCCTGCTGGCTGGAAAAGGACACAAAGAGCTGGAGATAGGGAGTTTGGTGGGAGTGATAACATCAGGAATGCACGGGATGGAAACAGTTGTCAGTAGAGGAGGGAGGTAGAGGAGCCTGAGTGTAGAGGATGCAGGGACAGAACCAATGTGTGTGGAAGAGATGCATAAATAGGACAAAGAATGGGAACTTGCTGGCCAGGCAAATGGAGACAGAGTGTTATATGGAGGGGAACTGAGATCAGTGTGAACTCAGGGGAGTTGACCAAGAGACTGGTGCTGGCACGAAAGCTGCAGGTGGTTCTCAAAGCTGTTGAGTTTGAAAGGACTGTGCTGAAGGAGCCCGGCTGTGGGACAACAGTGGAAAGATGTGTGTCTGTTCCTCTCCAGGCTGGAATGGGACCTGCAGCCAGGGACACACCATCCCACCGTACCTGAGTTCCTCATCACCTCTGCTGCTTCTGCTGTCCATAACAGAGAACGCCTAAGGCCAGTTGAGCAGAGAAAAGGCATGTACACCACTGCCTGCACTCCAGAGACTTAAGGCATGGGCTCTCTTGATCTTGATCTGTTCTCTAAGTGTGCAATGATTGAATTTGCAAATGTGCTAACATTCTCTGAATGCAGTCTTGGTAAATAGTACAGAGCAACGGATTAAGAAGATGGGGAAGGTTTATACTGTTCAGAAGGGAACAACTTTAGCAGATAGCTAATTAGAGATAACAAAAGTGGAGAGCACAAGGCTAACACATCATGGCTGAAATACCCATATTTATTAATAAAGCCAAGAGGGAAGGACTGTCTCTGTGTTCTTATTTTCTATGTGTTTGATAGTCCCCAAAGACATCAAGGCTCCAGTGCTGGGCACTGAAAACTTCTACAGGAAGATGGTATTTGCATTAAGAAGCTTGCAGTTCAAATAGACAAGGCAGACACAGAGTGGGAGAGGAGCAAGAGCACTGAGAGGTAAAGCAGGTGGCAATGGTTAGCAGCAGAGCTGATGGCTGGACTTCTGAATCCCAGCGCGCTGATGTATCTGTTAAATTGTACTGTTTGCACTCGTACTGGAGCCAAAAGGAGGCCTGAGTAAATGCTCAAGGCTAAAAGCACTATGGGATGTCTGCCCCAGCAAGCAGAATCCAGAATGGGTTGATTTTATTTTTAAAGCAAAAAGCAAATGGATCAGTTCCTATTCTGAATGGTCCGGCTGCCACCAGAGCACACAGTGGGTGCTCTGTTATGGAAGGAGAAATCCCATTAAATGAGGAGGGCTACAGCCCTGAGCCCTGGTGGGAGATGCAGACGTACTGAAAGCTATTTATGTTGGCTGAGAAACACTCAGGTTAATAGTAGGTTTAGCATTTACACAGGGCCTAGAAATGTCCTCGGTGCTTTGCACAACAAGGAAAGTAGGTTGTTAATTACTTGTCCTGAAGATTTATGTAATGCAGTGTTAGTCCTACACAAGCAAAGTTAGGGCTTCAAGAACAGAAGCTTTGATTCCAGAGCACATGAAGGCAGTTGTATGAGGGAACACATCAGCTTTGTGTTCTTCCTGCCCGGAGCAGCCCCTTACTCCTCAGGCACTGATTTACCCAAATGTTTGTGCAGTCAGATTCCATACTAGATTTAGCAGGAATTTATATGAGTCTTTTTGTATACAAATCTCGACTCTTCTTGCCTCTCATCAAAAAAAGCTGACAGTGCCAATACAGCATAAGATTTGTTTCTGGGATTTTGCTGGTCATTTTAAAAAATGAAAGTTTTAAAATCAGTTGAAGTGCTTAGTTGCTTTTCAGTAAGGCAGTGCTTGACTAAAAGCAACAAAGCCATCAGAAGAAGTGAATCTAGATAGTTATGTCACAGCTGAAAATGAGTATGACAGCGTATGTTTTAGCTGAGTTTATTTAGGACATCCTGCTGCTAATACCAGCCTACAGAATGGTCAAATTTCATAAAGTAACATTCAGAGTATTTGTAGTCAATTAAACGTTTATTTAAAATTTCCTCTTGGTTTACTGATGGAAATGTATTGTTCATTTTTCACATACCAAGCACTGTTGTTTATTCTCAAGGGAATTGTTGTTACAAATTTAACAACTGTGACATATTAAAAAGCACATTTAAGGAAGAAATTAAGGGTTGAGAATATGTGACCAAATGTTTCCATGGTGTTTTGCCAAAATGTCACTTAGATGCCAAGGCAATATAACAGGAGTTGTTCTTCGAGAACTCATCTTGCCCACCAAAAAAAAAAAATTTTGTCTGCATCGGTAGCAGGCGTAGTTGCATTGCACTTGCCAGAAAAACATTTCCTAGGTTTTATTTTCATTTTGGAAACTACTTTTAACTACTGTGTGATTAACGTGTTAGCCCTGCGCTGTTAGCAAGGAGGAAGTCAATAGCTCAGAGTGCGTAAGCAAAAATGTTCAAATGAGATGCTTCGTGGAGGCACCTGCATCCCCAATTAACAACCGGCCGGTAATGTCAGGAGCTGATTTGCAGGAAGCTCTTTGTTCTTGGAAAGTCAGACCCCAAACAGGGCAATGAAAAATAGAAACCTGACTCATTGATTATTACTTCTGAGAAACGTGAGCCTAATAAAGTGAATTTTGAAGGGTGCATGTGCAAGTCTGGGAAACTGTGTCCGTGCTTATTTTTCTATAGTTCTGACTGCCTTGATAAGTTATCAAAACAAGATTGTTCCAAGAAGCAGTTTCTCATGTATGATCTGCTGTGAGAAGAGCGCTTTCCAGGGAACGTTGGAGGAGCTGTAGAGGCATTCCTGGGAGATACAACTTGATGTACTACATCAGCCAGAGGCAGTGAGGCCCTGGCCCAGGCTGCCCAGGGCAGCTGTGGGTGCCCCATCCCTGGGGGTGCTCCAGGCCAGGCTGGGTGGGCCCTGGGCAGCCTGATCTTGGGGGGGGCAGCAGCCAGCCCGCGGCAGGGGTTGGGGCTGGGGGGCTTTGGGGTCCCTTCCAGCCCAACCATGCTGTGATTCTATGGTTCTGTGATTCTGTGATCAGTTTTAACCTACCGTAAGGAAGATGTCACCTGGAAAATGTCTTGGCCTAGAAGCTCCATGTAAGTTTATCTCCCCGCTGCGAACCAGAGCCCTCTGAAGGTGGATGAGCTGAGCTATCAGGGGAGCTCTGCTTTCTAGTCAATTTCCAGCTGATTGCTGCGGTGTCCCAACTGCTCTGGTTTTCAGTACAGTGGCAACAGGAACACTGTGGCTGGGCTGGCTCCAGCCCATGGGCTCAGCCCCAGCTAGGCTCAGCAGCCAGGGGCTGGGGGCCATGGCCCTGGGCAGGGTGCAGAGGAGGCTGGCCAGGGCCATTAAGACCTATTAGGGCCCTCAGGGCCCTGGTGTAGGGAAAGTCGTGATGCTGATGGTAAGTGTTCTGGTGGGCAATTTGAGGAACAAAGCTGTTTCCTCTGGATTGTGAACCTTTACAGGGATGATTCATTTTGAGATTTTAAAGACAGCTTATGGTGGCAATGGTGAAGTGCAGAGCAGTCACAGCACCTCTTGTGGGCTGGGACAATTATTCACACCTAGGGAAATAGAAATGTGCACACTTGAGAAAGAAAATGAATGATGCTAGTAATTAGCACTAGTGACAGCATTCTGTGGTGACAGGCTCACTGGAAACCTGCAGCAGTGTAGATCAATTGAAAATCTGTTCCTCTCCACAATTCTGAAAAATGATGCTCTTTTTCCTTGCTTCTGTGCCAGCGCAGGTGAATAGCTGCACACAGCCACATCTCGTGTGCGGAGCAATGCAGCATTCTGCGGCCACGTCCCATGTGAGCATCCTCTCTGGGACAGGAGAGGCCTGAGGAACAGCCCTCTGTGATGTTTGCCTCCCCCACAAGCAGGGCTGGGTGCTCTTGCTTCTACAGCTGTGCACGGTAGGTTTTGTTTATTTCATTCTCTGCGAGGCTGTGATAATGCATGTCCAGGAAAATTACTCGTTGTCTCGAAGCCATTAATTATTTTCAGTTCTACTAAAAAAAAACCCCAAAGACTAGGAAAAAACATGTTTGAGAATTACTATGGCCATAGCCTCTAGGTTTTTCTGGATTTTCTCTTCTGAAGAGCTTGGTCCTGCCACATTCTGGAATGTGTTTATTGAATGTTGATGTATATGGCAGCGTGTGACCAGCTGTGGGGCCACGTGGGAAAGGACTGCAGAGGGCTGGTTTGGCCACAGAAGGGATGGTGAGGCAGCAGCTCCTTCGGACAGTTCAGGGGCACACTTGTGATTTGAATGTGCTTAGCTAGCCATACATCATTATGGAGACATTAGGGCCCGTGGCTTGGCAGCTGTTGTGACATTAAAATGTATAAGATGTTACCAAAGGAAGCACTTTGCACATTTTTTTTTGGCTTCCCTAGACATAAACAACAAATTTTCTCTACAATGGTAAGTTATGACTGGGGGGTGAGTCACTAATATATTTAGAAGGATGTCCTCTCCAGAGACCACAACGGGCTAAATTAAGCCAAGGGAGGGCAGCCCTCATGGTTGAGGGGCACAGTGGGGAATTCCCAGATGGCTTCCTGAAATCTGCCATCCTGAATCTGAGCAGGACAGATTTTCCAGTGGTAGGAATAGATGTGGCCCTGTGCTATCTGTGCAGATAAGCTGATTCATAGCAGCTGAAGGGTTTTCTTTAAGAGTAGACTTGCTAGTGAGACAATGTCTTAGCTATACGGATTTTTAGTAGCTTAAGGGAGGTACCTGTTAGGGAATTCAAAGGGCATTTTGGCTAACTGAGATAAATTTTAGTTTTTGTATCTGATAAGCTATTTCTGAAACTTTGATTTCCACTTTGCAAGTAGCCTAGTGCTCAGGAGCTTTTATATCTGACCCAGGCTGTAAAATAAGCTCTTTATGTTACACCTTACCTTCAAAGAGAAAGTGTGAAACAGATGTGGTGTCACAGCCAGTTCAGAAAAATCCACAGAAATGATCTGCAGCTTGGAGAACTGTATCTTCATTCCTGGATGATGTAGTAATAGCTTAGCTTGTACAGCTGATTTTACAAAAATATTTATTTCAGTGAAATTAATTCCAGCACACTTTTAGTTTCTTCTTTCAGAATTTTTCCTTGTTCCCTCGTTTGGCTCTTGATGAGGTGAGAGTTGCAGTGATGGCATGTAGAGACTCTTGTTTGCAATAACATCACTCTAACAGTGCAGTCTTTTGAGGAGGACCATAAGGCTCCGTGCGGCCACATGCAGGCACACCAACACCGTGATGTCGAAATTCAAGGGGGAAGGCCTTCACATCTGCCTGGTAATGTAACAAAGCCATATTAACATTTTCATAAGATGTTCTGAAAGCAGTTTGGTTTGGCTCACCATTCAGATACTCAAGCCAAAGAGACTGTCCTGAGAGCGGTGTAAGCAGAGAGGCAATACAGAGCAGCAAATGAGGCTGCAGGATCTGAAGTGCCATTTTAATAAGGCAGTAAATGTGGCAGAGCTCTGTAAAATCCTCGTCTTTCTGCCTGTGCCCACGTACTTGAAAAAATGTAAAAGCATCCTGCACACAACACGGTATGGTTTAGGGACATTGTTTTCTTCCTAATGCTCCCTAAGAAGTTTGTAGGATGTTCAACCTTTATTTGGTATTTTTTTTTTCTGATTTGAGAATTTTCTCGATTGTCCGAAGTTTAAAAACAGGTGCTGGTCAAGTATTGCAAGATGGTTATTGTAAACACTAAAAGAGGAAGCAAAGAGTGAACTTAATTCCACTCTGCCCATCAGAAAAAGATATCAGCAGGGATATTTAACCTAGCAGCAGAAGAAATCACATGAATTGGTATTTGGGAACCTCAGGATGGACAATGTGGAGCAGCAAAATTTACACAAATTACACTGAATAATTAAACGTTGCTGCATTTTGCAGATGGATGCCTGAATGCTTCCTCACTGAAAGCCATAATAGCCTTGCAGGGAGGGCACTCTAATTCAGCCACAATTCAGCTGGGCGAGTGCAGGAATTAGAGGCTGGAATCCCACTGCCGTTGAGACAGAAGCTGAATCAGAGTGGTTATAACAATCCCTTCAACCCCTGATACTTTTTATTGCAGCTGGGCTTTCCAGGCTGAGCCTGTTGAGGTCCTTGGTAAATCTGTGTACGCCTGAACAGATTTTTAATTACATGCTAGGTTGGGAAATAGTTGTTCTTTGTATTTGTACTTGTATTTACATGTGAACAAGAATATTTGTTCTTCATCAGCCTTTGTTCTCCTATTTTTAAAAGGCTTACTCATCCCCTCAAAGATTAGAATCAGCTCTATCTGATTTAGGTGACAGTTCTCACCCCATGAGCAGCAAGAAATTGAAATGAACTGTTTCTGGAATGAGCCATTGTTGATCCAAGCTGTCCAACAAGTACTTGAATAACAAATATCTCTTACCAAACCGATGTTGGTTCATGAACAGAGAAAAAGAATGAAGTTCACTGGATTGCTTGTTTGCAAAGCAGAGTTCAGGCCTTTCTTTGCCAAAGTCTAGCTGTCAGGAACTAGATCCTTAACTGCTATAAACCAGCTCAACTCATTGACTTCAGTGGGGAGGTGACAATTTAAGTGATCATCGAGCTTCCAAAGTGCAGCAGCCTCAAAAGTGCAGCGTGAAAGAAACAAACGAGGGGGAATGGTAGCAAAACATTTCTGGATAGCCAGAGAGATTTCTGGGGTACATTGCAGATATGCTCTGGTTTTAGCAAAGACAAGGGTGTTTTTTTTTTTTTTTTCATTTCTTATCTCCTATTTCTCTTAGTGCTAGCAAAGATCATATGTGAAGCAAAACTTGTGATGAGGGGGAACGTTAGCACAAACAATACAGCAGGGGAGAATGGGCAACTCTAGGAACAAGTGTCTTCATCTTGACAATTTTTGCCCTCCTCTTCATCAGGTGGTTCAACAAGGACTGTCACCTCCAGGCAGAAAAATTGCTGTGCTTGTGTTGCTGGATCATCACAGACACAGGAACGCCATCTGATCACGTACTTAAGATTTTCCACTGAAGTGGGGTTTATTGGCTTAGCAGTGGAACTGCCTTGAGTGTAAAAATCCCAGCAATTTCAAACGTTTTAAACTGAATCATTTGCTTGATCTTGTCTTCTCTTCTCTGGTTCAGTCATGAGACAGTTGCATAAGGAAGCATCATGCCCAAAGTGGGAACACTGTGAAACTGTCAGTTCTTCGGACCGAGTGAGCATTGTTGTAGTGTTCGGCACCAGAATGGTGGTGCAGAATTTTGTTGCTTTTTAACATGTCGTTTTTACCCTTGGATAAATGCTACATGGAAATAGTGCCTCCTTGAACTCAAAGCAAATTTGGAATGAGCCAAGCTCAGGAGTTAGCTGCTGTATACCCTGGTGGGTATGGAGGTAGTGCTCAGTCAAGCAGATGTAGAAGAAAGATTCACTCAGCTGAATGAAACAAACATGGGGAGTAAAGCAACTAGGATGTCATTGCCTTACACTGAAAATGGGTCTCTGGGTGTGTCGAGGTGTGAGGGTCTGAGCAGGTGACCTGTGGAGTCCCTTGGGCTGGAGAGGAGTCCTCATGAAGTTCCCCTCCTGTCAGAATGGCAAAACCCATCCTTCAGCACTGAGCAACTTTCTATTAATGCTTTTGGAGCTAATTGCTGTCATTTAGCATGTTATACACATGGCACTTGGAAAGAGGAATTAAACAAGGCAGATAATTAAGGGTTATTAGCGTTATTTATTGCCAGTGCTGTAAACTTCAGAGGCCCTTCTTGCTTTTTCCTATAGCTTATACAAATACGTGAGAAAAGGCAGTTCTTTTCCAAAATGTTTTAGTTTAAGAATACTGCTAACATGACAGAAATACCCACCAAAAGGTACAGCAAGATCTCTTTTCTAATGAAAAAAGATCTCTTTGCTAGCAGCTTCTGAGCATACGCCAGTGACTTCACTGACTGCTCACTTGTCCCTCATGTTTCATGGATTAAAAAAATGTTGGTATGAAATTTCTGAATTACTTCTCCAGCAAGTAATGCCAGCAGAAGTGCTTGGAAAGAATTGATCTGCAAAATTGTGTAAATGCCAGGGCATACACTAATGCTTTGGCAGTTAATGGACTGGTGAATCTTGTTCTGACTATCTGTAGGAGGCATTTCTGACAGCCTTTTGCAGAAGGTGACAAAAATCTGGATGTTGGCTGTGGAGTTTTAAACCGCCCTAAAATGAGAGCATTAGCGAACAGCTTCCCCATGAGGCTGTCACATTTCAGGAGTCCTTACACATCTGTAACTGGGAATAGCTCAACTCACTCCATCAAAGCCATAGCAGCTGAAGGTTTGGCCCAGGAGTATCCAAAATACTGTAAATTCCTACAAAAAGGAATTCTTTGTCTCCATTAGCATTTCAACACACACTCACTACAGAGATCTCGCTGGGGGTAAAGCATTAAAACCCTTTCAAAAGTGGTTTGGTTGGCTAATTAGACAATAAGCACAAACCTGATGCATCCAGCTGTACAAATAAAACGTGACTTTAAAGTTTCATGTCCTGTGTGCGGAGCAGTCTTGAACTTGGAGCCAAGGCGGGTGGAGGGAGGGTGGCTGGCGTTCAGCTCGGTAGTGCTGCTCTGAAGGCTGCAGCCTCGGGAGAACTAAAAGAGAGTTTATTTTAAGTGTAACTCAAAGGAACTAAGTACCAGTTACCACAAATAGGGTGATCTTTATCTTCCTTTGTTGGCTTGCATGGAGGGAAAAGAATCTTAAAAGACTTGCGCAGGCGCAGGCTTCACAGAGACGATATCTCCCTCACATTGCTGACATGTCTCTCATTTTTTGGGTGCTACCTTTCTGCCGAAGGAAATTAACAGGTCATTTTGATGCCCTCTTACGCCCTTGGCTCCTGGGTAGGTGTGATCAAGTAGCTAAACGCTTACATAACTGACATTTCTCCCCTCCTGCACTGCAGCCATCCTGCAGTTGTTTGAGGAGAACGCGGCTCCCCTGGCGCAGCATTTCGACCTGGGCTATCTCGGAGCGGCACCTGTAAGCGCTCACTTTGAGAGATTGCTAATGTGCTAATTACCCAGGACCCAAAAATGCAAGCTGTAAACAAATGAGGACTGTATTTATAATCAATCAATTTTATGACCTTCTGATGGTGATGATATCAGTGGAGTTTACATTGGGAGCCCTTGTACTCCTCCAGGGCAGCTGTGCCCTTATGTTTTAGTTACAGCTCGAAGAAGATTTTGCTAATTTACTTTATAGTAGGCGTGCTTAAGAAAAATATTACCTTCCCTAAACAGCTGAGCCTGTTAGCAAGCCTCATTTTTAAATAATGAAAACAGAAGGACTGTCAGTACCTTGAGGCTGTATTGTCAGGTGATGGGCTGTTTTCAAAACATCCATGGCAGAAAGTAATGACTTCAGAGCAAAATATTGTTCTCATTGGTATAAGTTGCTGTGAGACAAATCCCACACCCTCTGATGTCAATGGAAAGACTCCGTTTGACTTCAAAGAGGACTGGATCAGGCCATAAAAGAGAAGTTGCCATCGTAAAACACCACAAATGCTTTATGGTTTGTACGTTTAAAAATCCTCTGCTCGATGGTGATCTTCTGTGCAGCTTACCTGGCTGCATGTAACTTGGAATTTTTGTGTTTGCTTTGCAATGGATTTATGATAGAAGAATGCCCGTAAAGTCTGATTTGTGAAGTGTGAAAATGATGTCCTGGAAAGCCACACAATGCCAAAGTATACAAGATGCCCTGTAATACCTCAGCTCGAGGAAGGCTATCCAACTTCCCTGATGTTACTGAGTTCTCACAAAGAAAAACAGTGCTGTTTAACCACAGAGAGACACATTCAAAATAGCTAGATTTTGTGCCCTTGTTCTTTTATTGGAATCATTAGCTTTTCAATCTGAATTCAGATTAGAGTTTGAGGACAGAACTGTTTCCTACATTTTCCAAAGCTTTCATTTGAGCATGTTTTAAAAATGGGGCAGGATGGGGACCCTCTATGTCCATGCTTATGAGCCCCTTGAGCTGGAAGCCCAGAGATAACTTTATTAGCTCCAGATCAGCAGCAGATGGAAGCTGTTCAGCATGACTTCTTTCTCTCGGCATTGCACCCTGTTTTAAACATGGGTTATAAATGTGATTTTTTCCTTAGGGTTGTTCAGGATGTGGCTGTGCAGAGAGGATCAGACCTCCAGTTTGTCCTGCATTGCATCTCCAATGCCCAGATGCCCGAGAGGACTTTCCTGGAGTCCTGAGGCTGGGTGATGCATGAGGTTAGTCACCCAAAAGGTGCTCCTGACTTCTTAGGAATGAGTGCTTTGCTTGTGCAGCAGAGCTTGTGTCCCTCTGGGGACACGTGGCTGCAGCACAGAGCAGAGGGCTCAGAGAGCCCCTGGGAGAGTGCTGCCCTCAGCTCAGTGAACTGAGCTTTGGCGGGCCTGTTTGCAGGGCAGGCAGCCGGCCAGACAGCTGGATTGCCATGGCAAAGACAGTGTCTGGCCTTTTTAAAAGAGAAACTTGCTAGATTTATGTGCAGGAATGGATGTAGTCCTTCTGGAGTTAACACGGCCTAATGAATGAGATGGGGAGTAAAATACTTTATACTTGCTATCAGGGGTTAACGACTCCTGCCCTCTCTGTTCTCCCCTGCTCATGTTTTCCCCCTCTCCCCCTCCTCCAGCCCCAGTCCCCCCGCTGCGCCTCTATTTCCCGAGCAGTGGCACCACCTGGTTTGTTTTCTGTGTCAGGTATATTACAGACTGTCTGTCAGAGGTTAACTGCCACAGCTCAGCCTGTTCCCTTGTTGGGCCTGGGCTAAACTCCCTCCCTGCCTGGGTGCCTCGTGTTATGTTTCCCAGAATGTAACAGTACCTGCAGAAAGCAGCTTTTTTGGTCCTTTTTAGTATTTTGATTGTCAAAAGGGTGGTGTCTCTGCTTGTTCACGGTCTTGGGAACCTGCTCAGTGCCTCTCCATCGCTCTGCCTGTATGGTAGATTCTGAAAGACCCTGCAGAACAAAAATGTGCTTAAGTCACACGTCAGAGACTGTCTGCCCTTTTACCATCAAAGAAATCACTGATGTGAATTTTCCTTTGGACCCTGCTGATGCTGGCTCTGGCAGCGTCCCCAGCCCATGTCAGAGATCATGGAAGGGAAACTGCAGCTTGCAGCTGAGATGGGAGCTCTGGGATGGGTGTGCTGGTGCTTGGCCAGGACCCCAAAGGAAGCAGGACCTTCTGTGCTGGGCCCTGAAAAGGGACCCTGCTTCTTCCTGGGCTGCAGCCAAGCAAAGAGGAAGCTAAGAGGAGATACAGCCACAAAGATGGTAGGATCAAACTCTTCGTGTTGGTGGCAGCTGATATAAAAGAGCCCAAATTGCAGCATGGGATGTTCAAGTTGGACTTCAAGGAAAACTTTCCTAGGAGGGAAATGCAGCACTCAACAGGTTACTGGTAGAAGGAGGGAAATCTTCATCCCTGGAGGTTTGTAAGACTCAGCTAGAGAAGTGCCATCTCACACATGGGTTCTCCTTGGTGGTCACTGGCAGAAGGCTAGTCTGAGTGCTGTGCATCTCTTAAGTGTGTCACCACCTACATACAAACCCATTCCCTCGGGGAGAATGAGAATGTCTTACTGCAAACCTGAAGGGCCAGACCAAACCTTTCCTTGTATAAACTCACCAGCCTGCGAAAAGAATATCAGCATAAAACTGCTTTCGATGCAACCCCCTTGTACATGTGCACTGGGATGGAGACCTTCATTTGTATCTCCACGTGCAATTGTGCCCTTGGACTACTGCCACTGCCTTGTTTTGTAAATGAGAGAAATGTGGATGAACAATTCCTGTTCTGCTCTTGGTGTGGTTATTGTCTGTGAGATTCCTTTCTCTGCTGGTGCTGCGGCTGGTAATTGTGTGGTGAAGGAGGGACTGGATGGTCCCAGCATTAGGGCCTGTAATGCTGCCTGGGAAAAAGGGGCAGTTCCTAGGTGGGGCCGTCGCTTCACTGGACGCTTCCTGGGGGTCACTGTTTGTGAGCTGATCACCTCCTGCCTCCCTGACTTACGATCCTACACATCTGATATGCAGAAGTACAAAGGACCACCAGCAGCCACTTTGTCCAACAAGGGCGGTATGTTGGATGCATGAAGTAGTATATAATGCTAAGTGCCGTGAATAATCATGGCCGAGGCATATCGAATCGGGCTCTGGAAATTAATGGGCACTTTTGACCTCCCTTCTGTGCCTCAGCTCCTTGCCTATAAAATGGGAAGTGTACCACTTTCCCATTTTGCAGGGTGAAAAGTAATTAGTTAATATTGGGCAAGCACTCATATATTACACTGACATGCTCTTTAGAAAAACCAAGAGAGAAATTATTATTCCTGCCTTCAGCTCAGAGTTTGGGTTGCAAGAGAAGGGATAGAGACACACAGTGCATGGTGAGGGGGGAGAAAACTAATGAGTAGCTGCTCGTTCATTCTGCACTGTTCACTGTGTGAGAGTAAGGTTTTGTAAAAATGGTCTGAAGTGATGCTGTAATTAAGGACCACGTCATGAAACATAAGCATAAGGGAGCTGCAGTGAGATGTCTGCTTCCCTTAATTTGCCGTGCTTGATTTTGAAACCTAAATGTGGATTTTTTTTTTTTTTTAATGTCATTTTAAGTAGGATTTCTCAGGACAGAAAGCTTTTGTTCGCATAAAGGTCTTGAGTTTGATTAGCCATGAATTGCTTCCCTTTAGCTTTTCAGTCTTTCAAATGAATGAATTCTTACAAGACCGTACCCAGAAATGAGATGTTTGCCGATACAGGTACTGAGAGGACTTCAGAGAAAGAATCAAATTGTATGAATTTGGGGAAAAGCCTTCTATTTATATGGCTGTAGTTACTGAATCTGAAATAGTAACTTATGTCAAGTGACTCAGAAAACAGAGCAAATACCTGGATTAATAGGTACAGGGATCAGCTAAAATCAAATCTATAATTCAGGGCTGCTTATGCAACACCCTGGAAAATTTGGTAAATCATAAACTGCAAAGTCTGAGTGCAAGTTTTGGATGTCTTTATTTTTTTCCAAGTGATTCTTGATGAAAAGAGGATCCAAACTACAAAGGATTAATTGTCAAACACTATAGTTAAATTTCCTAACTGGAACAGCAGGCAAAAGGATGGTTTGTGGTGCAGAACAACACAGATGAAAGATGAATCAGGACCAGTTCTTAGCTCAGAAGTATCAACAAGACTATAGTTGGTAATAATAAACAACAGTGTTGTTGATGTGCATTTTACAAAGGTTAGGGTTGATTTTTGTCACCAGAAATATTTTTCCTTGGCCCTGCATTTGCAGCATTTTTCCAAGTATTTTGCGTTGCCTATTAGCCTCTGGAACACTAGAGCATCTCTAGCATCACTGAGTGTCTCTTTGCCAAGTTCCAGGAATAGAAGAACAGCTACCAAGAAAAGTCGTTTTTCTGGTGTTCCAGCTTGCGCAGTGAAATGCAAAGCATTCGAAACAGAAGTCTGGGAACTTGGCTGGTGCTCCTTGGGGATTACCCATCCACAGCCCATTTACAGACCAAATGGCGGAACTGAAACGGGAAGGTTTCACGAGAAGAACAAGCTCTCTGGCTCGCTTCATACGTCCCCACCAAGGAACAGGAACAGGAATGCCTCACTCAGATGGTGCGTGACGTCTTCCTCCCAGGCACGTGGCTACCAGGTACTGACCCAGGCACATGTGAAGAGGAGACTGTTCCCACCTGGTGGTCCTGTGGTGCCGACAGCCCCCTCAGACCAAAGCAAGCCACTGCTTAGCAAGGCATATGGGTTTCCTCAGCTGCTGCCATCCGGACCATGCTGTGGTGATACAGGACAGGACGCGTGACCATCTTTCAGGTCTAATCGCTATCCAGAGAACAAGGAGAGCTGTACCCCTTACAGGACGTTCTTTTGATGCTTCTGATTTTGATCCCTTCTGCCTTTCTTGGGTGGTTTGCAAGTCTATCACTAAGGCTAAACATGATGCCAGCCATGGTGAAGATGTGAACCGAGGTGGTAGGTTAGCTCTGGCTGATCTTCTCCGCCTTACTCGGACCCCTGCAGGTGGGTAGGGATTATTCTTTGGCTCGCAGAGGATGCAGCAGTGCCTTCAGCCTGTATGGGAAGACAGGATGTGCTGTAAAGGGAAAAAACAAATTGGTGAGCCGAAGACACTCCTTCCAAAGCACCACTCTGTTCTCAGAGGGATATTTCTGGGGCATTCGGTATGCACACAACTGGCACGGAAAATCCCTTTTCCATATTTTTTCTTGCTAGCCCATTCCAAAGTCCTCTGCAATCCCAGAGAAAGACTGATTTACCTCAGTGATCCTTGTGCCCTTTCAACTTGAGTAACACTGCAGGCTTTTCCAGGCACCCTTAAATAACATGGAGGTGACCCATGAACTGAACTAATAAACATGACCGGCTGAGCTCCTGGAGATCAGACTTCATCGTCTCAGGCGCTTTCACCATCAGTTCTGGTTACTCCAGAGTCAGGGTCCTGCAATTTTCTCCCTTACTTTTATTTCTCTGTTTTGTTTAACCAGCCTCTCATTAAGCATGAATTGATATTCATTTTTCATGGGAGCGATTTTTTTTGACCCATGCAAACAATTAATGGTTATTCTTAGAGCTGGAGTGTAATGCCTTGCGTGCAGCTGCCTTTGATTACCATGTTTCGGAGGCCCCTCTTATTTTGCCCTCTCAGGAAAGCCTTATATGATGTTATAGTCCCAGGCAGCACTGCACAAACTTTGCAAGTCTGAAGAAAGTGGGACTGGTCGCTGGGAGCTAGAGGCTGCAGCCCTGTTGTGTGGCTGCTGCTTGCTGGCCCAGGAGCTGAAATTCAATGACAGGGAAGTGGTGAGGGAGTTTCTGCTGACAGATCCTGAGTCCTGGTGGCCACCAACATTACTCTTGGGTGTAAACCGCTCTCAGATCTTCCTTTTTCCACATATACCAGATTGTTGCCTGAGGTTGTGGGTCTAAAACACCAAGCCAAGCAGCTGGGGAAGGGCGTGAACTGGGTGGGTTTGATGATGCCTAGGGATCGGGGCCTCCTTTTGGAGCTAGCATCTGGGCTTTCTCCTGCATAAGCCCAGAGCAGCCTTGCTGACTTACAAAATTGCCATGAAAATAATTTGCTTGAATTTTTTTCATTGGTTCATCTGCTTTTCCTTAAAGCTTTAGTAAACTGTTCCAACCAAAAAAGAAGTAACTGGGACTTCCATAGAGATTAAAGTGAAGGCCTTAGATTGTCCTCATTCTTCAGGTGAAGAAACAGAAATAAATAGGAAAGTGGACCTGCACTTTCTGGAGTGAATGCAGGAGCAATCAGCACTGCCTGGGGTAGTGACATCTGCCTTGGGTCAAGTGGTGCAGAGCTACAAGTCACGTGCAGCCATCACCAGTTACTCCACAGCTGCATCCCTCTCTATTTAAAGCGACTTACTGAGGAGTTAAAATAAGTCCAGCAGGTTTTTAAAGTTCACTTCAGATACATTACGTGCAGTTTTTTTTTAAGGACCGCATTTCAGTCCTAGTTCTCCAAAGAGGCTTACCTTTGTGGGGTGCATTAAAATAAGCAAGGTCTTAGATCTTTGCAGAATTTATGCTCTCAGTAGAGCTGGTGGGATAATTTTCTGTTGCAGAAGTTTTCAAAGAGTTCAATGGCTGCCAAAACCCAACAAAAACAGTTTAAGAAAAGATACTTTTTCATTTTCAAACAAAACTAGGAAAATGTTGAGAAAAAGGATTTTATTTTCATTTTTCTCTGAATTTTTCATGCAAAAATGAATCATTTCCTGAGTAGCTCCAGCTTTAAATAGTTCCTTTAACTGTCTTGGTTTGATCAGTCAAGAATATAGTAATCTAAGGTTCTTAGGGGTTTTTTTTGTTTGTTTGTTTGTTTTTTGTTTTGTTTTTTAAGCAGGCACATGCTCAGAGATTAGCTACAGATAGAGATATGGACAGAGATACTCTGATGCTTGCATAGATTTGGCAGATACAACTTTAGCCACCGAAGAGCTCAAAACTACAGAGCAGTTTTGCTGACTGTAGAAAGCCAGATGTATTTTTAAAAATCTGATATTTTAAGTGTATAAAAGCCAGCACACAGCTGTTGATTTTAACTTCAGAGGTGTAGCCCAGCTTTTAAATGGCCACGTTAGAGCCCCAAGTCAGTGAGCAGCTGCAGACAGGAGCAGCTTTGCACATTGCAGTCTCTCTGGTAACATCTGCAGGGTGCTGCAAGCGCAGCCTCTGGGTTTGCCCTCTCTCTGCCTGCTTTGTACCCACGCGGCCACAGGCGTAGGGCACGCAGCGTGTCCTTCTCTGGTGTGCTTTTTGGAAATCCTTGCGTGTTTTGAGTCACTCTGCCCAGGGTTTTATTTTACCTGTACCATCTCCTAAGTGTTTCATAACAGAGGCAATTTCTTACTCTGCAGCAGGCCCAGCACCGCAGATCTTGCCGGGGGCCTCTGGGTGCTACCAAACCGCAGATATTAAGATCAGTTTCTAGGCCTGGGCAGCAAAGTTTGTTACAACACTTATTTATTGCCAGTCTCGTATAACTCATTCATGGTAAACAATGCAGGTTTTATTATGTGTAAGTAATAGGAGACCCTTGCTTTTTTCCACTAACAAACATGCCGTGGGTAATTATTCCTGTATTAAAATGACATGTGGACATATTTGCAACATGCAACAGTTCCATTTCTTTGAAGAGAAGCACTGTCCTAAACAAGGTTAGCCACCATTTATGTCGAGGGGCTCTTGCATTTCTGTGTTCGAAGCGCTTTGCGACCTTCCTTGTCTATTTGATAATCGTTAACATGTTCCGTCGTTAACCTTCAAGCAGCTCCGCTTGAAACTTTATATGCAACTTTTCAAACATTTGTCTTGCATCGCAGACTGTGGTTTGCTGGGGCTGTTTTTATAATCACTGGTGGTAAAATCAGGAAGATGAAAAATGGGTGTGTATTGAAGAGCAGTGTATCCAGCATTCTAGGTCTTAAATTAGAGTGATGAGCATAAACATTGCAAACAGAGCTTTTTCAGCTCTATTGCAATTATGTTTGAAATTACCTACAATTACCAGTAACCATCTCAAAGCTAGAAATTAACTTCGTAGGCTCTCCTCCAGATGGATCAGCTGTGAAACGTGCCGTCTCGTGCAGCTGAATGGAGGGGAGGAAAAAGGGTGAAGAGATGTCAGAATGGCAGCCTTCTAGCTGCAGCTTGTGCTGGTTGCCTGTCATGAAAGTGCATGCTTTCCCTTCGAATTAAACCCATACCACTTTCTGAGACAGAGTTTGGGAAATTGTGGCTTTCCTGACCTTAGCAGGCTCTAATCCCCGAAGCCAGTGCAGAAAGCGACCCTTTATTTTTGCTGTGCAAAATGGCAGAGGGTCAGGCTGCCGCTGGGGGAACCCCTATCTTTCCAAACAGGCAGTCCTCCATCCCCCTGTACTGGCTGCTGGGCAATCTGCAGAATCCAAAAGATGGAGACGAACAAATGTGAGCAGGAACAAGCCTCTGAATGCCCTGCACTGGCTCTCACGTGGGTCCTGCAGTGTGCTCCCCTCCTGCGTGCAGCCTGGCGAGCTCTGCTGCTGGAGAGCAGGCTGTCCTCGTCTCCCTTCGCACATCAAGTCCTGAGCAAAGGTTACACTTAAGGCACATCCACTTACTGCCTGAGCAGCTAGAAAGTACTGTTTTCTAATTCCTGCTCCGCCTGATGAGTCCCTGCTGTTATTCAACTGATCTTCGTAGTTCGTTTGACTAAACCAATTTCTTCCATGGCCGCTGTGGATAGAGAAGTTCTGACTCTTCTCCCTCTTCTTCCGGAATCCATTGATGCACCAGGACGTTGCCACTGCCTCATGGCTGCAGTGGGCTCGCTGATTTTTGGCCGTTGGAGCTGAGGGAGGTATTTTACCCAAAGCATCTCAGAAATGCTTGTGATTTCAGTTTCCAACGTGACTCTGAGCTGGGGAATGAGAACGTGCCAGGAGTGTCAGTGACAGCTTTAGAAATTGATTGTTTGCATAAACTTGAAAACAGTACGAGCATAAATGTATTTCCTTTGTTTAACTTTTCACTCTTGTTTACTCGTCTCTGCTTCTAAAAGGCTTTGCAAGTAAACTCTGCAAATCTGCAAGTTTTGCAGGCATTAATGGGGGCTGGGAGTTGAGTGATCGCTCCTCGGCCCTGCTGCGAGCCACGGTACTGGTTAGGCCCTTGAGGCTCTAATCCACAAACCATCAGAACCAACAGGAGGATTTTCATGTATTTGGCTTTGAATCAGTCCCAAAACCTCATTTGAAGCCCTTGGGGTTTTGCTGACACCTCAAGGCCAGCACTCTTGGTGCTGTAGGGCTCGGTGAGCCTCAGTCCCTTCTCCATGAGCTTTGGAGTCGTATGGGTAGCACAGAAAATCAGCTGCAAAACCCAGGGCCTAGCACCACAGAGAAGGAGAGGAGCAGCACAGTATGCAAGCCTCCTGCTTTAGGGCTCCCAGGTAAACTGGAAAGGCCTGGCTTCACCATCCCATGGCTGCACACACTGCTGGGCCTAGGGAAATTATTTCCTGTGATTGCCACTCACCTGTAGGAGGAAGGCCTGAAAGCTGGTTTAGGCAGAAGTGTTTGGGCCCCATGTGTCCTGTGTGGCTTTTAAAACCAGGGCAGAGCAGAAGCAGCTGTACTTGGGCTCTGGAGCATAAAGAACAGTGTTTTTATAACTGGTGGCTCTTGTAGGACTTGCAAACTGCCCCTGTGGGGTCTCTAAAAGTCAATGGAGAAAATTGTCAGAAGGCTCAGATTCACTCTGCGGGAGTCCACGCCAGCACATGAGTATTTGTAGGGGTTTTACAGTTCTGGTGTGCTGAACATGACTTGCTCAGAAAAATAGATCTTCTCTTGCAGCTAAGGCTCTGAACCAGCATGCACAACTGCTGAGTTCTCTCAGTTTTCCAGTGCTGAACAAGTTACTTAAGCCCAAATCTGTAAAAAATATTGGGTAGCTGTACTGCTATTGAAATAAATGGGAAAGAGCTGTCTAAACACCTTTACCTGTCCTGAAAATAGGGGCAGTAATCACGTGCTTCTTCAACTTTCTGCAAATCTAGTTTATTTAGGCAAAAAATATGTGAGAATAAGAACTGTTTTCTCAGCGTGTGTGTATGGAGACTGGCATGAAATTTGTCTCAGCCAAGTCCTTCAAGCATGACCACATGTCAGATTTGTCACAGAGTTCTGTGCTCAGTGAGAGAGAGTCTGCAATATAATAACAGATACATCTGCATTTTTTGTCATTGTTTTTAGCCTGATTTCCTAAAAGAGAAGAGAAAGCTGTGCAGTCATGCTCAGAGTGTTCAAATGTGTGGGTTCCTGTCCCTGCTTTTTTTTTTTTACCTGTCAACCAATTTCACTCAAAGCTGAGAGCCTCAAAAATAATTATTTTTATCAAGCTTTACACAAATGTGTGGCCAAGCATTGGGTAGAAACCCAATTCTTCCTCCTAGAAATCTAAACTCATCTCTTATTAGGCATCAGAAGATAGAAAAGAGCAAGAAAGGATGATAAGGTCAGATCCCAGTATAATGTGAGTAAGTACCAGAAAATCCACCCCTCACTTACAGAGGTAATTGTATGTGGATTCTCTAGTGTTTGGCACAACGCACTACGGATGGTGACTGTCTTTCAGCTGGAACACTCCTCTCTCTCCTGTGATGGTTCTCTGCTGTTTTATACAGGGCAAGCTCACGCTGCAGGCAGAATTCAGTGAAGCAGCCTGCCACCCACACAGCATCAATCTAAAGGGACCCAGGCTTCCCGAGGCCCGGATCTCACTCAGCTGCACATTCTCTTATGTGTGCACTTAGGGAAGAGAGGCAGTCAGCAGGCTCTGAGGGTCATTCTGGGGATCTCCATTCACAGCAAGGCAAGCAATTTCTGGTGTAAGCATCCCCAGCAGGGTCAGGCTGATGACAAGTCTGTGGGACTGCTCATGCCAGTAGTCGCCCGCCACTGTGCAAACTCTTGTCCTCAGGAAATGAATACTCCTACCTGCCTCATGTCCTATTTGCAGAGCTGTGACTACTCAGTATTGCTTAATCTTGCAGGAAATCATTATCTCCTGGCAACGTTTTACTTCTCTGAAATTGTCTCTTACATCAAAATGAGCCCTGCAGTCCTCTGTCTGACACATGTTTCGCTTGATGCCATTGCTTTTCCCTTCTCTTTTACAGACTGCAGAGTTACCAACAGTGCCTGCTCTGAACACTGCCACTCAGGAAGATGTTTGCACTTCCACTAGCCTGTGGACAGCAAGGAAGATTTTGCACATCTGTAGTGCATGTGGTCACCCTGGATCTCTTCCTCGACTCCCAGCCTAAGTAGCTGGGGTGGGTTGGATGCTAAGCAGCATTCAGACTTCGACAAGCCTCTGACCTTGTCAGCCATGTCCTAACACGATCAGGTATATAAAATCATTTGGCATGACAGTGTGGTTGTTGTAGCTTTGTTTAATTCTGCCTCCTTTACCTTTCTGCAAGTCAGTGCTACCGTCTCCTCTGAGCACCAGCCACTTGTCCACTGCAGCATTGCGTGAAGCCTTTCCAGGGCTCTGTGCTGGATCATCCAGGCCCTATACGACGCTGCCTAAGAGGCAAGGAAAGTTCTTCTCACTCTCTGAGGTTGCTGCCTTCACTGCTAGATTACAGCTCCAAGGGACAAAGCTGTGCCTAAGCTTGGATTGTGCGTATGAAGGTAAAAAGCTCAGTTGCTATCACTGCTGAGGAGGATAATTAATGTGAGAGTACTTTTCTTGGGCTGCCTGGTAGGTCCCCATTTCGGCTTTGTTCAGGAAAGCACTTAAGCATGTGCTTAAAATTAGGTGTGCAGCTGACTAGAGGCCTTGGACAATAAATATGCTACTGGAAAAGTATCTGGACCATACATTTATTAGTCTGCCTAAAAGCCCTGTTATTTCTTCTTCAGTTCTGATGTAAATCATGTCTTTCAAAAGCCACAGTTGTGGGTAAATGTCTGATTTTGATAGGCATTGTGTATTGCAGCTATTGCTGATTTTAAATAAACTTACAGATTCTTAGTACATCTGCAAACGAGACATAGCTTAGCTCCTTTCAGTGGTTTACTGTTTTCTGAGAAATTTCCCTTTGAACTACCCATCTGCAGGTTTTTTCTTTTTACTGTCTGTGTGGCCATCCTGCAATTGCCTGCAGGTTTATGATCCTCCTCTAGAGAACAAGTTGGTTGGATAGTTTGACGATAAAGAGAGATGGGGGCGATAAAATGGGGCAGAGTATGATATCAGTTACAAGTGTCAAATGAGTGTCCCTCCAGATTTACACTGCTGCAGCTTTACTCTGGGTCTTGCTCCAAGATTTGCTAGAAATGGCGATTTCAATGTTCTTGGAGATTAGGCTGTTGGATAAAAATGTACCATCAAGGACTGGCTGCCTTCGTGACCGCAGTGAAGACATACAGGAACATGCAGCTCATTGGCAGAGTAAATGGAAGGTAAATCTGTGGGAGGAAGAAACTAAAACATGTTTTTAAAAGGTTTTTGGCTAGCAATTTACTTCCTTAACCCCTGGTTCAATGCTGGGCAATGGTAAACAGTAAAGGAGCCAAAGTTGCCTCTGAAATTGAAGTGACCATGCAAAGAAAGGCTGTAATTCTCCAAAGCAGCGAAAGATTCTGGGAACCTACTTGCAACCCTCTGAGAGGGCTGGGGAAGTTCGGGTGAATGGTCAGCCCCTCTTGGAAAATTTGATTTCTATGAGGTGGAGGGTGAACAGCTCTCCAAATCATCATGTTCATGTGAGATGCTTGTTCATTAACACCATCTCTGATTATTCCTATGCATGGTCAAATGTTGAGTTCTGTGAAAATCCTTGGAAATAAAGAAGAGATAAGTTCAGGTGCTGAAGTGAGCACACACAGGTCAATGTGAATCATTGGCATTGCCCAGCTCTGAAGCCAGTGCAGAGCTTGGCCTTGGATCAGGTAATTTTAATAGCAGTGCAAGAGCACAATGAGTCTATATTTACTTCAGATAATATTTGTGTTTAGTATGTAATTACCACCGGCACTATACATATATAATTAACAGTTTGACATGGCATGCCTCTGGATTGACATCTGTAGAATTCAAAAAGGGCTCAGGATCTCCAAAGAGTGCTTTTGTTTCAGGTCAGACGTGATCTGATTGTCTAAATTAAAGACATGTCAAACCACATGAAAAGTTTGGGACAGAAGGTAACCACACAGGACGTGGCATGTGGGCCAGGTAATCACAGTGGTGGAAGGAATGACCACACTGGTGAGCCTCCTCCTCTACACGCTTTGGAAAAAAATGTTCCTTTTTTTGTTTTTAATAGGAAATAAAAATTAGTAAATGCAACCCCTGGCTGCAAGGAAGCACAAATAAAGCAAAACAGATGTTCATTAGCTAATCACTTGCAAATTTTTCCCCTCTTGTTCTTCGTGGAGGAAAAGAAAATCAAGCATGTGGGAACTTGCCTGTTGAGAAAACATTTGGATCTTCAGTCATTTATCTGTTTCACCTCTGACTCAGTTCAGGCCTCCATTAAAGGCAGGCGGGGTGCTATCAGAAAGAAAGGTCAGCGGGGATCACTTCAGATGCTTTTCAGCTGGGGTAACCCTGGAGGCTATCCTTGCTTTTGTGGGCATGGAGAGTCAGTTAAAAACAAAACAGCAAACCAAACAAAAATCCAGTGAGAGCAGCGGAGCTTTGAACTGCATCACTTGTGTTTGTCTTATCCCTAAATTACAGTGTCATTTCAGTACAGTGCTCGTTATAATCACATACATACATCAGGAAGTGTGTTTATTACAGCAATGCCGATGAATCCCGAATGGCAAGCAGCTTGTTTCCCAGTGTTATCAAAGGAAAGTAGCATAACCTTCATTCCCTTTGGATTGATAGCATTTTCTTTTTCTCCCTGTGTAAGACGAGACAAAAATACATCAAACTTTGTACTTCAGCCAGTGGGTTTTATCATTAATAAAATGCTAGTGCATAAAGCGAGCTATGTGTGTAAGCATCAAGCCATATGCCTCCTTTGTAACAGTGTTATTGCATTAGGTGAAATTACAGTAACTCAGCCAACGCCTCTTTCATTAGTGGTACTTGCTTCATGCTTGAACAGTGTTAATTTAACAGTGTTAATTTTAATGCAAAATGGTGTAATGGCTCCTAGAAACCTGGCACTACCTGGTAGGCTGGGCAGGTATAGCATCTTGCCTACCAGACTTTACTGAAACCATCCCCATCGTATCTTGCTGTCATATGAAAACTGGCTCGCTATGAGATGGTTGCTTGGGAGTGTTGGTCTGGGATAGTCCAAATGGCCTTCATCTGTCAGGGCCTGGCCCCGTTTGGGTTTTATTTTCCTTTCACACAGGTAGCACCGAGGTTTGTAGTCATTCTGCTCCTACTGGAACTCAGCTTCCCAGCCCAGGCCAGCTGGCAAGAGGGCAGGGGAGGTTCAGACTGGATGTTAGGAAAAGTTTTTTCTCAAGAAGAGTGGCCAGGCCTCGGAACAGGCTGCCCAGGGAGGTGGTGGAGTCTCTGTCCCTGGAGGTGCTCAAGAAACATGGAGATGTGGCACTCGGGGACTTGGTCAGTGGGCGTGGTGGTGGGTTGGCGGTTGGACCGGGTGATCTTGGAGGTCTTTTCCAACCTTGATGATTCTATGATTTAGGTGGAGGAGTTCCCATTGAGGCCAGTGGATCTGCCACTCCTGACGAAAGCAAGCGTCAGGAGAAGTCACAGTCAGAAGAAGCGAGGTGGCAACCTGAATAATTTGTGTGAACCCAGGGAGAAGTTATGCCAAACCTTCCTGGGTTGGATAGCTGGGCCTTCAAGGCAAGAGGCAATGGGACTTACTGAACTGCACACCAGTAATTCATTTGATGTTGTGCTTTTTGCATATTTATCACGTAAATTAGAGGTTAGAACAACTACTGTAAGATGCCTGAAGATCTGCCTGAGCAACAACAACAAGTAGCATAAAAAGAAGAAGTATCTGGCTGGGTATATGAGCATAGTTCTTGAAGGATTCTTGGGGACAGATCTTACTTAATATTTTCATGAATGACCTTGGCACAAAACGTAGCATGTTGCTGAAGTCTGCTGATGACACAAACCTGGGAGGCGTGCCATGCGGAAAGAACTGGATGACCTTGAAGACTGGAGTAATAGGAATGAGATGAAATCTAGTAGTGCAAAATGCAAAGTCATGAGTTTAGGGAGTAATAAGAATTTCCACTATAAACTGGAGGCTCATCAGCTGTAAATGACAAAGGAGAAGAAACATGTGTGGATCGCTCAGTCGTAGGACGGGGCTCTAGAAGAGGTATGTGCAACTTCAGATGTAGCCTGGGAGGTGCTTCTTCCTGCAGAAGGCAGGTGTGCCGTTTTCCAGGAACTGGTGAAGCCTCGTGTGGCGTCCTGTGGACAACTCAGTTCCCCTTGTTCCCGAAGTGTGAGCTGGCTCACAACTAAAGGATGGTGAAGATGCTGGGAGAATGGAGAACTTGTCCCTTAAGAGAAGAATGAAAGAGCTGAGTTTTTGACCTAGAGAAATGAAAGCTGAGGAAAAGATTGATGGCTGTACATCTATACATCATATACATCAGAGAAAAAGAAAAAAAAAAGCTATTTAAGCTAAAGGACACAAGGCTAAATGGGTACAAATTGGCTATAAATACACTGTGCTCAAATCATAAGAAGGTTTGTGACTATGCAGAGCAAGGAAGCTGGGGACAAATAAAACCTTGTTATAAGGACAAACTTGGCATATTTGTGGGAAGGATTGTAGCACCAGGGGCTGGAGGCCCTGGTTCTTCAGAGACTATGTCCTGGGGAGTCCTCAGCCTTGAATGACTTGGCTTTCAGTGGGATTTAGTCCGAGGTCTGTAGCAGAAGTCTTTTTAGGGCTAGTAATTTCTCTGCCTGGACAGGACCTTGTTTTCAAGGGGCTGAAGCTCATGATAGCTGGTAGGGGCAGTAAGCTGGTCCTGTCTCAGGGTGCTTTAGTATTTACTCAGGTTTGTATAGTTAGAGGTTGGTGGGAATCAGATGTTTTTGGTGGGAATCAGGTGTCTTTGGACACCCTTAGTATGTATGCAATTAATCTGGTTCTGTTAATGGGGACTGCTGTCTGTCCTGTGGTTTTTGTGTGTTGACTCTGAGTGTGGTGTGTATCTTCTGGGTGTCTGAGTTGGTTTATGTTCCTGAGTGTCTCCATGACCTGATTAATTCTCCTAGGTTAATGCAAATGCAAACAGAGACCACAAAGGAAGGCCTGGCCAAAAATTGCATATTGCATGGCATATAACTGGCTATCACTGCATTTGTCAGATAAATAGGAAACGCAATGCATTAACCCAGTAATGGTCAGGGAGTGCACTTGTTAACCTTGTCATTGGTGGCTGAAAATAAGTATTTAGGTCTGGAGTAACACTAACAGACAAATATCAGTGTTGTTATGTTCAGCTGCTAGGCAAACACAATGCCTTGTCTTTGCTGTATCCTGTGTATCAGCTGAATGAGTTTTCCATGGGGCTCACCACCTACCTTTGCCTTTGATGTTGTGGTTTCTGCTCCAGAGCTGAGAAACTCCAGCTGAAACAAACTGAATATCTATCCTTTAAACTGAATTTCCAAAGATGGGTCAAAAAGCCACGTGCTGTCCAAAAAATCCAGGTGAAAGAGAAACTGAGAAATGCAGGCTGAGGAAGAGCAAGCAGGAATGTCTCCTCTGGCATTGCCTTTCCTGCCAGGAAGGGAGCCCAGCCTTTTTCAACCTTCTCCTGCAGTTTCCCTTGAGTGAAGATCTTACATCATCCCTAGGTGCTTGAGGAGCTTGGAAAAATGCTGCTGGTTAAGAAGACAACTGTGGGTCCCTGCTGAAGGAAAGCTCACAAAGACGCGTTGTCTCCACAGGTCACTGGAGCAGCTCCTTACAAAGCTGTGGCAGGTCTCATTTGGAAATATCTTTCATTGCTGAAAGTCCACTGCTTCCCTCCAAGACACCCAGCCGAGGGCACAGAGTGGAACGGTGACTGTTGCCAGCTTAAGAGGGTGGCAGAAGGGAGGTTTTTGCTGGGCTAAAGAGACCAGGATTTACTGGGCTGCTACGGCAGAGAGGGGCAGTGTATCTGCTGCTCTCTTTGCCCAGGGCGTATTGGCTTTCCCTACAGGTTTTGATTGCAACCTTCATTAAAAGAGTCGTTCCACCCTCCAAATTAGGTGGAATTCAGCGCTGAAAGAATCCAGCCCAAGTCCCAGTTTATTTCTCCATAAAACATCTGTATTGTTCTTCTAGGATGGCTCTGCCAAATGAGTCCTCAATAAACCCAAAACCTGGCAATAGACAAAACGCTCCAAAGCGCCTTTTTAATATGGAAAAGTATCCTGCAGTGTCGCAATCTTCCAGTGGAGACCACCCCCTACCCCTGAGAAATGCAGAATAGCACCAGGCCCACAATTTGCCTGGGGTGAAGCAACAGAGCTGGGCCTATGCTGGTTTACTCCAGCCAGAGGATCTGGCCTATAGATTCTTGTTTTTTTTTTTTTTTTTTTTTTTTTTTTTTTTTTTTTTTCTTAAATATGCTTTATTTTTTTTTTTTTTTTTTTTTTTTTTTTTTTTTTTTTTTTATTTTTTTTTTCCTAAAGATCCTTAGCTTCTTTTTTCTTTCTATTTTTTTTTTTTTTTCCTGTGGATAGAAGCTTTGCAAGTTCCTTCTTTTATTGTTAGCTCATTTGGCAGGAGCAGCCAAGCAACAAAAGTGTTTTATTTGGAAATAGTTGAGGGGGAAGTCGGCAATGTCCGAGCTGCACTCTGATTGCGTGAGCTCTGGGAGGTTTTCACCTCTGCTTCCCGGCTGCACCAGGCTGGGATTATCTCATTTGATTTCATTGGATCTGTGCGCAGCTATGAAGTGGGGAAAATGAAAGGTTAGTGAAGTTTGCCTTTGGTTACAGTAGAAGCTTTTTATTTAAGTGTAAAGTGCTCTCTCTCCCTTGCCTCTCTGTGGACTGAAATATCAGGCAACATTCTACTTAACTGATTTGAATCAACAAGTGGAATGTGACTTATACAGCTTGTTTTCCACCGCAGAGAAGAACCTGAGAAAGAAGCATGGGGGAGATGCCTATATTGGCCAAGGGGGAAAAATGTGGTGTGTGCGAGGCACCGATGGCTGAATCTCCTCCATCTGTGCATCAAATGCTCCCTCTTTTATGGCCAGCAATAATACATGCTATCATTTTGATCTGAGATGTTGCCTATGTTTGTTGATTTCTTTCCAAATCCTTAAGACCCCCTTCACAAAAGCCCCACTCAGCAGAGGTTAAAGGCTCCACTCAGCAAAGACTCAGAATAAACCAGGAACAGCCTGCTAACGCAGGCACATCTTTTCCCTTTTCTTCCACGGCTCTTGAGAATCCGTCGGGATCTGCCCCCCTTGTGCTGCGCTGCCTGCATGGGCCGAGGTCTGTCTGTCCTGCTGTGCTCTGCAATCCAAAATAGCTCAGGGCCAGATTTCTAAGAATTCAGCACCCCGAGTCAGGGCCAAGAAAGGAAATCAAGAGTGATCTTCATGTAATGAGTAGGTAACAGCTTGTGGCACGGGGAGCAGCTGCGTGTCTCTGGATGTTCACGTGGGTGTTAAATGATTCACCCAAGGCCAAGGAGGCCCTCAGTGGCGGCACCAAGAGCAGCCTTTCTGAGTATGGGGGAACTGACCTGCTGCCGGTGTGCTGGCTCTAAAGCTAGCCCTGACCCCAGTAGCTTCTCCTGGGCTTAGGGCATGGAGCATTGCTGCACCTTCAAAGCCTCCCCAGCCACCTCCTGAAAATAGTTTCCTACTTCACTGAGGACTTAGTAGAGTTAATTGATTGATCCTAAGTCAATGTGATGATAGAAAAAGCTGTTTACCAGATAAATATTACTAGCACCCTGTGGTCGTTTGCATTTCAAATGTACTGTTCCCTGCAGGGAATGACTCGTGTCATTGCTATGTGTCACAGAGCTGATTAGAGGGCTGTCAAGTGCTTTCCACCACCAAAAAAACAACCAGACCCGTCACCAGACAGGGCACTTACCCAATTAGTTTTGGGTTCTCTGCAGCCAGTCCCCAGATCACAAGTCAGGCCTCCAGAATGCCAAGAGTCTTTTAAAAATCATGAGATGGTTTTATTCGGTGAATGCTACTTTTAGCCCTTAACATGTGTTCAGGGCACCTCCTGAAGGTTTTTCTTTAGGACCATAAGGATCACAGACTTTTTTCTTAAAGTGAAAGTGCCGGACAGAGCAGCACATCAGGAGCCTGGGTTTTTTCATAACGCTGGGGAAGATTCACAGGAAAATCACAGGAGTTGGCAGCAGAGAGCTTTTCCTTCTGAACAGGCTGGCACAGCTCGACACGCGGACGTTCCAGAGAGCAGCTCCTTCGCTGGTGCAGCTCCAGCTCCACCGATGCCAGGGGAAGGATGCGAATTTACAGGCTGCTGTGGATCTGCCACCCTCAGGCAGTCCCTCCTGTGTTTTAAGGAGCATAAAGCAGCACGAGCTGGTTTGGTGCCTTGCTCGGGATGAATGCCAGCTGGTGAGCATCTCCCCTGGGAGCTGCCCTCTGCGTGATGGGCAGGAGGGGAGGCTGAACCCCCTCCTCCCTGCTCTTCTTTGCTTTGGGGGTGCTGGTGCACAAAGGAAAGGCTTCTGTTCAGTGCAGTGATCCAAGTAAAGAGGGAAAGATTTCAGCATGGAAAACTTGTGCCTTTCCACCAGCTTTTGCATCTGAACAAGCACAGCTTGTGCCTGCTCTACTGAGTCAGGCTTTCAGCGCACCTGGGAAGGAAAGCTGGCTTTGGAGACAGAGATCTTGCCTTGCTTTTTGGAGGGGACCTTGAGAGCCTGGGGCTGTCTGTATTTTGGGGACAGAGTGGCTGCTGTGCTGCAGAGACTGCCTTCTGCATCTCCCCTGCTGAAATATTACATCACAGTGCTTCCTGGGGTCAGCCCGACAGCATCCATCCCGCCGGCGCACAGAAAGCGTGGCTTTTGGAGAGGAGAATATAATTTTAAAGTTGGCCTGAGAAGCCTCCATCTAGTTTTCAGGGTTCCAGAAAGTTGTTTTATTAGGATTACAGTCTTGTTCTTCTTAGGTTTCAGCAGGCGTTTATGACTGTTACAACAGGAATGAAAAGCTGGGGCTGGAATCGGCATCGCTTTCTCCTGCCAGGCGCAGGGTTCACGGTGGAGGCCAGACATATGTCTTTCTCCCACAGATGCTACTTTTTTTTTCTTTTCTGGATGAGGAGGTGAGCTCTAGCCTCTCCCTGGAAGAGAGGACTGGAGCCTCTCCCTGGAAGAAAGGGCTGGCAGCAGCTCTGAGCCGAGACGTGGGGGCTGCACGCAGGCTCGTTGGCTGAAGGTAATTGCCATGTTTGTTCACAGTGTTCCCCTCTGCCCTTTGCAAAGAGAAGAGACCAGGTCCTGTGGGGTCTGTGGGGTTGGTCATGTTTGTGTACGATGCTAGAGCCTTGTGTTGTGCCTGCCTCCTTTCTCCCATGCCCCATGGACACCTTTCCAGGTTGGCAGAGGGTCTTGGTGAGGGAGAAGTAGTCTGCGCCTGAAGACTTTTCACCCTCTTTTTTAAAAAAAAAAAAAAAAAAAAAACAATTATTATTGTTATTATTATCAGCATGCATTATTGCAGACCTGCTAACGTTCATCTATCTGTATTTCTCACCATGCAGGTCAAAACTAATCCCAAATCAGAGTGGGGTTCCCTGCCTCTGCAGAGCCCATGCTGTCTGCTTCTGAGAGGCACTGGCAGGAAGGTGAGGGTACAAGCAGCTCTCTAGCCACCACAAGACCCCTCCTGTCCTTCTAGGTCTCGGCTGGGGAGCTAAATCCCCTGCATGCTCCCAGAGATGAAGGAGTTCAGCCTGCCCAAACTGTCCTGCTTGGGGTGATGAACTCAGGCCTCTTCTTGGGTAATTCCTGGCGATGGGATAGTTGGACCCTCTGCACGGTAATAATTAGCAGACAAATCCTGCTGACTTGGGAAACTCATCTGAGGGTTTGTTTGTGTGTTTGTTGTTTTTATGAGAAGGTCCATATGCCTTTCAGATTTTGTTATTTTCAGAGTTGATGATCTGAGGAACAGAATGAAGAGTTGACATTGCTGGTTGTTTTCTTGGCCTGTTCTAAACAGCAGATGTAGGTTGGTAGAAGGGCTACAGCTCGTTACTTTATTTATTCTGCTGGAGTTTATAGAGTTTTATCGCAAAGACAATAGGGCAGATCTTGACAGCACTTGACCCAGGGAGAAAAAAGAGGGCTTGAGACCTGGTGGGTACTGATCGCCCACCAGTGTGCCCTTCATGTGTTGGATCGTATCCAAGAGGTGATTTGGGAATTTCTGCATGCAGTTAAAGTTTATGAGACTGCCTGCCTGGATGCGTGTGTGTGTGTAATGGAACAAGGATCCCTAGCGTAATACTTAATCAAAATCCAGTTTCACCAGTGATGTAAGACAGATAGAACACCAACTGAGTACAATCCTCATGTCTGCCCCTTCAGCTTAGACGCTGCATATGGCATGCACAGTACCTGCCAATACACATGGTTTTGTGATTTACCCTGTAATCCTGAATTTGACCTGAATTTTCCAAGTCAGAGCCTTGTCTTAAATCTTAAGGTAACAGCACCTGGCAATTCATGCGTTTGCAGGTCTCTGGGGCAGTTCTAGTTCAATGCTTTTTTCTTGCTAGGGAACTAAAATCCTATCTAACATGTAGTGCCTTTTGAATCTGATTTTTACTCTGAAATATGTGCTCATTCAGGGTGCTTAAAAAAGGGGTTTGAGCCATAACCTTATCAGCAGAGAGCACAGATATCTAAGTGCTTGCTGAATCGTGTGTCTTCTTTCAACACTCTCCTCTTCCTGCTGAATGACCTGTACCTAGTGTTCTTTTCATCAGGTTTTTTAGATTAAGTCTCTCTCCCTTTTGCTAGCTGAGCTCCCTGTAGATGAGAGGAGGCAACCTCATGTTCAAACTCTGCTCCTAACCCAGTCAGGGTGTAGCTTCACAGTTCTGGTGCTTCTCTTGAGGTGCTGTTTGTGAACCCCAATACTACGACCTGCAGAAATCCTTATCCCTCCTTATTTTCAGCCACAGCTGCCAGCACTGACCTTTTCATTCCCTCCACCCCTCTGCTGTCACAATGTTGTCCCCCAAGGTGACTCCTCCAAGTCTTTGATCCCCCTGGTTCCCCAAGCCAGCCCGCTGTAGCTGGCCTTTGCCTCGTTGGTTCTCCTGTTCCCCGAGCAGCCTTTTTGCCTGTTTCCCACTCATATTCCAGTTTGAATTAATCTCACTCAATGCAAATGAGCAGGGAGGACTTGAGGAGGAATCACCAGTGCCCTGTACAGCGGCAGTGACACCTGATGAGCCAGTTTCTGTCTGTGTCCCCGCAGTGTGGCACTGCCATTGCAGCAGATTTAGGAAAGCGAGAACTGTACGAGGCTGTTCCCTTCTTCCTGGTATTAACAATGTCTTTTAACTCTGTGCCATAGAAGATTTGGTTAGAAATGCTTCTACATGTTGCAGCCACACTGGCAGAGGCAGTGTTAAATGCAGTCATCCCACGGCTGATATTGAGAATTCCTCCAGTAAACTCCCTTCAGCTCAGTTGTTCTGTCAGTGCAACTTGCTATCATCTCCATTTTAGCGAATTTATTATCCTCCTCACAACACTTGTCTTATCCCTCTCTTCTCCAGTTTAGCTAGTAATTTTGTGTGGCAGCATGTCAAGGGTTTACCTGAAATTTGGGTAGCGTAGCCTGGCACAAATGCCTGTCCTTGTTATTCCCAGAACCAACGTTTGTCCCTTATGTCACATTTTGCCATAGCTTCCTTTATCCCTTACCCAGTGTTTCATCTGAAGCTCTGTATAATATTGATACCGCTGTTATGAGCCCTCATGTGATCAAGTCAGTTTTTTCTCCGTAGATAAAGGCACTGCATTTTCTTTTCTCTAAGGCAGTAGTTTCAGTATAACAGATGTTATTATCAGATTTGTAATCCCATGTGTTACTTTCAGTGTTCAGAGCTGGATTGACAGTGCTTCCTCCCAACTTGGGCACATTTGGCATTTTAAGTGTGCTTGGATGGGTAACTTCTATATTCCTCCTTGAGGAACTGCTGCATAGTCTGGGACGCACCAAATGCAGCTACAATGATGGATCTTTACCTCTGCACACACCCAGATTTTCACTTCTTTCTTGACTACAGGCATGATGGGGTTTTCCCCAGTCAGGCACTATCTCAGCATCATGTCCACTGTCACCAAGATTGTGGGGAGAATTTTTGCTGGAACAGGCTCAGGTGTACATAAAATGTGTGTAGCATGATTTTGTTGGCTCCATCTTTAGAGAAGGAAGCCTTTCACTTTCCTGCTCAAGAGGGATTTTAATCTCTGGATTTTTCATATGCAGCAAGTCAAGTACATGAAGACTCAACTTTCCAGGGTATGCTGCATGAGGAAAGCAAACAAATCTAATCTGAAGGCTTGGCTGAAATAAGCCCACATCTCCTACATCTGCATCAGACCTGTCTGGATGATACGATGGGGTCTGCTGTGAAGGGAAGGAGTCTTTGTCAGGAAGTGGCAAACACAACAGCTGAGATCCAGGGCAGCCCTTCTGCAGACATGAAGATGTCTGTATGTATGTATATACAGACTTTCCTCTATTTTATTCTGTCTTTGTCTTCTACAGTAGCTCTTTGCAAATCTTTTCCCTGCCTGGGAAGTGGTGCTGCAGGTCCTTGGCTCCGTGCAGTTGCACCATTCAATTTGCTTGGAAGTGGTGCTGCAGTTTTACAAACACTTATAATTTGGTGCTTTCGGGACATTTTTGCAAGACAGGTGAAAGGTCTGTTCTTTATCTGGAGACTCCTTTGCTGGCAGTTTTAGCACCCTTGTTGTGAAGAATTAAAACAACAGAAATCTTTAAACCGAAGGTCTGAGAGATGGTTTGAGAAAACCCTTGAGCAGTGCTTGGTCCCCAGATCTCCCTCTCTGAAACAGGTGAGTCATTTTGGCTGATATTAAAACAATGGCAAGAAGAAATCTTTCCCACACACAAACCAACCCTGAGGCACATGATTAGCATGAGTTATTTCACCCACATGGCAACATTTTCAGCAGCTAAAGCCATATCCTTACAATAGGAAGTATTTAATAACCTTAGTAATAGACAGTAGTGCTATCTCTGCCTTTAACAAAGCTTTTTGTTCTGCTAAACCTTATTCACAGGCTTCGTTCTCAGAATATATGTAAGTGTTGGCAAGACTGGTGACCCATGTAGCTGTAATGCGGTGGGCTGCAATAAAATAAATGAGAGAAATCTAAGGTTTTATTCTGGCAGTCTTAGTGGAGGTAAAGTCAGTGACTCTGCTAGCTGGAGCTATGGGTCCTTTGTAGGAAAAAATTGTAGTTTTCCTATTAGCAAACTTGCTGTAGAAATGTAATTTTTTAAAAGGTCTGGAGGAAACCCCTATGTTTTCCCTTTTTTTTTTTTTTTAGATTTTCCCACTTTTTTTNGCATATGGGCAGGTATTAGAAGGGTGAACAACAGCCCTCAGGAAACACGTTTGACAAGGTTCTGCAAGTAACCTTTTTTTCCCTTTTTTTTTTTTTTTTATGTTTTCCCCCTTTTTTTTTTTTTTTCTGCTTGATTGCAAAGGGAACAAGAGGACTGAGTAACTTAATGTATTTATTTTTCTGTATTTTTTTTTCTTTTTTTTTAAAGAAAAAAGTCAAAGTATTATTTTTAGTTACTTTCTTGGAGAGGATGATTTTTTTTTTTTTCAGAAGTGAAAAGCAAAAGCTAAAAACAAGCTTAAAACTAGATAAAAAATTTAAGGCTTTTCAAAAGGGAAATACTTTTTCTCATATATATTTTTTTAAAATCACTCCTTCATGGGGAGGAGTCAGCTTTTTAAATGAGAAAAGGGAACATTTCCAATAGTTCTCAAATTAAAATGTTCAAAATTTTATTTTTCCATAAAGGCTTTCATTTGGAATTAAAAAAATCCCATTTGGCAGAAAAAAAAAATGACTTTCAGATAAAATTATGCCTTCAATAAATCCCAGATTTTCAATTAAGAAACTTCAAAGTTTGCTTACTTTGACTATTCAAAGTGTAAAATACCGCTCAGTGAAATTGAGGGTGGCAGAAGCTGACCTTAAAATTTGCTAGAATCTCTAGCCACACGACAGTTCCTTCCAGGCTGTTTAAACACCTAGCTGAAATACAAAAGCAGAAGTTTTTTCTGTGCTCAGAGAAATGTGAGTGAAACGTGAATGGTGACAAGTAGTGATTTTATAGGAGGTGCTGAACCTGCTTAATCTGCCTTTTGTTCAGATTTTAACGGGCTGCATGAAGCTTTATTTATGTATTTGCCTGTTGTTCTCCATCGTTGTTTCAAAGGCAAACTGATGAGACTGAGGGGGACTGAAGTGGCCTAAATGGGGAGAGGCAGGCATTTGCTTCTCGAAGAGGTGACTTTGCAGTGCTCTCTCCCAGCAGCCTGGTTGCTCCAGTCCGCGTGAATGGGGGCATGTTCTGGGCCCAGAGCCTTGAAGGAAAAGGTGAGTGTCCATTTTGCATATCCCATTTGTATGCTAAATGGCACTGGTATCTTAAACAGGGCTGCAGTGGCAATTAAAATAATGAGATCCAGCAAAGACACCTGCTTTAAATAAATACAATAATCTGCCAAAGCTCCCTGAATGCACTGGTATTCAGTGAGGGCCTTGAACCTGCATACATACCTATGCTTAACAACATAATCATTAAAGAACAGAAACCTTTCCTTCTAATCCCCCTCATACAGGACAACATGTGGATGTTAGCATATTTGGACTGCTTTGCATTCTTTCTTGCCTGCTTTTGAGAACATACTACATTTTAAAACTTGTTGGGTTCTTTCATGTTTTATTTGACCCTATGTAATTGCATTCCTGAAGGAATAACAGGCTCCCACAGTGATTTATACCCTGTATTAAATGTCAGTTTTGAAGAGACACAGTTAGCAGTTTGGTTTAACCTCCTGCCTTCCTATGTAAGTTCAAAACCGAAGTGGAGCTCAGGATCCAAGGGGAAAAGCGAAAAGATGAAAATGGACTTAGAGGCAGCGTGGAATGAGATGGCTGTGTTCCTGGCCCCTCACCTTTAGAAGCCACCAGAATGGGATTTCATCGAGCCATCCCTATTTTTAACTGTAATTTGTGTACTCTGCTGCTGCCCTTGACCAGCTGTGAAGGCTGTAAATTAGCGCTGCGCAGCGCTCGGCTTTCTCCGGGAGGACAACTGCAGAGCCTCCGACAATGGGCTGGGGCAGTTCTGCTGCAGAATCAACCAAATCACCCAACAAACCAGCCCCCAGTGGGTTTGGCATGTGTCCCAATAAGAAGGTCAGGGAAATAAATTGTCCTTGTAATTAAGAGTTGCTGCTTTGTTTTTATGTGTGTAACTGTGCATAAATAGCAAAGCAGGATAGGTATGTTATTGCTGTTTTAAATATTTCATTCGCTTTGTAGATTTCCTTACAACACACTTAACAACTGCTTCATCATATGTTATGACCTAATTATGGGGGGTTCAGTTAAATAAATCTTGATGTAATGGTATATTCTTGATGTAATGGCACTCTGATGGCTGCTTTTATGTGCGTGCATGCGTTTAAATGCAAAAGTTAAGGCAGCCCCTGTTAGGATCTGACCCGACTTAAATGGCCATCGTTGTTAGAACCAGGGGTGAAACAGGGAACAGGGAGAGTTCTTTAAGCACTAATGCTGTGCCTACAAACCTATTTCCTTTGCCCAGGAAATCAACATCCTGGCGGTCACTTTCTTTAACATGCAACTGCAATGTTTCATTTCTCAGGCAGAAGGTTTAGCTGGAGCTGCTCCAAGGAGGATTCTGTCTTCACACTGGAAGTGATGGAATTGTTCCACCACACTAGTTTTCCCTAAAATATCTTTGGCAAAGATATTCAAATGAATGAAAAGGTTTTGTGGGATCAACCCAGGGAGCCACTGGCAGTTGTTCTGACCTAGGCAAATGTCTTGTTTGAGCTGAAGTAATTCAGGGCATTTCCATTGCCTCCTGCAGAGCCTCACCTGTCCATCAGGTGAATGATGAGGACAGAACTGGCCTGGAGTTTGCAAGGTAGGAAGGCTGACAGTGATCTTTTATTCTGAAGTGAAATATGCAGGCGATAGGCGATAACGTTTTCTTAGGGCTGGGTTTATCTCACCAAAGCCATGGAATAAGTTGCCCTCTGGAAACACGCGTCGCTGCCGACTGGTCGGGGAGCTAATATGACGAGCTTAGATCTGATGCTTGTCTTTCAGATGGATAGAGTTAGGTAAGATGAATCCTGCCTTGTGATGTATACACAGTACCGCGTATCAGCTTCCCCGACTTCTAGATGTGCTGCCAGATTGCTGTAAGTGCTTGTGCTGTGGTGTGAGACACGCTGGGATAGGTCCTTCCCCAGCCAGAAGCAACAGTTTTGGGGTAATCTGAGCATATAGGCCTATGGGATGCACTAATATCTCAGGAATACAGCATGAGATTTGCCTTTGATAGCTTCGGATGGCAGAATGGTAGGTGTCCATCCTTGCATTTCTCACACTTCTGCATCATTGGAGGGAAATAGTCTTGTTTATGCCACTTCTCCTGACGCTGTATCAGTGCAAAGTCAAAGGAGCAAGTCTTAAGCCCAATTCATTTCCTTCATGGCTATGAGACCTGGTTCCCCTGCATTCACTAGGGTCACCTACCATGGCTGTCCAACTTCAGGACCAGGAATATCCTGTCCTAAAGAGATGAGCATTTCCTCTCTTGTCCTGATTTCCCTGTTTGTGCTGCCTGGCTGGGACTGCAGGTGCCACAAGCAGAGCATTATCTGTTCATGCGTACACTGAGCACGGAGGTCAGCCAGCCCTCTTACGGAGTGGGAAAATGTGAAGATGAACCCAAATTAAGGCCCTCATTCAGTGGGGCTCTGGTTAAAACAGACCCATGCCCAGGCACACCGTGGTGTGGCTGTTTGGTTATTAATCACACCTAGCCCTTGGTCTCACTAATAACAATAGGGAATTAGGGAACTGAGTGAGGACTGTCTCCTGGATTTGTTGGGTATTTTGAAAATATTATCAGTGTTTTCCAGCCATTCAAGACACTAAAAGCTGAAACAACACCAGCAGAGGGAGACAAACCCTGTTATCAGACCTGTAGGAACCACTTTTTTGTAGGAACCTGAAGGAGGGACACCTTTGGTGAGATGTTGTGTGCCTTTAAATTCTGCATGTGCTTAATGGCATGAAATAAGGAGAAAAGAAGTTCTTTTAAATGTATATATAAATATCCTGATACCATACTAGATGTTTCATTAGCCCGAAATGAAATGTTTCACTTATTTTTGAAGGGTTGCATATATATATATATATGCATGTGTGTGTGCATACATTACTTTTAACTAAAACAGTGCAGTTATGTTAGCTTTACTCCAGATGAAAAATCAGAACATTTGAACAAGATTTATCCAAATATTGTTCCATTTTACTGTTTTGTTTTTTTTTTTCCTTTTTGTTGAGGGGGGATTGTCATTGGACTCGATAAAAGCAAACATTTAGGCTTGATCACACCAAAACTGTGTCTTCTGGTGAATTGGATAGTTGCTTGAAATGCTTTAGTCAGACCTAATTGTGATGGTTCCTCAAGGAGGAAACCAATCCAAACTTCCATGAGTAAGGTAATTTTAATGTCACTAGAAAAGAAATTGCAATAATCATGGAATGGTTTGGGTTGGGAGGGACCTTACAGATCATCTTGTTCCAGCCCTCTGCCATGGGCAGGGACACCTCCCACTAGCCCAGGCTGCTCAGAGCCCCATCCAGCCTGGCACTGAACACTGCCAGGGAGGGTGCAGCCACAGCCTCTCTGGGCAACCTGTGCCAGTGTCTCACCACCCTCACAGGAAAGAATTTCTTCCTAATATCTAGCCGAAATCTCCCCTCTTCCTGTTTAATGAGGAAACTGAAATCACAAATGCTTTCTTGGTGCGTAAATGGCACAAAAGATGGCCTCAGGTCGGCTAATCTTGCTCCCCAGATGACACAGAAAAAGTTCTAAGTGGATCCAGAACTATTTGGCTTCCTTAAAGGCTAGTGCCAAAAGAAAATGCTTCCTTTGCTGTGCCTAGCCTCAGCCTCTGTCTCTGGGAGAATGCAAATGGAAGGAAGATGGAAAGGAAGAACTGAAAATGAATGAGTCGCTTTTGCTTTGTAACATTTTTTTTATCCTTTTCATGTTCTGTTACGTTGTAAAGCAATCTTAGTTTTCTTGAGACCATACAATGGAGATTGCTTTTGTCATTGAATGATTATATTTGTAGTTTCTTCACTGGTCAGACAAACTGTTTTTTATTCTTCTAGATGCATATCTGAGAGGATAAGTGTCTTGAACCATGGAGCATGTGGAGAAGCTTCCCCTTGTGCATTGCATATTGCTTGTGCTGATGAGGGGCCAAGTGGCTTTTATGGCACGGCTCCTACAGATAAAGCCAGCAGTAAAAATCTCCAGGAGTGCTCAAGAAAGATTTTTTTTTCCATGTTGTTGTTACATGTGATGACATTGACTGGTACAAATATACACTAGCAGGGGACCTTGGGAGATCATCTGCCCCCTACCCCAAGGTCTGAACCATTCCTGGCAAAGCTTTGCCTCAACAGTGACAGGGTCTGCAGCTCCCTCACTAATTTACTCCAGTGCTCACCTGTCCTTCCTCTTAGGAAACATGTCTAATGTTTGACCTACCTCCTCCTTGCTGCAATTTAAACCCATTATTTCTCGTGTTATACCCAGTGGACATGGAGAACAATTTATTACCTTCCTATCTCCAACAACCTTTTACATAGTTGAAGGCTGTTATCATGTCTCCCCCTCAGTCTTTTCTTCTCTAGACTAAACAAACCCAATTCTTTCAATCTTTCCTCATAGGTCATGTTTTCTAGACCCCTGATCATTTTTGTTATGGAAATAAACATCCTTTAAATCAAGTTCTGTGAATCAATCTTGTGTAGAAAGGAAGGGAAACAGTGAGGTTAGCATTAGCATTGGGAACAGGAATCTGGTGGTGAAAGAAGTGGCTTTTCTGAGGTCTGTTCAGAGTACAGCTGTCCGTTCTTTGGGATCTGGAAGTATATTAAACAAATTTTCTTTCCCTAGTTTTCCTTGGGAAAATCTTCTGCCACCAGAAGGAAGACATTGTTTCATTTCCACAGGTTACATGGAAAGTAGCCTGTGAAAAAGCGTTGGGAAGGGTACCAGAGGGAGGGAATTTTGGGTTGCATCGTATGTCTGTCGTGCAGACTTTCTAAAATCCACTTGCCTGCAGTGATATCAACCCCTGTTCTCCAACAAGTTGCATAGGCTGTCCCCAAAGGCAGTTTAAAACCGGATCATCACTCTTACTTCTGCAAGTTTCATCTCTCTGTAGAGTCCTTATGAGCTGAGTCTTTGGCACCAAGGAGTTAGGGAGACTGCCACTGCTAATGTACCAGCTGGGGGCTGCGGAAGGATCCATAACAAGCCTCCTGTGCTTGTGCTCCTTTTTGTCCTCCAAAGCAGCATGGGCTGGGCTGAAGTTATTTTCTGTGTTTTTCTAGATCCCGGATCACGAAGGACTATGCTACTAGTGCTTCCAGGCAAGGGGAGCCTGCAGCATCCCTTTGTTCTTGGTGTGTTGGATGGGTGACGCATCCACTCAGGCTTTCAGTCAAAGGTAAGTGTGAAGCTGTGATAAATCTAGATTCACATCAAAGACCCTGTATGATATAAAGCACTCAAACAATCACCTTTTTTTTTTTTTTTTTTTTTATATA
>VXAV01003736.1:188520-200317 GCA_013399715.1 Alectura lathami | reverse complement strand
TTTTTTTTTTTTTTTTTTTTAAAATTATCGTGAAGGCTTTATGCTGGGTTCAGATATCACCTGTCTTTCCTTCCACAGCCTGTATAAACAGTAAAGCCAGCAGGAGCACCAGACTGCGTGCTTGGGCTAACTTGAGTTGTCTGTGCTAACATCTGATCCAGACTCCTCGTTAATGGACGTGGAAACATGGCCTCATTGTTCAGCCTGGAGAACAATGAACCTATCAACGTGGGACAGCATAAAATTTTATAGAGCGAGCTGGAGGGCCAAGAGCGTCTTAAAGTGGAGTGCACTGATGGACTTTGAAGAAGTTCAGGGAGATATATGTTAAAAGAAAAAGCTATGGAGTGTAAAAGCAATAGAAGGACAAGCCTTGGTCCTTGCACAGGAGATGCTGTAAAGGCAAAAGGCTGCACGTGAGCTGCCGTGGTACCTACGTGAATGTGAAGTGCTCAGCAGAAAGTGCAAGTAGTTCTCAGACAGGCAAAACTGTATTGAAAGGCCTGTTTTGCCGAGAAACTTCCCAAATGTTCTCTCATCTGATTCAACACTGATTTGACCTGTCAGAGTTGTTAAATTTGAGGCCCTATCTGTGATCAAGATAGCTGAGGGTTCCAAAATTCTTTAGCAGAAGTCCAAAGTAAACAAGGTGTGGTGAAGAAAAAATGCTTTTTGCTCCTTGCAGATTACTGGGAATGGTCTTCCTTTTGCTGTCTGATCCGGTGGTGAAAGCTTGCTTATCTTCCAAAAGCCAGGCTCGAGAGGATGCACGAGTGCTTCCTCTCAGCAAAGTGAAAGAGGCCAGGGACAATATTTTGTCTGAAATGAGACACATTTGCTTGTGAGATGCCAGCAAACACATACATTGCAAAAAGGAGTTTTGCTGTGATGAGTTTGGTCATCATGATGAAACTGTTTTGTAGTAATTGAAAAGGTTCTGGTTTTAGATATTCTTGTTTTTACAAATATTTAAGAAACTCCCCTTTCCTTAACTAGTTGTAAACAGTACCGTAGCAGAGTAACTCCTAGGGCAGATTCACCTTTCTTAGAGACAGGCTTCCAACAGTAGGTACAGTGCCAACAGCTGTACTCCTGAGCTAGTTTTCATGCAATTTCTCCCATCTGGGCCCTAAAACCTCAAATGCTCTAATATATGCTTAGGGCCCTGTAAGACAACAGGCCGTCATTAATTAGCAAAGACCTTGAGTACACTTTTAATTTTAAGCACGTGCTTTCGTCTCCCAGGGGTCCATAGGATTTAAGGAATGGGTTTAGGGATATGCTTAAAGGTAAGCGTGTGTTTAGTTGCTTTCCTGTACTGTGGCTTTATTTGTTTTTACAGAAATTAGAGAAATGAAAGATCTTATTACAGATCAAACACAAATAAATGTCCAAAACACAGCAGGGAGGCTTTAGGCCTTGGTTCAGAGCCCAATGAAGTCAATGGAAAAACAGCCCAACACCTCAGTGGACATCAGAGCAAAGTCCTCAGAGGACTGATGATGAACCCACTGCAGCAACGTGTTGAGTGCCTCATGTTTCTTTGCAAGGTTTCCCTTATCTTGTATCCAGATGTTACTGACAGGGGTTTTTATTAGCTGCAGAGAAGTACTAGAGCAGCAGTTTTTCAACTCTTAAAATACATGCTTACACAGAGAAGGTGGAAATAGTTTGCAGTAGTGGTGATGTCCTGTGGATCTGTGAGTGTATTTCAAAAGTTTCCCAGTTCCTGTCAGTAGAACCATTTCTTGATCCCACTGATCTGACAATGTTTGCTCTCTTTCTTTCATGAAGTGCAGTGAGGCAAGCGAGACAGTTCCAAGGGTGAACGCTGCCTCTTCGTAGAGGGAAAGGTTTACACAACAGGAACAGCGGGTTCCTTTGAATAGCATTTGGCTTTTTTGTCTTTAGATCCCTCCAGTGTAGACAGCAACACCTGAGTTAGTCATTTAGCTTCCCTTTATAGGCATGTAGAGAAATAGCTACCTTCTGAGAGCAATTTGATCTTTTTCTGATGTTCATTTCAGGATGAGAGGATGCTGTAGACATCTCCATTTGATCTGCTGAATTTCCACCTGAATTTTGATCCCCGGGCTCAGGCTGAAGCTTTCCTTAGTTCTGCAGAGACCGTCCCCAAGACCTGCAGAACCAACTGAGCCATCAGCTGTCACCCAGCAGGGAAAGGGATCACGCACCAGCCTGTCAGGCATGCCATGAAGGTAGATTTAATTACAAGGTATGTGCCTCAGCCTCCTTGGAAGAAGGCATTTGGGCCTCAGTGCCAGAAGCTTTGTCCAAGCCAGCAAGCAGAGTGCCCACCTCGTCTCTGGAGAACTGGTAAGCAGTTAGCACTTGCTAAGCTGATATTGCTTCAGCTTCTATTATTGCTTGTGTTTCCTAGGTCAAATTGACACCGACCGGTCTGCAAGGATGTGCTGTGGCCACATCAGAGTACCCATCCAGAGTCTCTGGGGAATTCTTGAGCTGTTAGGATGTGCAAAACCCATGTCCCTGTTATTGCCTATGTTTGCTAGGTCAAACTGACATTGATCTGCAAAGATGACCTATGGTCACACCTTCATTTTACTCTGGAGGGGTGTCCACTGTCACTCCAGGCCTTACTTCCTCATCCACGATGAACTGCTGGTGGTGGCCACTGCCGTAACTTCGGTGTTGTTATGGTGGGAGAGGGTCCTGCACCAACTGCGTAGCACAACGGAGTCATTCTGATACAAGGTTAATAGAACAAAAGATGAAAAAGTGACCCTATTGCAGCTTGGCTGTTTACTGGGTGAGCCCTACAAAATTCCTTTGATGTTTTAGTCATATTTGATATGAATAGGCTAGATAAAAACATGCCAGTGTTTTCCTGATTCTAAAATGCAAAAACAGAATGTTGGACCTGGTCTTTCTTTTCCTTCATGGTTCAGAGATTGCGAGGAAAATGATTCAAAGCATTTCCTTCTTCTAACACCAAAACAGAGCCTGGCTTTTAAATAAAAGAAAACTGTTTCTGTGGAGTGCTGAGAGCTGTCCCTTTTTTTCAAGCTGTTTCACAGAACTAGAAGATACAGATCAATAGATACATGTGCAACTGTAATTCTTTTATCTACTTTTCCTGTGATTATGGTGATAGGACAGGTTTCTTACTCGTCCTCTAGAAGAGTTATTTTTTTCTACCCCGTCCTTTTCTTAAATTTCTGTTGTCCTCTGAACAGAATCTGCTGTCCTTAGTCACATTAAAAAAAAAAAAAAATCACATTGACTTGAAAGGAAAACGTTAACTTCTTCAATGAGTGGAAAAATACTGCTGTTGTTTAAATGTAATTAAACTGAGGACTTTCTCCAAAGTAAACCTTGACAATCTAACAGCCATCTTTGGCTTTTGCACTGCATGGAGTTTCTTTTACATTGTTAAATGCATTCCATGTTTCAGTAAATGACACCAGGCTCACCAGCAGTGACTGAGTGATTAGTTTATCATCCTCTTAGTGCAGCCATCTAGATCTTTAACTCTTTAAGCAGTGGCATGTAAGACTTGAGAACACCCAGGATCATGCCTGAGGCTTTAGACATTCTCAATTCAAGCAAATCTGGGATATCAGGTGAAAATGAATAAAAGAAAGTAGGTGGATGCATTCTGATAACGCTTTGAACAACTCAGGTAAACTAAATTGCAAACAAACACCAGGCTTTTTAAAGTGGAAGCCAGTTCCCCTTTTCCTGGGACCACTTGGGTCGAGAGGTGTCTGAGCAGCATAAAATTACGTGGAAAAAATCTGACAGTGTAAAAAGGGAGCGAAGGGTGACAATGTGCGTTTCCTAAGACTTGGGGCTGTGGGGCAGAGTTTTTGCTGGATTTACTACTCATTTCTTACGGTGCAGTAAAATGAACAGTTTTATTCGGTTATGACACGTATATGTGAGCTGAAACATATCATGCTAATGCCCTGCACGAAAACCATGGCCATGCAGAGTGTGTAAGTGCATAAAGCTTGGCAGCAACAAGAGTCTTTGGAGAAGGAAGAGCCTCTACTTACTTCAGAAAAGAAAGGTGTAGGAGGGCTTCCAGAGAGAAGGAGAGGACTGACCTGTGAGCTGCTGACCAGCTGTGCCTGCTGCTCAGCATCACGGATCTTCACCTATCATCTGATCCTGTTCAGTAACGCGAGCCAGATCACCATGTGTGCCCTCTGCCATGGGAGACACGGATCTGCTCGCCCCGTGGAGGCAAAGAGCTTTGGGATCTCTGTAGCTAGGTAGAGTCAGCAATGTAGGAACGCAGCATTTACATGCATCCAGCGACAGAACAGAGCCCAGAGCCCAGCTTTTATTTATTTATTTTATATTAAAAATGCTTTTGTAGTTTCATCCACTGCCTGTGGTGGGTTGTTTTGTTTGTTTTGTTTTGTTTGCAGACTGGACTTGGAGTTCTGCTGTTTGGGGGAAAAAGGAGTTTTTGCCCAGCAGGGCAGAATGATCCTGTGTAGAAAGGGAACAGATGATGCTAGGTGAAATAAATCCTCTGTATCCTGACAAAGATTGAGGATGGATTGGGAGCTACCTCTGAGAGAGCACAGCTGTGCTCCTGCAAGCATAGACAGACCAGTTAGGTCTCCAATCTTCTGGTGACTGTTCTGTTGCCTCCAGGCTGTAGCCATTCTCAACACCGTAAATACCTTCGGACGTCTGCTTCGAGTATGCCTACCTATCAGAAACCATGATCTCGTTGTGCCAGCTGTTTCATGGTTCCTCCTCTGTAGTGGTCTCAGCTTGGGCTCTTGGTACCTTAGCAGGGGAACCTCTGAGAAAGGAGTTGTTGCTGTTTTGTGCTTTGGATCAGGGTTTTGATCCCCTATCTGATTCAAGTCAATACTCAGCGGCTCTAAGTTCTCTGTGCTTTCTCATTTTATCCTCTGCTCTCCAACCACGTGTCTTGCACCACTTAATTTTCTCCTTGTGGTCCCTCGAGTCCCAAACGCACTCAGCCCCTCCTCTGTCCATGCCGTGCTCAGCCTGGGCTGAAGTGGCTGGCAGCAGGGTCTCCTGCTCTGCTTTGCCTCTGCACCTGGCTGTTGTGTGGGGAAAGAGTTGTAAGAGGCAAAGTGACTTCTGTGATTCTGTGATTCTGTGACTTGCTGAGGGCCTCTGGAGATGGGGCAAGTGGCTGCTTTGGGCAGCCTGCAGTTAGCTCAGGGTTGTGTCTCCGTGAGGAATGTTTCTAAGCTGTATCACTTTCATAAATGGCATTGCACATCTGCTCTTTGCAATATTTCTTCGAATTGGGGTGTGGTGCCGTTCGCGTACAATACCTGGTGCGGAGCCTGGTTGCCTTATCAGGTGTGCGAACAGAGGGTGGGAAGAGGCAGCAGTCAGCAGGGCAGAGATGGGACGAGCAGGAATGCAGGGTGCGACCAGGGGAACAAAGAGGTCCTCAGGGAAATTGCTGCAACAGAGTTCTGCTTTCTGGGGCTCAAAGTGCAACACCGGTGTGCAGGGGGTCTGGTACTGGGGAATGGCAGTGTTACACTCAGCGTGGAAACCACTGCTTGCGACCCTTCGTCCTGAGCCTTCTGTTCAAAACCCGAGCTTGCAGCCTGTATCCCTTCAGGTCTGGTGATGCTGTGCACCTGCTGGTGGCGTCACTCTGGGTTGTCTTTGCAGGCCAGCGTGAGCCCGTTGTGACACCTTGGTGCCATTGGCTTCTGTCCCGTTTTCTAGAATTGCACTTGGCCTTGCTTTGGCCCTCTGCCCAGGCTGAATTCGCCTTCTTGGTTTTCACTTCTTTCCCATATCGGTTTTCTCTCCTCTTCTGTCTTCCTGCTTATCCTCAGGGGTCTGGCTGCAAACCCTTGTGCCCAGGTGGGTGAGGCTCCGTGGGGCGAGCAGCCCCTCACTCCCAGGGTCCCTTCAATTGTAAGAAAGAATGAGACATGGGATGTCCTCAGACTCGCTCCCTTTTTGCAATTTCTTTTCTTCAAACTGAATTTTAGATAATTCTTCTCCTAAATGCCTCTTCTCCCTTTTATTTTCTTTTTTTTTTTTTATGAGGCAGCGCCTGAGATTTATTCCTCTGTAAGCTGTTTGGTTACTGGTATTTTAAAAATAAAATAAGTAGATCCTGCAAATGGCCCTTAATAGAAAGCCTGGCTTGCCTGTGGGATTAGACATGCACGGTACACACGTACGGCGCTGGTTTGCCCACATCGTTTGGATAAGGTATCAGAGAGCACAGACTGTCTTTGCATTGAAGCCTGCAGGTCAAGAAATTGGCCTCCCGTCAGTTCAGGGGCCATGGCTGCCAGCCAGTAATCTAAAGCTCTGATGACTATTTCTGGAAAATGCTGGAAACCCACCTCTGACTACAACGCATTTAATTCCTACTTTCCAGGCATACTCCCTTTTGCTTCTTATGGGGAGGATTTTCCTTCTGTCTCCCAGAGATGTGTCCCTTCTACTGTCCTGCTCAAGCCAGTGCAGAGCAAGGCAGAGTCAGCCCAGGTCTTCTTGAGCTGAGTCGTGAGGGTCCCCCACGATGGTGCACTGGACGTATGGAGCAGTGCACGCCCCGACAGCAGCACGACGTTTGTTTCCTGTGCTGCAAATGAGAGGTCACACAATGTCCCTGTGCCGTGTTGCCCTCCCAGTATGCTCCTAGGGGCTGGAGCTCAGCTAAAATGGTTCAGAAGCCTTCTGCTTGCTGGGCTGGAGTCTGAGACCTGTTGGAACTGATGTTTGGCTTTATTTCTGAGAATGGTTCAAAGTGCTCTTGTTCTTCCAGAATGGAGAGACTGACATGTCTCTAATTCAAATGTTCTCTTTTCCTCATTTCTTTAATTACTCTTCACTGTTAGGCTTAGCCTCTTGGATAAAGCAGGTTCCTGTTGGCTCACCCAGTGTCACAGGAACACAAAGCTGAACCTAGACCTTCTGAAGTCTTCAGATTTGGACTTCTGAAGTCCAAATCAACTCCTTCATCAGGAGGCCAGCCTTCCTCTAGGCATCCCAGAAATCGCAGCACTGCCCCGAACCTCTTGCCTTTGAACTTCCCAGGGCGCTAAAGGCCTGCTTTAGGCTGCTGAGTCAGTGTCTGTGTGTGATGAAGGCAGCAAAGGGAAAAACAGGTAATTGCTTATGGAGGAAAAAGCCAAAAACGAAATCATGTCTTGACACCATTGACACAAGCTGTGCTCCTGCAGCCTCATGCAGATATCTGTGGAGGTACAGCCTTTCCCCCTGCTGTGATTCTTCTCATCACACGTCTGCGGGACATGCTCTGTTCGTACACATTCACCGTGTAAGGTTATCTGGTGAGCACTTTCTGTGAATGATCCATGGGCTGCTGACGGTGAGCATGCACGCAGTCACCGGGCACCTGGTGCAAATGAGCCCCGCCAGTCTCCTGCGCCTGGAGGTGGAAGCCACAAGTCGTGCTTGTGTTTCTCACCTGGGATCAGATGGGAATCCCGAACAGCATTCCTCCTCTCTGCTTTCGGGGGAGGATGTCACAGTCACGGGTTTGAAATTCATAGATGTGCTGACGTTTCCCAGCACTTGTGGTAATGCTGACTGCTAAACTCCTCTGCTGCTGCTGAAAATGAAATGTGTGAACACACTCCGAAGAAACTCCTTTAGCATATTCAGGCATGTCCTCCTAGAACTACTTCTGCAGCAGTTGTCCTGCTCTGCTTATTTATGCCTTGTGCGCGTGTTTGAAGTCATTAAAGCCTCTGATGATAGCAGATCTCAAGACACAATTAAAGGACAAAGACAAATGTCAGCACCCCGGAGGTGCCACGTGGTTGTGCGGAACAGCAGATTTGGCAGCGCTGCAGGAAGAGCAGGGCCCTGGAAGTATCAGAGGCACGGCTGAACGCAGACAGAGCCGAGTATCAGTGCTGGAGACGCTGAAGGGCTGTGCATGCTGCGGGAGTTGCCAGCATTGTGGTGTCCTCAAAAAGTATTCGTGGCTCAACAGATCCGAAACGAACCTGCTTGTCTCAGATGGCCATCAGAGCAGGAGGAATGTGTTCCTCATCTTCTGGAGGTCCCTCGTGCATCTCAGGGCTGGGGCGTTGACTGAGCAGGGAGCAGATGTTGGGGTGAAAGCAATGTTTATTTTCAGAATCTGCATGAGAATATGAATGTTCTTCTTGTAACATCGATCACGGAAACGAATCAATGCATAAATGATTGTACAACAGATGGCTTAAAGAGATGTTTGTAGCAGAGGCCAGGAGAATTTTCCTAACAGACCATTAAGATGGCTCAAGCTTTTTTTTGTGAGTTGTACTGCTGAGGCACTTCCCCAAGACCCAGGCCTCCTAACTTTGCTGCACTGCACCAGCATCTCCTAAGGGACAACAGTGAGGTGCAGGGACCTTACACGATACCTGGAGCAGATGGACAATGTTTGCACAAAAAGGAAGGGGTGAAATTTCCAGGCTGGCTCAGTCCTGGGCATCTTTCAAAAGTGACTGAGGGAACGAGTCAAGTAAAAGCAACTAGATGTTCTCCCTGCATGGACACTCAACCTTTTCATGGCTTTTGCAAAACAATAAAAATCATCCTTAAAAATAGAAAAGATGTGGACAATTCTACTGCTTCAGCTGCTGTGTATCTGATTACCACAGACTGCCTTTTTGTAACTACATTTTTTTTTAACGTTCCCACACAGTATTTTTTTTTATTTATTCGTTTTAAAAAACAAACAAACAACAGTTTGGAATAAAGCAGCAGACCTAAACCTGATTCTTTTGTTACCCCAGGAGAGGTTCTAGACGTGATCCTGTCACTCAGGAGAGAGACACTTAAATGTAAAGCTGAAGCAAGCTCCAAGCTGGGCCCGGTCCTGTATTCCAGGAGAGGTATGAATTTCTTTTTTCAAGAGAAGGCAGAAAATACTGGTGGAACAGGCCAGCTCTGAAGCATTCAGAGAAATCCCAAAAATCTCAGTGTGGCTGTAAAAAACGTTCCTTTTGCTATTCAAGCAGCTGCACTTGTTTTCACCGGTTGCAGTCTGGCTCTTTAGTGAAGAGCTGCTTGGGAAAATGTAATCCCTTGGAGTTATTTGTTCAGTTCCCTTTTTGTTTTAATTGACAAGCTTAGGCAGTTGAAAGGAAAGGGTAGGAGGGAATTGATCTTAGCACACTTCTGGGCTCCTCCTCCTGTAATTCGTGTCATTAAAACTTTTCTGGCATATGACTTTATTTATTTATTTATGGTTTTAGGATTGTTTCTGCTCAAGCACAGATCTGGTGAGACAAGTTTTCTTCCCAAGGCAAGTTGTTTGCAAACTTTGGAGCCCCAAAGGTGCAGCTGCTCTAAAAATAACAGGGGATACAAGAACTGGTTTGGGGAGGTCTCTCTCTGCCCGGGTCCAGAGGCATCTCCTGAAATGCTGCCATCTGGGGAGAAGTTTGCCTTGTAAACAGAGCTGGCCTAATTCCTAGAGGTGCTGGACATCGACCCACAGTGCCCACAGGCAGGACCTGAGCACAGGACACCTGGGAACAGGACAGATGTTAGGGGCTGGGATTTTATCAGGAACACATCTGGGCTAACCCGTGGGTTGAGACGAGAACAGTAATTGCCTCTCAGCTGGTGAGCACTGCAAGCGGAGCTGGCCACCAGGCCTGCAGGACCTGCCAGCTGTACACGCACTAACCACAGGTTCTTCTGGCCGTTCTTCGCAGGGCGTCATCCCCAGTGGGCTGGTGCTTAGCTCTGGAGGAGACCAGCAGTCTTGCTGCCTGGGTGCAGAACTCCTGGAAGATTTCCAGAGAGGTCAAAGAGGAAGAAACCTGGCTGCAGAGCCCCAGCACGGCTGGGACTGGGTGACAGGCAAGAACCTCAGCCACCGCCCCCCCCGCCCCGGCGCGAGATGTGATGCGGGGTGAGGTGCGTCTCGCATGCAGCATAGACATAATGTTCTCTATTTTGGATTTGCTGGGTCTTTAAAACACACAATGTTGTATCTACCGCTGAATTAAGCACTGTTTGCTTTTCAAACCTTCCACATTTGTATTTTTAGCTCCATTTTGGCATTGCTTTTTTGGTTGGAATATATAACACACAGTTATTTAGCATGCCTGGACCGAGTTCAGCCTATGTGTAAGTCCACAGGCTCGAGCAGAAGCTACGTTCAAGGTGAATTACTCTCTATGGGGCTAAGGAAATACAGCTTCTGTGGAGATGCATTTCAGCTCCCTCAGTAAATGCTACACTATTTCCATCCATGGTTATTCCGCTGTGGTTTGGGTTATGTATTTACATTTTACAGAATAAATACTACAGCTTTCCCCATGACTAACACTTCTTAGTAACCAATAAGCTACTCAAATACACCATTGCCTCCTACAAGAGCCTAAACCACACTGCTCTCCACTGGCTTTCTGTCCCCAGCTGGCCACCTCCTCGCACAGAGGCATGGTTAACCAGATTACATCAGTAACTTCTTGATGCCTCTTTAACGGGACGGCTTCCTAGCGAAGGCGCGGGACGCTGTGGGACCGAATTCCTCAGCGACAAACATTCCCAGCACAGCCTCTGATCCTACCAAAATCCTACCAAAGTCCAGGCAAAGAGTGTAACACGTCGCTGCTGCTCCCCCAAAGAGGGAGTGAGTTGCTTTTCCAAATCCAGAGGTCTGTTTTAAGAGCGGTGCTATACAGGCCCTTGCATAAACTTTGTTTTTAGGCTGGAATATTTTCAATGAAAATGTTATTTAACTTTAAAAAGTTGCACAGCAGCTACTCCAAAAATTGTTTTCCCTTGTTAAGAATAACACACAGTGTGATACATTTGAAACGGTGATAGCAATATTTCACAAATTCTGATGGATTCATAGTCCAAATACCTTGCTAACAGATGTTTCTTTTAAACACGGAGTGGTATAGGAATAACTCAGAGATATTACAGTGTCAGCACTGCCTTTTATCTGCATGTGTCCTTTCAGTGACATCCCTGGGCTTTTATAATGCACGGGTCAGGTCTGAGCTAGAAAGAGTGAAATATGAAAGGCAGCCGCGTCTGCCTGTGAGAGTTTTGGGGCAGTGCCTCGGGGCTGTGAGGAAGCTGACGTGCGCTGCCGTGTGCTTGGGCAAAGCAGCTTGGTTTGTGGGAACATGTTGGGTTACGCTCGTCATTCTGAGCCTGCTTTTGGTTGTGGTTCAGCTGGAGTTCCCATGGCCAACCCTCTGACCGTACCTTCAGGTCTTGTAATTTCACTGGCTCCTCTCTGTGGATGATGGTTTGTCCAGCCCAAAGGGATACCCCAGAAGGGAAGAGGGATGATACTGCAGCACCTCTTTCTTTAACATGTCAGTATGAGGCATCCCATCGCTCTTCATTGGGGTTCCCATCCCCTTGCTCACGCACCGCTCCAGCATGCTAGTGGCCATCCACTCGATCCCCACACCACACCAGGGAACATCTTGGAGCCCTGGGACGCTGGGGTCGTGCTCACAAACCCAGATCTGGCCCTAACTGCAACCTTTGGCAATGCTGGGGTTGAACTGTGAGGCAGGAGCATCCTTCCTCCAGGTGGCCCTGTTGGTACCCCCCAGGAGCAGCCAGCTGTGGACACGCATCCAGGTGGGGTCAGGGAATCTGGCCTGGAGGTAACAAGCTTTATCCCAGAGAAAATCCGTAGGGCAGGTGTGAGCTGAAGGCAGCGAGCAGGGACAATCCAGCCCCTCGAGTCCCACGGGAGCCAGCAGAGGAGGAAGCAGGTCTCTCCCTCCACCCTTCCCAGGCAGCTGCTTCTCGTTCCTCCCCCCCTCCTAACAACTCTTCC
>VXAV01003736.1:81404-187690 GCA_013399715.1 Alectura lathami | reverse complement strand
GGAGCCGCAGCCCCGGCCGGGCCGTTCAGCGCTGCCGCTCGGGGGCTGCTTCTCATCTCGCTTTGCCATGTATTTATTTTTTATTTTTAAAGTTTCTTCGGAGGAGGAGGAGGTGGAGGAGGAGGAGGAGGGGGGGGCTTGCTTCTCATCCTGACTTTCCTTGTTGTTTGTTGTTGCGTTTTTTGCACCCCAGAGACACCATGATTCCTGGTAACCGAATGCTGATGGTCATCCTACTATGCCAAGTCCTGCTAGGAGGTACTAACCATGCTAGCCTGATACCCGAGACCGGCAGGAAGAAAGTCGCAGAGCTTCAGGGACAAGCCGGATCCGGACGCCGCTCTGCCCAAAGCCATGAACTCTTGCGGGGTTTCGAAACAACTCTGCTGCAGATGTTTGGGCTGCGAAGGCGGCCTCAGCCCAGCAAGTCAGCCGTCATTCCGAGTTACATGCTGGATCTCTATCGGCTCCAGTCCGGGGAGGAGGAGGAAAGCCTCCAGGAGATTAGCCTGCAGTACCCCGAGCGATCGACCAGCCGGGCAAACACCGTGAGGAGCTTCCACCATGAAGGTCAGTGACGGGAGGAGGTAAATTCCCAGCCCCGGTAGCGAGCGGGATATTACGTGCGTTTGGAAGCTCGCAAATGGGTTTAGTAGCAGGACGTGCCCGGCTCTGAGTTTACGGGAGGAAAAACGCTCCCCACGCCTGCGGAGTGTGGGTGACAGGCGCGCTGTGCTGCCCTGCGTGCGTCCCGGCATCCCGTGGCTGCGTTTCGAGGTGCTTTCGCCTCTGTTGACAGCAGCGAGTGCCGTCGGTCCCTGTGCCGCGGGGTCACCCACGGGCTCGCGTGGATTTAATGGCTCTGGATCGGATGAGGAGTAAAGTGAGGGCGGGAGCTCGCCCCTGGTGTGTTTCTTTTGAACTATCAAAGCGCTTGCTGCCTGGTTTTGCTCTTAAGAAAAAAAAAAAAATCCGAAAAAAACCCTACTCGAATTTAATACTTACAGCTGTGTGTTTATAAGGTTTATTCAATAGGCCCTTGTAATCTGATCCAAATGTTTCCTAGCGGATGTTTCTTTTCCAAAGTAAATCTGAATTATTAATCCAGCCGCATCATTACTGCTTTGGAATTTGCTTCTCTTTCTCCCCCTGCCCCCTGCGCCCCGTAACAAGGCACCTCAGTGCTCCCCTCGCCAGGGAGAAGGGTTTGGAGGTGGAGGGGGGAAGGCGAAAGGGGAAAAGCCTCCCCCGAAGCAGGACAGAGGCAGGAGGGAAGGGCAGACCCTGCCCTGGGCTCAGGCATGCGGAGGGCGAGCGGCGGCACTGGGGACGCTGTGGGTCCGGCCGGGATGCGCGGAGCAGCGGAGTGGTGCCGGGCAGGTGAATGCTGTGGCTGTGGCTGGGTGCCCCGAGGCTGACGTGCTCTTTTTTTTTTTGTCGTTTGTTTGTTTTTCTATTGTCCCGTTTTTTCCCCTGCCTGCTCCCCTCTAGAGCACCTGGAGACCGTCCCGGGTCCCAGCGAAGCGCCCCGGATCCGCTTCGTCTTCAACCTCAGCAGCGTGCCGGAGAACGAGGTGATTTCCTCGGCGGAGCTGCGGCTGTACCGGGAGCAGGTGGAGGAGCCGAGCGCGGCGTGGGAGAGGGGCTTCCACCGGATAAACATTTACGAAGTGATGAAGCCGCTGTCGGAGCGCGCTCAGGCCATTACGCGCCTGTTGGACACGCGTCTGGTGCACCACAACGTGACGCGCTGGGAGACCTTTGATGTGAGCCCGGCTGTGATCCGGTGGACCAAGGACAAGCAGCCGAACCACGGGCTGGTGATCGAGGTGACCCACCTCCACCACGCACAGACTCATCAGGGCAAACACGTCAGGATTAGCCGATCTTTACCTCAAGGGCGTGGGGACTGGGCTCAGCTCAGGCCGCTCCTGGTCACTTTTGGGCACGACGGGCGAGGCCACGCGCTGACCCGCCGAGCCCGCCGGAGCCCCAAGCACCAACGTTCCCGCAAGAACAAAAAAAACTGCCGCCGCCATGCCCTCTATGTGGATTTCAGCGACGTGGGCTGGAACGACTGGATCGTGGCACCCCCGGGCTACCAGGCGTTTTACTGCCACGGGGACTGCCCCTTCCCTCTGGCCGACCACCTCAACTCCACGAACCACGCCATCGTGCAGACGCTGGTCAACTCCGTGAACTCCAGCATCCCCAAGGCCTGCTGCGTGCCCACGGAGCTGAGCGCCATCTCCATGCTCTACCTGGATGAGTATGACAAGGTGGTCCTGAAAAACTACCAGGAGATGGTGGTGGAGGGGTGCGGGTGCCGCTGACCCTTCCCCGCCACCCTCTCCTCCCCTCCTCTCTCCCTCCCGTCCCACCCCAGAACTGCTTGCTATAGCTGGACTCTTCTCTAAACTAAACGTTCACCTTGACCTTATTTATGACTTTATGTGCAAATGTTTTTGACAATAATGATCATATATTTTGACAAAATATATTTATAACTACATATTAAAAGAAAAAATAAAATGAGTCATTATTTTAAAGGTAAAACGCATTTTGTGTCTCACCTCTCAGGGTGCTGCTGAGGCTGTGCCGGCCAGGAGTGCAGCAGGGACTCTCTCTCCTCTCCTCCCTCCTCTCCCTGCTTTCCCCCCTCCCTTTTCCCATAAAGGCGTTTGCAAATTTCAGTCTTTCTGTTTCTCACCGAGGTGCTGTGGATCCCCCTGTGCTGGGGCTGCGCCACGTGGGAGATGAGTGAGGGTCCCTGGAGATTCAGAGCCACTGCTGCTCCCTGCCGCTGGGAAAAGAGCTGGGAATAGAGCCGACCTGGCTAACCTGGCCCCAGCGTTTGCAAAGCAACCCACCAAAATTGCATTTGAAAAGAAGGTGAAGATTTACCTGAGGGCTTTATGCTAAACCCACTGGGTTTTATACCCTTGGTCCATCTTCAGGATTCCCCGGGTTTTAAAGCTGTTAACGTTTTCCCCCCTCCCTGCTTCCCCTCCCCACTGGAGATTGGCTCCTTTGGGAAGCTTCAAAGGTTTGCACGGGTCCTTTGAAGATCAAATCGCCCCATTGCAATGCCAAAAAAAAAAAAAAAAAAGAAGAAAAAAGAAAGATATCTGGCGCAGTTAAATATGTGTTAGCTAATAGCTACCTGTGCTGCGTCCTTTCCAAATTGCTTCCGAGCAGGAAGGTGATCAGAGTCAAACAGGTACAGTCGGGGCTACCTGGGGCCCAAAATCCCTGCCTCAGATGCTGTGGTCGGACCCTGTTTGTTCGGCTTGGAAAACAGCAGTGGCACAGGGTGCACGGGGGGCTCGGACCCCCAGCCACTGTGGGAGTGGGAAGGGGAGGGTGTGAGTGATGCTTTTTTTTTTTTTTTTCCTTTTTTTTTAATGATTAAAGCTCTCCAACCCTCCGAAAGGGGCAGCTTAGCCGAAACCAATAAAAATCAGCCTGGAAATCCTGCCAAAAGCCTTGGCTCCCTGAAGAGCGCAGGTGGAGCGAGGAGATGGGAGCCGCAGGGGGAGGCGAGCACGGCCCCGCACTTCTCTTGGAAACAACAACAACAACAAGACAGCCAACAACCACCCCTCGAACCCTTCTGTGCCAGCGAGGCTCCCCCACCCCTCCACCCCCCGGTGCACCCCGGGGAGGCTCCTGGGGCCTTGGTGCCTCCCCAGGCCCCGCTGCGGGGTCCCCGCAGCCCCCCAGCGCCCGGCAGGGCTCCGCGTGGGGCTCGTGGGGTGTGTGGGGCCGGGGTTATTGCTGCTGTGTCTCCGGGGCCCCCTCGGCCCTGAGCTGACACTCTCATTCCTGCCTTTAGAAGGGAAATGCGTGGCCCGGGGCATCGGCGACCTGCTGCCTCCCCTTTGATGCCTGCATATCAGACATAGCCATGCCAAAGAAAGAATTTCATTTTGAAGTGGCATCAGCTAAAGGCGAGCGCCTTTCAGCTGCCTGACAGGGCGATTACACACCTCCGCGACCTGCCCCACGCAGATAACCCCGCTGCGGGGCCGCCGGGGACAAGGAAGGGGTTCTCGGCCCCTATAACCCCACAGCAGCGCTGGCACCGGGACTGTGGGGCAGGCAGAGCTGCGAGAGCTCCGGGAGAAAATCACTCTGCTTTTCCGTAAATTAAAAAAAAAAAAAAAAAAAAAAAAAAAAGGTTGAAGAGGGNTTGTTTCCCTGCTCCGTGGTGCATCCCAGTGATCCCACCCGTGCCGGTGTTGCAAAGCCACGCAGCGCGTGTGCGCGCAGCTCCGGGATTTGGATGGCTCTCTTGCAGCCGCGCAGGGAGAAGCCTCCAACTGCTTTGCTGCGTTCCTGCTGCTTTGCGGATCTGCTTGTGGTGGTGGTGATGATTTTTTGCGCTGCGTTTCGGTGACGAAATCAAAGCCTCAGCCCCGTGCAGGCAGAGGCACCTGCGTGTCCATAGGTGCTGCCACGGAAATGTCCTCGGGCGTACGCGGCCTTTGGGAGATTTTCATTTGCTTTGGTTTTTGGGGCTGTGGGGCGGTGAGATCCTACATGGATCTGCACAGGAACTGTAGGAGATTGCTATTCTGTTGTTTGTTTATTTATATTTTTATTAATTTTTAATCGTGACATTCAATTCTGTAATTTTTAGAAGAATCTAAACTGTGCATATAAAGCAGCTGTCGGTAAAAGTGATGCATGTGACGAAATACTCATGGATGCATGAAGCAGTTAACTCAGAGGAGCACATCTGAACTCCTGCTTGCGACACAAACTGAGTTCGGGGGCTGAGGATTTCCCTTCCCATGCGCCTGCATCCCTCTGTCGCCGTGGGTGGCTGCATGGCTCCCTGTGATCAGAGAGGTGTTTAGCAAAATTATGAATTGGAAAAATTGTTTAAAAGCAGGAAAATACCGCAAAATTGTCAGGGAAAGCAGGATCAGGCCCCTTTCCGGTTTCTAGCTGGTAGCCAGTGGTGTTTTTTTCACAACACTTCAATTTGTGCGGGGTTTTGTTGATAATAATCAGAGCTCAGCTCGCTGCCTCAGGAGAGGGGATAGCTTTTGGGAAGCTGTGAGCTGAGCGCTGGTGCAGGGAGACCCAGGAACCGATGGAGCGTTTCTGGCCGTTGCGCATGTGCTGCAGCGGTCGTGGGGTTTAATCCTGAGCTCCGGAGTCAGCATGGGGACAGTCCTGTCTGTTAGCTGCCTGCCATGGGCGTGCTGAGTCGGCTTCTTGCTGGCTTACCTGTGTCAGCAACCACCTTGCTCACGCAGCAGACAAGCGCTGGAGTGTTGTGGAGTTTAACTTTGTTTAGCAGTGTGATAAATGTCTGCTTTATAAGTGCAATAATTCTTTTAGACCATGGAATGTCTTATTCACAAACGTAACTTATTTCAGAGCGAGCGAGCGCTTTGTTGTTGGTGGCTGGCACAGAAATCCCTGCCCCTCCGGTGCACGAAGGAGAGCGGGGAGGTTTGAGATAAGGGATATCAGTTTAACCCTCCCCATGCTCAGCCCAAGCTGTGAACAGAAGCAGAATGGCCTGAAGGTGGGTGTGCAGCTTTCCTACCAGCTCCAGGCAGCTGCCACCCAAAATCTGGCACCCCAAGAAGCATGAGCTGGATGAGGGATGCTCTGTGGCTCACCACGATGCATCTGCATCCCTGTGCCTACCACAGCAAGGCTGTGACTTTGGGTACCGAAAAAGCGCTGGCTTACTGAGGTTCGTGTGGCTGGCCCTGGGCAGCCCGATCTGCTGGGTGGCAACCCTGCCCGTGGCAGGGGAGTGGAACTGCGCGGGCTTTGAGGTCCCTTCCAACCCAAAGCATTCCATGATCCTATGATTCCATGACTCTGCGTGGCTTAAGGATATAGGGAATGAGGGGAACATCTCAGCGGGGTGCTGTAACCCTTGGTGGCTCCATCTGAGCTCTTCGCAGCGGTTGGTGGTGAGCTCCGTGGGACACAGTGCCACAGCACGGTCTCCGGAACCCTGGCGAGGGCACAGGGAAGCTGTGCTGGGGAATGGGGTCCCGGACTGTGCCATGTGCCAGCAGCTCCCCCCGGAGACCTGCAGCTGCCGGTCCCATCGCTTCCTCCCCTGGCTTGTAGGATCCTGAGTCTTCCATCAGGACTTTCTTCTTCTGGGTGAAAATTCACCCCCAGGTCAAATCTTAGAGCATCGGTCTGAGAAAAGCCGCTGTCCTGGAGACGCCATCGTTGAGGAGTTCTGCTCAGCCAGCCGGGCTTTGCTTGTGGCCACAGGGCCGAGGCTTTGCAAATTAGTTTCTAAAAATGAGAATTGGTTTGGAAGAGAGGCACCAAGGTTTGCACGTTGCTATTCCGGGATGAACTTCAGAGTTTTTGCTTTGGAGCCAGCAAAAGAAGACGGAGGCCCTTCTTGTTTTGGCCTTTGAGCTTGGACACCTCTGGCAAGCTTCTCACCCGTTGTGGTAGTGGTTGACCTCTGATGGCTTGAAAAAATGTTGAATCTTGGCACTGAGAGATGCTCTGTTCTCTTTCTTTCGGGGTTTCATCACATGGTAGTGGTCCCAAAGATCCCCCCTGTGCTGGGTGCTGTATGAGCACGTGGCGAGACACAGACCCTACGAGGAATCACAGGACCAAGCAGGTACGAGGAGGTCCCGCTGCCCCTCTGCAGGTGGGGATCTTGGGCACAGAGAGGTGTGGGCGCTTGGGCAGAGTCGCACAAGGAGAGCCAGCAGGATTTTTAATACATTATTTTCACCCAACTTATCACAGAAGCGCCTCAAACTGACCTTTTATCTGACACCAGAGCATCTACCTAGACACGAGCAGTGAAAGGAAAACTCATTAGTGAGAGCCTGCCGAGCCCAGGAGGGACGAGGCCCTGGGGAGCTCTGCCTCTGTTATCAGCCGTGAGCCATTTGTCCCATCCCATGCACAGACATGTGCTGAGACCTCGGTTCTGCAAGGTCCATCCAAAATTTGCCCTGTCTCAGAGCCCCACGCTGTTCTGCACGCTATCAGCGTTTCTCGTGCGCTGCCTTGATGCTGCTTCACACGGGGAGGGCACGGCCCCATGGAGCCCTCAGCTCCACCCCAGGACTCCGTAGGGTGCTGGGAGCAGCTGCCCAGAGCCCGTTCCTGGGGTAATGTGGGCAGAGTTTGGGGTGATCGCTGGCACCCACGCCCCCAGCCCCAGAGGTGTGCTTGGGGATCCCAAGGGTGCCGGGAAGTTCTGTACAACCACAGGCCACCACCATGAGGATGTCACTGCAGGAGCTGGCTCTGCCCCAACAGCGGCGCTGAGGAGAGCCTTAATCCAAGCCCAGCCCTACACTCTGGGTCTGGTCGCGTGCCACAGATCACGGAGCCACGTTTCAGCACGCTCACCTGCCTCGGTGCTGCTCCGCTGCCTGATTACCCCGCTGTCTCCGGCACTGCTTCCACGTTTTCCTTCGCTCAGGTGCTGGCACACGACGTGTTTATAAATGCAGATTTTTCCTTTTCACTCTCAGTCTGGTTCCCCCTTTTCCCAGAGGCTGCAGATGTGCAGTCCCAGGGAGACCACACAGCTCCCGGAGGAGACGTTGGCTCCCGATTTTAGTGAGCTACGGATGGAAAAATGCTGAAGCTGCTCTACCGTCATCAGAAGCCTGTGCTAACTCTTTCCAGAGGACCGTCTGGTGCTGCAGCCTCTCTCTGGGGGTGCTGCAGGAGTATGCAGGAGCGCAGCAATCCGGCAGTGATGTTTTTCCAGGGTACCCACCAGCCCCCAGCTACTTACAGGGCAGAGCTTCCTGAGCCAAAATCAGGGCTGTTGTGTTTAATGGGCTAGCTTGAATTTTACTTCCATAGATGTAGAAAATTCATTTATAAACATCTTTTTTATTTTTTTATTTTCCCAATACACCATGCTAGTGAGTTCCACAGCTTGCCTGAATAATCCTTTTGAACTCTTTCCTTCCTCTTATGCTTTTGGACACAGTGCTGCTTCCTACTCACCTTCTCCACACCAGCGATTGCCTCTCCCCTGCTCCTCCAAATCCATCTCCCTCGTCCTCTGCTGTGCCCTCGGCAGGCTGAGGAGGCATTTTTGGCTTTTTTCCTTCAGTGCAAGCTGGTCCTTGTTAATCTTTCTTGGTGCATTTTCCAGCTCTTCCATGTCCAGGAGATTTTCAGTATTTGGGCAATAGTGGTGGAGGATGGAGACAGCGGTAACACCCCTTGGTGTTCAACTTCCTGAAATCACAAAAATGCATTTCTGTATTTTTGCATCTGTGCATCTGAAGGGTGCATCTGTGCCTACAAAAATAATGCATCACTTCGCATCTTGAAGATCAGGGGCTCCATTACACAGAGGTGCATGCATGCACACTCCTGGGGCTCTGTTGCAGCATTGCAGAGGGCTTCCCAAACACTTTTTTCTTCAAGAAGTGCTGCTTGGACCTCTGCACTCTGACACCTGTGGGCCCCAGCAGGGAGGGCAGCTTCCTCCCAGCTGTGTCCCCATCAGAGGACATCTGTGCTCCCCTGTCACCCAGGCTCGATGTTCGTGCTGGCTGCAGGTGGGGGTGATGCTGCTGGGCGCGTTCTGGCTGGAGCAGGGCTCTCTGCACCACCCTCACGTAATTGCCTTCGTGGTGCTTTTATGGCAGGGGTTTAAAGCCCTTCTGAGCTCCTGCGTGTTCCAGCTCTGCCCTGTCCTGGTTAGATAACCTCACACTTTATGAAGGTGGTTGGTAATGTGAATTTCTCCCCTCACACTTGAAGAGAGACCGCAGGCTGCCTGCGACTGGGAACTGAAGGCTCCGCTTGGTCTGGAGTCCCATGGGCACGGAGCAAGTGCTTCTCCCAGTAACCCACCTGCCCCTCACCTCTCCCTCCAGTAACATGAGATGATGTTATGAAGTAATTGCCTGAAACAAGCGGCGCTGTTTTACGGATTAGCTCACGTGGAAGACGGTCAGCATTTTGTGTTGCTTTTAGTGACTTTGTTAATTTTGTCTGCACTGTAAAGCACGCCTGCTATTTAATACGGAAGTAAGTGGAAGCTTCTGTGCCAAGATCAGCTAAGACAGGCTAAGCTGGCTGTCCACCTCACAGGGAGAGCCCTGGGCAGGACAGGCACATGGGAAAGGGCTCATTAGGGGCATGGGGCGCGTGCTGCGTGAGTTGCTTTTAGTGGAGAATTGCACACACAGAGTCACAGAGTGGTTGGGTTGGAAGGGACCCCAAAGCCCCCCCAGCCCCAACCCCTGCCGGGGGCTGGCTGCCCCCCCCAGCTCAGGCTGCCCAGGGCCCACCCAGCCTGGCCTGGAGCACCCCCAGGGATGGGGCACCCACAGCTGCTCTGGGCAGCCTGGGCCAGGGCCTCAGCGCCTCTGGGTGAAGAATTTCCCCCTAATACCCAATCTAAAAGTTCCCTCTTTTGGTCCTTTAAAGCTCTTACCCACTTGAAGATTTACCTCCAAGGGAGGAGTGGGGATCCCAACGAGGAGCCACTCATACACTCGCTTTCACATCTTTTGGAGTTTATCCCTTCTCAACTTCCTCCAATCCTGAGCATCCCCACTTTGGGGAGCAGGGGCTGAGTGGCTGGAGCTGTGGGTTGGGTCTTGGCTGGTGGAGATATCATGGACCCCTTGATGCCACACTGGCTGCTCATGTGGTTGGCCCTGGACCTGCTGTGGGGGGTCCCATGCTGCTGGGTTGGTGGTGGGCGAGAGTTCCCTGTTGTTGGGTTACACTGGAAAGGAGAATGGGAGCTCTCGGATGTGCCTCTGTACCTGCTTCGCTTCTCATGGACCCAACAGCCCACCTGAGCTACTTGGTGAGAAGGGACTGGTCTCCGCTTGGACATCTCAGTCAAGGAGCTGGATTCCAGCACGGCGCGGTGCTGCTGTTCCTCATGGAGGCCCTTATGGAAAGGGTCTGGAAGAGGCACTGAGCAAGACAGCCCCTGAAACTCGCTGGTCCTTGCCACTTCTGGACTTGGGACATGTGAAGCAGGTATTTCTAGATGTCATTCTGAGAGATTTATGCATCTTGAGTAGTTGCTATTGTTTTGATGCCTAAAAATATTAAAAATAATCCCTGCAGTGTTCCATCTTTGATTGATAGAGTTGGACAGCTTCCCTGTGAGAGGCAGTCCCTAAGGACTGTTTGCAAAGATGTTTTCAATTTGATTAACCAATGGTAGCAGTCAGGATACAGTTTAGGAGAAAAAAAAATATGGTACAAGCAACTAAGCATAGTGAAAAGGGCTGCATGATGAGCTAGAGCAGCTTTTCTCCTGGACACAGCAGAAAATAAAGACCTGGGGTCTGTGCTGTTCAGAAAACTCAGAGATCCCAAGTGACAGAACCTGGGACAGACAAAGTGAGGATTTTCTCTAAGAAAGAGCCAAAAAACCAAGTGGGTCTCTGATCCCTGTGTTCATGATAAATCATTTCAGACCTTACTGGGCAGCTGTGAGGACTGAGTGATCTTTGAGAAGAGCCTGGTTTTGTTTTTCTGGGAGAACTGAAGGCTGGAAGGGGCTGCGTGTGTGTAAATCTCATGGGGAAGGATGGGCTGCTTCTCTCTGAGCAGGGACACGTGGGGAAGTGGCAGAAAAGTTCGGACTACTGGAGGAGTGAGGCCCCAGGTGGATCATTGCAATGGGACTACTGGGGACAAAGTCTGCCCCTGTTTGGTGGTGAAGCCTCCTCACCAACGACAAAGTACAGCGTGGTCCTCAGGATGGCAGAGAGCCATCCCCGTGCAGCTTTTGGGGGCAGGTCCTTGGGTGAACACATTGAGAGGACCCAAAGTCACTAAGCGATGACTCACACACCCGGACGTTTTGGGTCTTTAAGGTCCCTTCCAGCCCAAACCATTCTATGTCCCCGCGGTTGTCACCAGCTGAGGCTGAAGGAGGAGCAGCCTTCCTCCTGCTGCTGGAGCAGGGGAGGAGCAGCGACCTCAAGCAAAATTACTTCTGCTCAGCACAGCGGGGACAGAAATGCCATTTCTAGGATGAAAGGAAAGCAGGGGGACACAGGAAGGGGCAGCTGCTGTCCTTGACCGGACAAGAAGGTTTGGAGGTGCTGATGGAGAGAGAAGCAGGGTGGGGGGCCCTGCAGCAGCTCCCCTGGGTGCTGGAGGTAGCCGGCACCGTGTGGCACTCTTCACAAATTGCTTTCGCTGTGGGCCGAATAATGGATGTAATAACAACATGGCTTGTGTGGCCTGGGGCAGCACGGCCGCTGGTGGGAGGGCTGAGGTTCCTTCCCACCTCCGTCTGTGTGGTCCAAGGTGGGTCAGATAGTGGCCTCATGCCTCAGTTTCCCCCCTTGCAGCCCAGGAATGCACTCATCCTGCTGACAGCAACTGCAATAAATAACATCTCTCAAGCACCCGCTATTTAAAAAAATCTTTTATTGCTTCCCGTTAGGCTGATGACTGTTAATGAGGGGAATCAAATTCACTACCCTGTCGCCATTAGACAAACATGTGCTCCATCTCCATCCGAAAACCCCACTGTAAATAACTGCGGAGGAGTGGAATAAACATCGTCCTTCCCCGGGCAGGGCTGAGCGGCAGGAATGAGCAAACACAGGTGCGGAAGATTTGTAAGCTTTAAAGGAGTTTGGGACTATTTGGGAATCAAATCTGGTTTTGGTTAGGAGCATCTTCGGCAGAGAAACCCCAAACCACCAGCAAGAGACCCCACAGATGGGGCCGTGGCAGCTGCCTGCAGCTGCAGGCTGGCTGGGGCCGTGATGGTGGCATCCCAGTGTCCCGGTGATGAGCAGGGTGCAGTGGTCTTGGCGTTGTCCCCACATCCCGTGCTTGGCAACCCCGGCCCCGTGCTCGATCCAAAGCCCCATGTGGGGAAATCCCCCTGCACCGGGTCAGCCCCTCTCGAGTTGGTGCTGGTCAGTCTGTAACTGGGGCTAAGCCACTGGCTTCACGTGGCAGGCTTTCCTCTCTGTCTTTCGCCATTCCCTTTTGAAGGTGAAGGTTTTATGTGACTGAAATGTGTTAATGATCCCATAAAAATAAATGAAACACAAGTGGACGTTTTCTTTTTTTGGGTGCAGATGTGATTGGTTTGGGCCTGATCCCAGAGGCTGGGAGGGTGATGATTAGCAGTGCTGAACAGAAGGGCCAGGAAGCATTTTCTATAGGAAAATGTCATTTTTGGACAGGAATGTGACATCTAAGGGAGCCTACTGTGAGCCGCTGCTTTGGGGATCAGTTCCTCCCCTCCTTGTCCTCACCGCCCCGCAGCTGATACTGCAGCTGGAGGAATCTCCTAAACATTTCATTCTTCCCAACGACCCGAAACACCGAGCTCAGCCCATCCAGCGGTTAAAGCCGCCCCAATGATGTCACCTCCTAGAAGAGGTCCCTGAGGCGGTGGCTGCAGGAGGGCTGGTGGTCGCGCTGACGCTCCGGGTTTGTCCCCGTTGCTGTACAACACGGAGGCCAACAGGATGTTTTGCTCGGAGCCTGCAGCCTCCTGCACGCATCCGCTGCTGTTGGTTTCTTATCTTGTTCTGAGCAACTCGTTTCAGACTCAGCAAAACCAGGAGCAGGGATAGGGTGAGAATTTCCTGCCCTAGTCAGCACGTGATGACACCAGAGGCTTCCTTTTGCCCCCTAGAAAAGGCACGGCCAGGCAAAGCAGTGCAGGAATCTCCCCCCAGAGCATTCCCACATCTCCTGCGGGAAGGACAAGTTGGCCATGGAAGGTGGCACTGCATCGTGCCCACGGCCCCGGAAGCTTGGAGGTGGCCGGAGCACTGTCCCCATCTACTGGGGCCCATGTCAAGAAGCATTTCCAAGCCATGGGGCTTCAGCCTGGCTTTGCAGCCCGCCATCCCTGTGGCATGCACAGAAATGCGAGGCCAAGGGCAGGAGATAGCGGGGCTGCAGAGGCATTTGGTGAAGGGAGACTTGGAGGAAGGGTGGTTGTGTGCATGGTGGGGGGGCTGATGCTGAGGTGAGAGGATTTCGGAAGTATCCTTGCTCCATTTCTTCATCCCTCTCCAGTCTGGATTCTCAGTCTGGTTCCATTTTGAGGGTGCTGGTGGTGGACATCCCACCGAGCCACCCTGGACTCCATCACCGCTTCTCCAGGCTAAAGCCAAGCTGAGGTGCTCACCTGCTGATGGTCCCCCATTGCTGCCCTGGGAATCCTCTGGGGCGGCTGCCCCTCCCAGGGAGGAGCAGAGCAGGGCCTGCACAGCTCCTGAGCTCTTGGAGAAGTCAGTGGCCAGGGCACAAATGTGATTTCCTCAGCTTGCGGTGGTGTTTTGGGGAACAGAGTGAGGGCTTGAAGCACTGTCCCATGAAGTGAACATGGTGGATGTGATGGACACCATGAATCTGGGACTTCCAGTGGCTGGGTGGTGGCTTTGTCTGTTCTTAGGGACTATCCAGAGATGTTGCTCAGAGCAGCTGTGGGTGCCCCATCCCTGGGCGTGCACAAGGTCAGGCTGGGTGGGCCCTGGCACCCTGATCTGGGGGGGGGGCACCCATGACAAGGATTGGGGCTGGGGGAGCTTTGAGGTCCTTTCCAACCCAAACCATGCAATGGTTCTATGGTTCTATGATCCATGATCCATGCTGTGGTCATGCACGTGGGCTGGGCATCCTGTCTCCAGGACTGCATGTATGACAACAGTCCAACAGTCCCTTGCTGTTCCAGGGTGCCAACCACCTGCCCACCTGGAAAACCTCGCAAGCAAGAGCTCAGGAGCAGGAAGGAAACTGTTCTCCTCAGGTCACCACAGTTGCACAGAGCTCCAGCGGTGCCCCAGGTGCCGTGCAAGACACCTTGGTTGTGTGCTGAAGGTGGACGTCTCTCCACGATCACGTACAAGGGTCTCCATCCACAGCTCCCGCACCTGCAGAGGAAAGGCCTTGCCATCCTGGAACTGGGACAGCTTTGGAAATCCCTCCCGTGGCTTCTGGGATCACGTAGAGCGTTGGCTCAGGTGACCCATGGTGGGAGGGGACGTGGGGCCACTCGGGTTGGCAATGGGGCTGCGCTCGGCAGCGTACACCTGCACCTCTTGGCAAAACGGGCCCTGCGGCCTGGCAGAAACTTCTGCTGAATGTTTTGGCTGGATCCGTGAGCTTGTGCGGCTTTTGTGGCATGGAAACTGCCTATAATTTATGCTGAATACAGGCCCATAGATCATGTTGACAGTTCCAGGACATTATAAGATCATTTAGTCCTTTCTCGCTAAAAACTATTTCAAACCACAGGGTAATTATTTAATGATCAGTAGAAGAGCCCCACATTAAGCCCACGTTTGAGGAAAAAAAATTGAAAAATCCAAAATCTCCTCCACCCCCAGACTCCAGCAACTTAAAACTCAAGACATTCCCACCTGCTGTTGCACCCGGTGGCACGAAACTGCAGAGCTGTTGCAGTGGCTTGTGTAGAAACCACAGCTTGAGATCCCGACCTGGGATGGCTGTGCAGCTGAAGCTGCCCAAGGTGAGACTGGATGCAAGCTGAGGAAGATGCATTTAGAGATGAGTTTTAGGAGAAACCATTTGCCCTATGGTGGGAGGAATATCAGTATGGCATTTACCCTCTTGCTGTGTCCCAAAGTGCTCTAAAACACCCATAGATTCAGCAGCCTAAGGATGCTGCAAGAGCCAGCAGGAATTCAGCTTTTTCTCCCTCTGAGCCTGTTGAATCCATTTGGGGAAATCTATTTTTTTTTTTTCCCAAGGGGAAAAGACCCAGTGCTTCAGTGGTGTAAACCCGGCACAACAGCACTGAAGTCAACGGCACTGCGGTGATTTACAGTGGAACTGGTTCAAAACGCTCCCTTTGAATCAAAACCTTGTTAATGCCAAGAGAAAACTTTGCATCTCCTGGGGGTTCCATCCTCCAACATGCTGTGCATGGGGACGTCTTACCTTAGCAGAGAACTCAGGCAGTCTCCTAAGAAAATTTCCCATATATTCAAGTAAGGAGAAGCCCCCGGTGCATGGAAGTCCCACAGGGATTTCACTGCTATCCACCTCTTTAGCTGTGCCATGCCTTGGAGCCTCTCTGGATCCCTGTGCCCAAGCTCTGGGTATCCTTGAGGGTGTCACTTCCAATCCCATGGGCGTCACTTGCAATCCCACACACCAGCCCCATGTGCACTCTGTTTTCTCGCCCTTCTTGGGAGCTGTCTGCAGGTTGTGCTTTCCCTCCATCAACATTGTGGCTTTTATCTGCGCTGGTAGCGGCGATCCCCACCACGCAGGATTTATTTACATTGAAGGGTAAGTGGGAGGCTGTAATTGGGATGGGATTTGAAGAGGTCAGAAGGAGCCTGTGTGGGGAAACTGCAAATGAGGGCGAGATGGGAGCGCGCCGGAGTCGTTACGCACACATCTTTCCAGCTCCACTCAGTGCCATTAGCTGGGGGTAACCGTGCTGTCTGGGGACGTATGTGTATACATTAATGGGGATTTTTAAACAGATGATCAGTAATGAGCTGCTAATGCTTTTCAAGCAGACTTCGGAGCCCGTGCTTTGATTTCCTTCGGCTGCGCAGTGCGCTTGGGGATTTGGGGTGGGGAACGGGGCGGGTGCAGCCCTGCAGCAGGGCGATGGGCCCTGTCCCTGCAGCACGGTGACCAGCCCTGGGGCTTGGGAAGCCCACGCAGGGAATTGTCTTCTCCATTTAAAAGCTCACGTCTTGTGGTTGGTCACTGGGCAAAACAGGAGCTGAGTCCCTGCATCCCCTTCTTGACACCCCTGCTCGGTGCTGCAGCACCCTAGGGAGGTCCCTGGAAGAACCACACCAGTGATGGAAGCGGTAGTTGAGGAAAAGGCTGCAAAGGGGGTGTCCTAAAAGGAGAAGGAAGGGTGTGAGATTTTTTGTTTTCTTGATGAACACCATCAGAACTAACGACTTCCGGTTTATTTATTCAGTGGTACAACGTGTTACATGCATAAGGACCTGCTGACAGTTCTGGGGACAGGTGAAAGGGAGATAGATGTTTCTGCTTAGGCTGCGGCATCTCGGCCCCACTGAACATCTGGCCTTGGGGGTGCTTTCACGCACCAGCGAAGGGAGCACAGGCACAGATCGCACACGTCTGCCCAGGGAGCTGCCTCAGCTTTGCTGGGTGGTGCTGGCAGCAGCAACGCTTTGGCGGAACAGAGCAGCCCCAAAGCGGCAACGTGGCACCAGCGCCGGCAGGTTTGCACCCAGCCCTCCTCCCGCCCCTGCCCACCGCTCGGCCTCTCCCCGCAGGACGCGCTGGGGAGGCGTCACTCGGCCACTCGGCGGAATTGAACGGCTTCCAGTAGCGCGGTAATGTGTTTGGAGAAGGAAGAGCTTTCAGAAGGGAGCTCTTTGCCCACCGAACTCAAACGACTTTCCGCTCCCGACGGGGAGAGAGGAAAGTCTGAGTGCCTGGCGCGTGGGGTGCGGGGTACCCATGACTTCATCCTCGTGGCAAGGGAAGAGCGCATCCGGCGGCGAAATCCGGCAGCTTGGCTCCGTCGTGCGTGTGGGCAAGCAGCAGTGGGAACCCGCCGTGAGGCAGAGCACGTCTGCAGCAGGATGGCTCGCAGAGGTCCTGCCCTTTGGTGTGCTCGCCTGGATGCCAGTGCACGATGGTGGAACTCCCAAAATTCCACACCAACTGGGTGTCCTGATTCCCCTTGGTGGGTGACAAATAGCAGCGCCTAGGATGTCTTGGTTGAGGAAATAAGGAATGGACGGTGTCCATTGGTATCCTGGGGCTGAGGAGGTTGAAATCCTCCAGGACCTACAAATACTTAACCACAAGTGCTGCTTCTGTCGTGTGTAATTGCCATGAACGCCGCAGGGCTGGGGACAGGGATGGTGTTTCACATCCAGGGTCCAAGTCACATTTTAACAGATTCTCTCGCAGGTTTTGCAACCAGCATTTTCTCTGGAAAAAGATGGTCCAAGGAAAAAATATTACTTTGCTTTCTAAACCTGCAGAAACCAAGCACCCCATGTCATGCTACACCGGCCTTACTCCAGCCCCTTCCATCCCCAGGGCTGTTGGCTGAGCAGGTCCCAGCACCCTGCACCCCTGCACCTTGGGAACCCCGACCTGCAGGTGGCTTCCCTGGCTTTCCCCTTCCTGCAGCTGTCTTGTGCAAAAGGATCTGCCCATGGCAAGGACCCACAGAGACGCAAGCAGCAGCATGAGGGCGATTTCTGCTGGGCTCCACAGGAAAAGCAGCACATTGCACTTGTCATTTAGCAGGCTTGATTTGCTGGAAAGCAAAAGCTTAAAATAGAGAAATCCCATTGCGACGCCACGATGCAGCGGTTGTTTTATCTCACGGGGAGGCTGAATGAGGCCTCGTAATTGCCGGAAGATTTATGAGACTGGAATTATGCTCGGCTGTGGCTGGCTAATGTATCTGCGGCGTGGATGTTGTGAAAGCACCTTATGAGACAACATGTTAGGAAACTTCAGAAGGTGTGTGCTCTCTGGAGGCAGAAAGAAAAAAATGTGCAGCCTGCAGTAGGGCGGTTTGTACATGGTGTTGACAGCAACCCATTGTCCCCCATGGCCAACATAAAACCTCTGGAGCTGACGTTCCTGTGCTGCCTCATACAGACAGCCATGGGGTTAGCGGGCATGGTGCAGGCTGCATCTCTCCAGGGCTCTCTGTGCCAGGGGACTGTTTATAACCCAGCTCCTTTGGGGGACCTGGATTCCTCCTGGTGGGAGCGTGCTGGGACCCAGATGGTTTGGATGTCCTGGGCGCTGCCAGGGTGACCTTCACTGCAAGGCTGCAGCTGCTTCGGGTGGACCCCACAGCTCAGCTGCAATCCCATTACCCTTGGGTTATTTACCTGCCACCCCACCAAGGCTTGACGATGTGCTTTCACCTTTAGGTGCCAAAAGTATCCCTGTAAGAGCGTGGATATGGTTTTGTGCCCTGGTGTACCTGCTCTAGCAGTGGCACACAATTAACTGGCTCAGCCTGATCACAAGTCCAGAGCATTCACCAGGTTTAAGAACTGCATCTTTGTACTTTTTTCTTCTGTGCTTTCTAAAGCCTCTTTCCCAAGATTTACCTTCCAGCAGCTCTACCCACAAGCCAGCAGAGGTGAGGACATCCACCCCACGCTGTGCACAGAGGGGAGCTTCTCACAGACCTGGCCTTCACTCGTCTGCATCCTCTGCTGCATCCGGCTGCTGCCTTTGGTTTTGTGCTTTGCACGATTGGAGAGTGTTTCGACGTGGTACGTTTGCAGCGAGGTGAAAATAATGGGGTGTAGGTATTCTAGAAAATAGCTGTGAAATAGAGAGTCTGAGCAGGGGCAGGAGGACAGTGGGGGCCAAAGTGCGATGCTGCATGAGGTGCATCCAGCCTGGCCTTGAGCACCCCCAGGGATGGGGCACATCCTTGATAAGCAGCCTCTTTCAGCCAAATAATTCCCAGGTAAACACCTGCAAAGCAAAACAATTATGTTTGTAAACACGGCATGTACCCAATAACAGGTCTGTAAATACCAACATAGCATGCACCAGATTTTTAAAAGAGCTTGGCACTTCTGAGAAGTCTGAAGGTGCAGAATTTTCCCCCTTGTTTTCCTGGTCCTTTAGGGATTTAACCACAGGCATCTCAACACATTGGCTCGGGTTTTCTCTTTGCTTTGTTTGTACCAAGCTTCAGCGTGTGCAGACGTCCAAGCCTGGGTGGAGGTGTGAGAAATGCTTGAAATGCGTTTTTGGGTGGGTGCAAGACCTGGAGGAAAAGATGATCTCAGTTATATGGTGTCACGCAACACAGGGGCAACCTTTGTTGCCTGAAAGATGGGAATACTGCTGAGAACGTAGATCTGGAGCGACGAAACCTTCAGGCAGCTCTCTTTGTATTTTTGTCTTATGAACGTTGAATTGAACTTCTGCACCGGCCCCGATCGGGGTGAAATATCATATCTGAGGCTGATCCTTATCTCCCCAACCTTCCCTTTGTTTCTGTGACTCTGGGCTCTCCCCTCTTGTTTCCTTGTGAGTGGCCCAAGGCTTTGATCTGGCGGTCACCTCTTCTGCGGCGGGGTCCGACGGCACACGGGGTAACCTCAGCATCCATTGTTCCCCCCGACGTGATGGGAAACGGCGAATTCACACGGGTATTTCCACAGCGAGGAACGCACCTGTGGGAACTTGGGCACTGTACGGCTGTTTCCAATTTTGTTTACAATCCCTTTTATTTTTTTTAAAGAGTCCAAGCAATTTAAGCTTACCTGTCCTTTAATATAAAATAATTGAAACCAAAGCTCTTAAATGCTTTATAATGTCTTTTTCACTACTTTTTACAGTCGTGAGCAGAGGTTTTATTCTTCTGAAGGATCTAGGTTTCTAAGCTTGAATTATATTTTACCTTTTTGGGAAATTCCTTTACTAGAAACGAACAGCTGGTCTTAATCTGACCAGATGATACCTGCTGATCTGTACAGTAAGAGCAAAGTGAGGCCAACCATGCTGGAAAGCATCGTGGGCTTCTCCACAAATATTCATTCATTCTTTTGGACTTCTTTATTTTGTAAAGCAATGTAGAGAGGCACTTGGAGCTTACTCCCCACGTTTTCCATTAGCGGTAATTTAAAACTTTGAAAAATGTACAGTAACTTGCCTAGGTCAGCTGAGTATCAGCATGTAGCTTTTCATTCACATTTTTCATTTAATCCGGTGGCTTTGAATTCCTTGCCTGGTAAGTTCCTACATATGAAGATTAGAAACTGCTCCTGGCTGTGTGGAATTACGTGCTTTTAGATGAAATCTAATCCCTTGTAAAAGGTTTTGTTCACGGCGCTCTTTCCTGTTGGCAGCAACAGGCTCCCTCGCTGGGAGAGGATGACACAGGTGAAGACATCAGTGGAAAAAAAGCAAAAATCACAGCCCGCATTTGGGATCGAACCTTTATCAGAGGCATCAGTGACCTGCTGTGGGGCAGAACCCTCCAGCAGGACCAAGAGAGGGCTGAAGGGGATGCAGCTCCAGCATCTTTTTGCTAGGAACTCCTCTGGCTATTCAGGAAAACAACGACTCACAGGTTGCCTTGAAAAGCTCTGCTGAGTGCAAGTGACCTTCTTGCATCGAGGCTGGGATAGTCTGTGCCAGGCAGAAAGGAGAAAATTGTCTGCTGCCTCCCAACTCCACATCCACCCCTGCCATGCCACGAAAATGAACGCTGCCAAAATCCAGCTGGGTTCCTCGCCCCACAGGCTGTGTCTCCTGCCCTGCCTGAGCTGCCCCTGGTGTCAGCCCTGGTGTAGGAAGGCAGGATCCAGCAGCACCGAGGTGGGCAGGAGGCACAGGAGGTGCCAGGAGAGCAGGAGCAGCACTGGAAGCCAAGGGTCTGTGGGGGGCTGAGGTGTGTGTTTTGTCCGCCTGTCACTGGGGCACGCTGCATTCTCCAGTGGGTGCAACTCAATTGCCACAACAAATTGCAGAGGTTCAGTCACGGATCCTGCAATGAACGCTGGTAGTGAATGGCTTGGGACATGCTTGCACGCAGTCCCTGGGAGAAAAAGTGTTGTTTTCAGGCGATTTCAGTAGAAGAAGGGGGAGAAAAAGAGCTCATGTAGTGCCTACCCTGTTTGCTCCAACTCCTTGCTCGGCTCTGCTGGAGTTAACAGGTTGGCTGAATCCAAACAAAATTCGGAAATTTCACTTCTGAATAAAGCATGTGAGCCTGGCCCAGGAGTGGGCTGCTCTCTTCCTTTTATGAATCAGTCTCCAAGTTATGCTCGCATTCCTGAGAAACAAGCCTGGAATAACACGGCTGGCTTTTGGGTGCAATGCACTGATTGCGAGGAAGCAACAGCCTCCCGCGTCTGAATAGCTTTTATGTTGAAATAGGTCAGAGCTATAGCATTTGCTGAAAAATGGCTTTTTAATGTGCTTTATGGGCTGTCAGGGCATAATGGATGTAAACGATAGAGCTGGCTTCGTCGGAATGATATTTTATTTTTTTGCTTTATCGACCAGACGCAATGAATCTCAGATCAATTAGTTTCGCTTTGAAGTTTGCTCTTGATCCAGATCTTCAATAAAAAGGAAGTTTCCAAATCACTGGTCTGTGAACACTGTTTGTGATTAATTACCCTTTTATAATCTTAGGAATTCTGGTCGTTGCTGTATTTTGAATACCTCAGACTGCACGGGGAGTTTTATTTTGGCTGGTATATTTGGAAACTGCTAATAAACACCTACTTCCTGTTTTTCTTGCTACTGTGTATAACAAATTGTTAAAAAACTTGCTTTCCCATTTCAGCCGCTCGCATGTTCGACCAGACCTGAGCCACATTATTGGTTACTCAACATCGTATATCATCTGCCAGCAAATTTTCTCAGCTGTTAAAAGCAGGACTTTGTCTCTGGCTGTAACAAAAAGTGAGTAACATTGCACGGCAATAAAGCCAGAGGAAGAAACCTTACACCAAGTCTCTGCTAGAGACAAATAGTGAATGATACGGTTTTAAACTCGAAACCAAGTTTTATGCAAAGCTTACTAAAACAACAGCCTGTTTTCCTGTCAATGCCTGGGTTAATTGGGGTGCGGGGATGGTCATGGATGCGGAGGGTTCGCCTCGCCCTGGGAAAGGACGCCGAGCCGTGCCTACGAGCGCAAACATCTGCTTGGGCAAAGATTTTAAGGTTAATACTGTATGGAGGATGTTTGTTTAGACAGGATGAATGCTTTTGTGAAATCTAATATTAGGCTATATCTAGGCATGTCCGGTTGGCACCGGCTTCTGCATTTTGTGCGCGAACAAATGTTAATTAGCAGTAAAAAAATTCCCACTTTGTCTCTGAAGCAATGCAGCCTAGCGGTGGAAATAGATTAGTTATAGCCGCTGAAAGGTCCTCCGGTTTTTGCCTCGCGCAAGTGTTATCGGTGCTGGTGTTGTGCTCCGGGGGTTTGTTTGCTGCTGGCACCGGGGGTGACTCAGTCTGTTTTCGGCACGTCGGTGGGACAAGCTCATTAAATCCATCACGTTTACGGTAATAAATGCCTTCAGAAATTTCCCTGAAATTGTGCATTCAGTCTGTTTTGAAGTTTAGACCTTTGTTTTTAGAGTACGTGCTGCTTCTAACCTTTTATATTTGGAATATTCTGGTATCTAATGTTCATTTACCTCCTTTGCCCCCAGGCTAAACCTCCGGGGCAGATGGTCCCAGGTGAGGGCTCAGGGGGAGATGCAGGGTTTGTGTCTGGGCTGGCAGGTCAAGTGTCTGCGTGGTGGCAGAGTGGGTGGAACAGACATTGCTTCTGCACAGCCGTGGTGACTTCAGCATCTGTCCCCTGGGTGTTGCTATCTCTTGCACTCTCACCACCATGAGGGCAGGGATGTGTGAACCTCCTGGAGAGGACAGCCACCCTTCAGCCCCTGGGACATCCCTCCTGGTTCCTGCTGATGGGGCCTGGGAGCCTCAGGAAGAGGAAACCTCTCTGCCAGCAACCTGTGTTTTCACAGTCCAAGAATCTACACAGTGTCCCTGTGGCTTGGTGACAAACCTCTGGGATCACCAGAGCTATCAGAGCAACACACAGCCCTGAGGATGCTGTCAGGGCAGAGGCAATGTGGTGCGTTTCAAGCAGATTGTACAGGCAGGTCCTGCTTCCCAAAGGACTTGGGTCCTCGATGCCCAAGGTCACAACAAACAGCCTCAGGCTGTCTTCTGCCAGGATGCTGCACGGGGGTGCAAGGCAGCACCAGCTGGGGAGACGCTGGCTGTGTGTGTGTACGAGCTGACTGGTTGTGCATGTGCAGGTGCTCACGTGCTGGCTGTCTGGGCTGGCTGGCTGAATGTGCATGTGGTCAGCTAGCTGTGCATGCCAACCAGGCTGTACCAGCCAGGACACACTCCGACATCCTCTGTTCCACCAATTCCTCCTTTTCACAAATCTTGCACCCCTATAACTGTTATGAGGACAAAGGCATGTGGCCAGAGCCAGAGTGGCTCTTGGAGATGGCTGGCTCTGTGTCAAACTCATCTTTGGCAGCACCGAGAGGTGATTTGGGATGGAGGACAATGCTGGGGCATGTAAGATCTGCGAGGGAAATGTGCTGGAAGGCCAATGGATGCTCTAGGGAAAAGGAGTGTCCCTTCTTTTGATGGCCAACAGATGTGTCCTATGGCCCTGATGGCACTGAAGGACCAAGCTTGGCTCAAACCAGCCTGCAGCCATCTCTCTCGAGGAACCCACTGAGGCACCCTGCACCTGCACAGCTGCTGTTTGCTTTCCACCCCTCCTTTTTTTTGGGGTTATATTTAGGACTTGTATTTAGCAGGGCTTCCCCAGAGTCGGGGCTGCCCGGTGCTCTCCAGCTGGAGTTGGCTCGGGGTTTGTTGCCCAGCCTGGTCCTTCCCCAGGTGGGTGGAGGCTGGTGGGAGGGAGAGGGCAGCGGATGACAGCACATGTTCATATGCCAGCAATCCCCTGTATCCCAGTGGGCTCAGAGCATCCTGGGCCCATACAGAGCTGACAAGCTGGGCCTGAAGGGTTTGCGGTGTGGTCCTATGGGATGGAGAAGAAATCTCTGGTGCGGGCAGATTTGCTAGTTCATTTTACAGATTTCTGCATCGCAGCCCCTTGCTCATCACTTTGGGGCTCAGTTTTTTCCCATTTAAAGTCTACAGGAGCAGAGGGTGTGGGGTGCTGTGGTGTTGGGCAGGAGAGGGTTCTGCAGGCACTGAGGACTGGGCTGTGACCCCGTGATTTCCTTGTGCTTCTCCAGAAGGATGCTGCTGAGACCTGACTGGGGAACAAAGCACCTCACTTGAATACGCTAAACTTTATTAATGTCAACAACATGATAAAAAAAAAATATATATAGAGAGAGAGAGAGAGGGAGAGAGGAGGTAATCTGGAGAATGTTTGCCTGCGAGCCTGCTTGTGTTTTGAAATGACACAATGTGTGTGTTTTATGATAGCTGCAAACACTTTGTGTGAAGATAAGAGATTTAACATAATGTTTTTTTTTCTTCGCCATCATTTAGAAAAAAGAAGGCAACATACCGCTGCTGAAAAACATAAACAAAGTGGTCTTTTATATCTCCTTCCTAAAACTCAGCCTGTTCCAAGTGTGCTTTACTGAATGGTTGGTGGTTTTTTTTTTTTTTTTTAGGTAGCAGAAACATTGGTGAATTTTAAAACAGTTCTTACAGCTTCCCAGATAAATAAATTAGAAGTTAGAGCTGGTTTAGTAGCCACTTCCTGCCATGAGGGCCAAACAGGATTCATTCCCTGTTTTCCCTGTCACGCAAGGACTGGTCTGGAAGCACACAGGTTGTGACTAGGAGAGTATTTCAACCTCCTCTCTATTTAATTAGTCATATAATTAACACTTACTAAAACGAGGTAATTTTTTCCGAGCCCTTGTAAACTCCTAACCATTTCATTGAGTTATTGCTACTTTCAAATAGAAAACGCTGGCGTTTTACAGCCTCAGACGCTTTTTTCCCTCTACCAGCATGCAGGAATTGCACAGCACAGGTCAGACTTGTCCCAAAAAAGCCAGGTTTTCCCTCTGTCTCTGTTAGGGCTGCAGCTGCCGTGTAACAGGGCAGCGGCTGAGCTCTCGGCCGGGGGGATGTAAGGTGAGATGTGCTGTCCCCCTTGCGATGAAGCCGTCTGCGGGCTGGGTTGTGAACCGCATCCCTGGGGTGACCCAGACCTGTAAAAGCCTCTTCACTCTACCAACCACTGTTTTCTTAACCTGGATCATTTCCCCAGGGGAAGAGGGACAGCTGTGAGCTGCCTGGCAATGGGAACTTCCCACACCACCTTCCCGGGCTTTGCCAGTGAAAAAAAAACCATTGCTGACCTCCATCCATACTCAACACCTTCCCAAAAATTCTCCAGCCCCAAAGCAATGTTCTTCACTTGGGAACAGTTTAAAAAGCAAAATCCGGGAGCGATTTCTCCCAGCTGCTCCTGGGCAGCTCCTGGCATAACCCACACCTTTCCTTCCACAACAGAAAACTTGCTTGCAGGTGCTGCAAACCCCACGAGCTTTCTTCCCCTCCTGGCTGGTGCACCAGCCCGCTTCGGGCCCCTGTTCCGGGACGGGGCAGGGACCGCAGGCGCACGGCGAGGCCGGATGCGCAGCTGGCTCTGATCAAAGCCCAGCAGCACTCGCCGCGCCCGACAGCCCTGTTTACATTAACCAGCGGGGACCGGGCTCGGGTGGCATTTGCTAACCTGGATGCTGGTCCCATCTGCCCAGGAAGTCTCGCTGCCTCCAGCCACAGCCATGTAAATGCACTGGGAACTCCCTCCCTGTTGGGTTTTTGGCTGTTTTGCTGCCTCTGACTCCCTGGGAGATTCTGTTCACAGGGGATTGGGATTTTCCCTTTTTATTCTCTTCCGTATACAAGTGAGCGTGGCTGCTGAACACAGGGGCTCGGTCTGTGTGCTTTCACTGAGCTCTTGGGCTAACACCATACATGGGATAGGAATTCAGGAAGCAGCGTTCTGCAAAACCCATGTGCCCTTGACATGAGAAATAATCTTCCCTTGGGGAGAATTTTGGGGAGATGCAGCAAGGTGCAGAGCAGACCTGGATCTGCTGACAGAAGCAATCTCTGGAGGCAATCTCATATATACAGTTCCCTGTGTAATGGTAATGTGTCCCCAAATCCAGCCTCAGAGGAGAGTCCTGCACCCCGCTGTCCGTAGGACAAGGGCAGTTTAGCAACGGGCAGATAATTTCAGCGTGGGCAGGAACCAGCGCATCTTGGTGCTGGTGGACATCCCATGGACCACTTACCATGCGTGATGTTCCTTGGGGTGAAAAGGCCCAGGTAAAGCCGTGGGCACCGTCAACCCTACTGCAGAACTTCTCCTTGGTGATGGCGAAGGGTTCTGGAACTAGATGATCTTCAAGGTCCCTTCCAACCCAAGGAAATCAGAGTTTTCTCATGTGCATGAGACAGCAAGAGAAAGCAAATCTACATGGGAAGAAGCTATGCTTTTAGAAACACATGTTATACTGGTTGCAGAAGAACTCAAGACTCTGTCAAAGCCCAGGGCCAGTTTGGAAATTCACAGTGTGAAACTGGCTTGGTACAAACACTTGTGGATGAAAAGGCAGCAGAGGGTGGGAAACAGCCTGACGGGAAGGCAGTAATGATGTAACGATAATATCACTGGGACAGAAGAAAGGAATATTATTGAGCTAAATTCTTTCCACTTTCAAGGGGCCAAAGCCACTGCTTGCAGTTGTGGCTGGTTGGGTGCCATCTGCGGGGTCCTGAATTTGCTACGTGGCAACCACCCCAAAGAGACCAAACTTTGCTTCCCTGAGGCACAGCACACACCCACAGTGGGAGATAAACTGCACGTTTCCGGGGCAGCGGTTTTCTGGGTGAGCTGCCTCTCTAGCAGCGTGCCCGTCGTTGCCAGTTGCTCTCGCACACTGTCGCCGTTGCTTTTGCAGAACGTCATCCCTCGTATTTCCTCACGCTCCTTGGAATGCGCTAAATAACCAAAAGAGCAGCTGACAAAATAAATGAGCAAAGTGTGTTTTTTTGCAGAGACGTAGCACAAAGGGCGAGATGGGCCATTAGGGTTGTGCTCCTTCTGCTTGTGGCGAACGTGAGCTTCACTGGGGCAGCTGGCAGAAGGGATGGCTGCCGTCCTTCGTGCATTCAGACATGGTCCCTCTGCCCTTGGCTTTGTTCAGTGCTATCTGTCTGCTTTCCTAATTAGGCACCGTCCCGCTACCTCTCCTAGCAGACATGATGCAAAATAAATGACCTAAGAATTCCCCCAGCACATGGCTCATTAGTGACGGACCAAACACCAGGAAAAGCACGCGAAGGGCTGGTGGCAGCCCGGCGAGGAGGTGAGATAAATGATCTACCAGCTTCTCACCCCTCGCAGAGCGTGGGGCCACACACTGACGGCACCCAGCACCCAGAGCCCGTGTCCTCCTTTGGCCACGCCGCTCCCTCTGAGCCCACACACCCTTCCTAGTTATTCCAAAATCCTCACAAACATATGGCTCTGGCAGTTGTCAAAAATTGTTGGACAGAGACTTTGTGGTGGGCTTGATCTGTCCCATCTGGTCATCCGATCTCTTTGTTCGCTGGACTCCTTTCCCTCTGCTCACTGCAGAGATAATTTGAGTAATACTTCCCTTGTTTTCTGTCATTCTTCAGTTTTACTCCCTGCTAGAAAGTGTAACCTTCTCCTGCTTGGCTTAGGGGATAAAAATGGCACAGTTTGACCTTGGCTGCCCACAGAAGTTTGTTCAGACTTTCCTGTACTGCTGAGCGCGCATCACGGTAAACTCGTCTGAATTCAGCATGACGGCTGGAGTGAGGCACCAGGAGGGGTGAGGAATGGCAAGCTCTGACCTGCACGCTTTGCTTTTCACCAAGCTGGGGTACTGCTTAGTGTGGTTGTTCTGAAGCTGCTGTGAGCTGTGAGCTTGTTGCACCCAGCACCTTGCACCGGCTGGAGACAAGATGAGGACTACTGGGGGCTCATGCCCATTGCAAACCCTCTCTTTGCTTATCAGACCTGTTGTTCCGGACCCGGCTCTGGCTGAACCCCGGTGAACTTCCCCCGCATCCCCTTCCCCGCCGGTGAGCTTGCAGCCGTGAACTTCCCATGCCCGACCCGAACGTCTCTGAGAGGTGTGATCCGAGCCGCAGCCGCAGGAAGGAGATGGCTGACCCACCCCTGGCTCCCGCTCAGCCTCCCTAATCAGCACAGGAATGTCTCTGGACATGAGCACTCCCGGCTAAGCTGCTCTGTGCACCACTTGGCTTTGGGAGCGCTTCCTCTGTGAGCCATCTGTGCGGGTCACGCCGGGCAAAGCACGCTGCGTGCCCCGATGGGTCAGCACGTTTTGTCACAGCAAGCCAGAAAAATGTCCCCTGCTCCTGTGGTCCACGGTGGTCCTGCGGTCCTGCTGCTGCTGCCTGGCTGTGGGGAGCTGCTCCTGTCCTCCTGCTGCAGGTAACTCCTCGTTCCCTGCCACGTGCGCTTCAGGATGGTCAGTGACCTCCTTGCCACCTAGCTCTTGCTTTTTGGTGTGAATTTGGAGGTTCGTGGTCAAGCAGCAGCTGCTCTCCTCTGCTTGCTGTTGCGTGGTTGGTCAACAAGGAGAGAAGCTGTTAGACAGGGTGGCTTGTACTTTGGGTCCCTCCCAGGGCTTCCCATGCCCCTAAAATCTTTCTTCAGCTTTCTGTCTTCACAGGGCCATGCAACAGCCAGACATTGCAGTGTAGATGGTTTGGGGTAATCAGGAAATGTGGAGCAATGCAGGAGCCACATAACAACACATAACAAAATTCCTGGTGTATGTTTATATGTATTTAAATGAATGTATATATAAAAAAATCTATGTGTATTTATATGCTTACATATAAAAACATATAGGTATAAAAACATACAAACATATGTGTTTGTTCATGCTAAAATGTGTGTCAGGGCCCTTGTGCATTTGTGCACAGGTGCAGTAACCCTCTGCAGGAATGCTACAGGCCATCTCCAGCCTGCAGAGATGGTGGCAAAATGCGCTGGGAGCAAAGGGAAGCACGTACAAGGTAACGGAAATTTTTTCAATTTTCCTGTGCACAGCAAGCAAATGTACTTGCATCACCTTATGGTGAAGAGTCTTGTTTCGTAGGATGTGGTCCTTTTCCACCTTCGTTGTGCTAGGCATCGATGTGCACATGCAAACTTGTCCCCACAATTCCCACCGAGCTGCCCACTGCAAGGTGATGGTGATGGCAAAGGTACTGCTGTCGTGCCGTCACAGCTGCACCCCACCGTGGTGCCTGGGTCTCTCAGCATCCTGCAAATGGGGCCAGGCCCCCTCCTGGAGCCCGTCACCCTCCCAAAGCTGCCGGTGCCGCTCCAGTCAATGAGGCTCCAGGCTGGAGTATGGCAAACAGGATTTAACCTTCGCTACGGCTTGTCCTGGCCAAGAGCTATTGTTAACAAACTTGGACCCCGTCCACTTGGCCTGGGCACTTATACGAGCGGAGAGTAAGTAATCTGACATTTGAAATAAGTTAATATTTACAAACTCAGGGCCCGCTCCTGCCTCCATTGCCGTTAGAGAAAAGGGTTTTGCTGAGGGCTTCACCTTTGGAGCCCTGCAGCAAAGGGTCGCAGAGCAGAGCAGAGCAGAGCAGAGCAGCTAGAAATCCCGTAAGCAGATTTTGCACCCTGCCCTGCAAATACAATGGCAGGTACTGTTGTAGTGTGGCCTAAAAAAAAAAAAAGTCCTGCTGAAAATATCCCCTTTACACCTCTGTGCAGGTCTGTGGAATGTGATTTCTTTATTTGCCTTAGCATTTGCCCTAATAATTTAAGCTGACACTTCCATGGTGGCATTTTTAAAACACTAATATATATATTTTTTAAAGTGATCCCTATATCTTTCCAAAGTCACCACTTCCTAAGCAGATTTTTCCCCCCCTTCCATGCAATTATCTTTACAGTACTTCCACTCCTGCACAGGCACAGGCACATGCTTGACTCTAAGCACCCAATAATCCCATTCACTTGGCGAAGCTCTGAATGCTTCCGGTTCGATATGGATGTAGCCCTGGCAGACCCAGGGCCTGGGTTTGCAGTAAATTTCCTCCCTGATGGATCGGGCCAATGCCTAAGGATAACGCGGATCTATCGCGGAAGTCAGAGCTGGAAAAGACCAAGCGGGCTCCTCCAGGCTGTCTCCGTGCCAGGGCAGTGCTCTTCATTACATCTCATCGGAAAGGAGATCCAGTTCCCTGGATGTTTCGTTTAGCTTGGACACATCTGCTAAGGTCTGCAGATTTTGGTCCAAAAAGGAGTTATTTATTCAGTTATATTTTCAAGTATTTGGGGAACTTTTTGCCAGAATGTCCTTTATTTATTTTTTTTTACTGGGCTTCAAAGCTGTCTATTAAAGTGATTTTGCATGCACCTGTAATGCAGAGCCCTGTATATTTATTTTAAGGGAAAAAGGTGCAGGTGATGAATGTCTCGTTAGCACTGCTTTAATCACTTAATTTTGGAAGGAAGATGCCAAGCTCTGAGCTGCAGCATTGTGAGCAGGGGTTTCAAGGGATTGTTTCTCTTGGAGTTCTCTTGGCAGGGGCAGGTTGCAAGAATTGGTAGCAGCACGGGTAATGGAATTATAATCCGAAAATTGTCCACTGGAATTGCCAGGTAACCACATGTGCAGATAGCAGGGCTGTTTCCATGTGCAGACGCAGCACATTTCAACTCCTCCAGTGAAACCAGCTCCTTGCGCCTGTGCGTCACGAGCTGGGCGCAGCTGGTGGGAGACAAACCCCCGGCTATGTGCCCAAAGGAGAGCAAATAATCCCAGTGAATAAGGAAGACCAGGGGGGTGATTATGGGGGTTTCTGGGAACACCATGCAAAAAAGCACCCTGATGCTGAACTACTGCGTGTTCTTGCACATGTGAAGGAGGTTGAGTACGCTGCTTTTCTTCTATCCAAACAAGCAGAGCACAAGCAGTGACACATTACAGCAGCTAAAAGGTAAAAATAAAAACAAATCTCTGTTGGTTGGTTTGTAGGACTGAATAGGAGACTCCTGCCTGATGGATGAGATGCTGAAATGAGGACCCAAACCACATAGAATGACAGAGTTTCAGGGGTTGGAAGCGCCCTCTGGAGCTCCCCCAGTCCAGCCCCCCTAAAGCAGGCTCCCTAGAGCACGTTGCAGAAACACTGGGCAGATGACTGCACCACGCACCTGCCCTCACTGCAGGTTGGTGTAGTGCTTTGCCCACTGCATGGACACCGTGCAATCCATTTCGCAGGTCGCAGCAGTGTGGAGAGAGGTTTCAGACTTCCAAGATTTGTAACCCCATGGGCCTGGCAGAGAAGCAGTGCCCATGTCAGCACCAAGACTTTTATATCCACAAACTGCTCCACTAAAAGTCAGTCCTAACAATGGCTTGGCACCAGGAGACAGCCCAGGACTGATGGCGGCTTCTGACCAGGGCTTATATCCCGAGTTTCCAGGCAGTTTCCAAGCAGCTTTTCATTTTTTCCGCAGATGTGGGAATTATTTGGGTCTAGGTCTTATTTCCAGAAGATTTGAAGGCACACAGCTGCCAATATTTAGGTCACTCAGGGTGGTTTTGGGGAGAGCATAGCTGGTGTTTTAGGTAGGGACAACATCAAATGGAGAATTCGTAGGTATCTCTGGAAAAAGTAAACGCAGAGCTTATTTTATTGTACTGGAAAGTCTCGTGCAGTAACTATCGATTATTCCTTGAGTGACCTGACAAACACAATGTTATTTATGGGACATGAAATCTATATTTATTAGCTGTTTAATCCCAGTAAAAAATGAAATGTAATAACACTCCATAAGTCCCCATCAACGGAGTTAGCACATGGATCAGCTTTAGTCTTTCCTCTTTCCCCCATCCTCCCTGCTATTTATCATGTTATCGAAGCTAGGAGGCTGAAAGTGGAGCTGCACACCCTGGACCGAAAGAAATGACATCACAGGCCATGGCAAAAGGGATAGCCAGGGGAAGGATAGGATCCTCGCTTGCAGAGCTCGTGCCACCTCCAAGTTACATGTTACAAGTCTCTTAAAACTAAAAGCAATGGTTGACCCGAGAGCCAGGAAACACATTGCACTTCTCCATATGCTTGTCTTTGTAGGGCTACTTTGGAACACGGTGTTTCAGAAATCCTGTTTTCCTTCTCATGGCTCTTTCATGCTGTAGTCCTGGTCAATACAATCCTGCCTTTGTGGAGCAGATGGTCCCCAAAGCGCTGTGTGGAAGGCTGTGGTGGCTGATGGAGTTTCCCACCCAACTCCTTGGCTGGGACCTGCAAGAAACCCTGCCACTGCATGGAGACCCACCAGCCTTCAGCACTTCCCCATGGCACTTTTGCGGGGGTCTTTTGGTAGAATCAACGCTCCTGTGTTACAATGGCTTTGCTCTCATGTGCGAGGGAAAAGCATGAAGTCATATTTTTCCTTCCCCAAAGAGTCTGGAAGAGGGGACAGAGAGAACCACTGGTGCCCCAAACCAGCCTCATTGTTATGGATATGAACAGGCCATCACAGGAGGACGGCTGAGAAATTCACTGCAAATCCCTCCAAGGTAATTATTATTATTATTTTTTTTTTACAGCTTCATGGCTAAAGACTGAGGAAGTTGCATTAAGGGACATAATTTCTCCATCTGCACTAGGAGTGGCGGTGTAGCTATAATGACCTGTAGATAGAAGAGAGAAAAACGAGCTGTGGAGAGGCTGTATATATGTGTGTATATATAAATATAGAATCAAATAGTTAAAAAAAAAAACCTGCTGAGCTTTGTGAACACAAACCTCTCCTTGCAATCTAGATGTGTGATTATCTACTTTGTCGTCTAAATGTGCAAACACCATAACTCTTTTAAATTTAACCAAAATAATCCTAAATCTTATCTAAGACAACTGAGCTTGAGAACAGTGAAAACGTTAACGCTAACAACATATTTTTTTGTTCTCTAAATTCCTACCCTTAATTTAATATAATACACTGCTGTTTTAAAGGGATATTAATACGCTTTTCAAAGTGTTTGGGACTTTTACATAATTTAAAAAATATTTGCAGCTGTTTTGAATGTATCTGCAAGTACTGATAGACAAAAGGCATGGATATCCATAAGAGCGTTGTCATAATACATTCCATATTAACGTAAGCAAAAAAGAATGTTTGCTCAGGCATACCAAAAAAGGTGATTGGAAGACCCACTTCTGTGGCCTTAACATCTTCCTGCTAAACAAGTTACACTCCTTATTTTTTTGCTGCATTCTTACTTAATTAGTTACTTGCATCTGCCATTAGAATTAGCAGCTTTTTTGCATTTGGATCATCCGTAGGGCTGAGCTCGGGCCATTTGTTTTAGATTTCCAGAAATGATTTATTTGTACTGTAATGGAATGGAATCATACAGTGTTTCCCATTTGTTTTCAGGCTTAGTTCAGAGTATAGTTTAAGCTCTCATAGTATATCTGGGAGTGCTGATTCCACTCTCATGTCCAAGGCCCACAAATCTTTTCTTTCACGCTGTTTGCGCCTTTCTCTCACTGCGTAAAAATCAAGGTCCCAAGGTCAATATTACATTAGGGAAAAAAGGGGAGAGATTATCGCAGAGGCTGAGAAATTTTGCTCCTGGCTAAATCACTACAGGATGGTGTGTGTCTGTGTGTGTAAGTAACGCTGTAAAGAGCAGGGCAGAATGCTTCTCTCTAGTAAATTCCCTTTCCCTCCCCTGCCTTATATTAAAAGTCCTGAAGGAGGCCGGGATCTTGCTTAGGCATGGTGTTGTGCATCCATACATCAGGAGAGCTTCTTTGGAGAGGGACAGCCAATAAAGGCACTGGATTCTCCTGCTCTCCAGTAATTGGGATGTAGGAAATACCAGTCTTTTCCTGTGATTACTGACAGAAACGTAGAAAAATAGGGTGGATTCATGGAGCTGCCTTGTCAGCCTCTCTTCCCACAACAGGACTGGCTATGAAAACAGACTCCTGTTCCTTTTCATCTTTTCTCCCATTGCCAGTCTGTAAGTTAAAAAAATAATCCAACAATGCAGGAAAAAAAAGAGAAGCAACAACTTTTAATGACATACTGAAAGTTGCTTGTGACCGTGTTTGAGGGCACTTCTGGGTCCGTGGTGCTTTATGGCAGTTTTGATCGGTCGCTGCACTGATCTGGGCTTGTAATGAATGGACTGTCCCTCTCGCTGTGATAATAGAACATGAGAGTACAAAAACTTTGAAGTGCAGGAGGCAGCTGAAAAGAAAACAATAAACTATGTATATGAGACTAGCTTGTTGCTTGGTGATTAAGAGATGAGGACCCCGTAGGTCAGCTCCCTATAGGTACAAACAGATGTTTGCACTGTTTCACAGCTGCTAAATATGATATAAATCCAAAGAATTTCTCATGTTTTTATAAAGTAAAAAAAAATACCCAGACAGCAAATTTTTGGTCATTCAGATACTCTTACCAAATGACATCTGGTTTCTGTACTGCTTATTTAAGCAATCCTTAAAAAAATGTTTGCCAAGGGGAATAACTCAAACCTTTTAGTTCTTCACCATATATAACTGTACAGTTTAGATTACAATGTAGCATGCAGAGTTTATTATAAGCAATGCAGTTCTTCATTTCTTAGCTAGCGAATATTACTTTAAAGAAAATAGGATAAATATTATGTAATTAGTTCAGGGAAATTCATGTATAGCTACATTTCAGAATACCCTAGTTTCAGATCCAAACGATGACAAAGAAAATGAATTGTTTCCATATGTTAGGAGATAGCCTGACAGTTATGAGCAGAGAGTTAAGGCATAAAAATGTGACAGGGCTCCCATTAGACAGAAAGAAACAAAAGCAGTAAGTGGAGAACGGCTGGCTGTGATGCGAAGGTGCTCCGGAGGTACTGTAGCTGCCGAGAAGGAGAGATGGGTGGTTTCACGTGCAGGAAAGCAACTGGGCAACGCTTGCTTTGAGTTTTGTGCTTTGATTTTGCTGATGTCTAATGAGACGTGAATTTTGACCAAAGCTGCTTCATGTTTGTCTGGGCACCCATGAGGTGTTCCAGGATCCTCTGAGGTCTAAGAAGGGTTGTGTCTGCCACTCCCACCTGGCCACCTACTATCTCAAAGCATTTGGGAACCTGGTACCCTCCAGACCTCGATCCCTCTGCCAACATTGGTTGAAACTGGCTAACAGGCTCCAAAATTATTTTCTTTGGGACTGAGAGGGGACAGACAGACCCACTCTTAGGGAACATAATTGCCTAGATCTCATGTCTGCTGGAAGCCAACATAAAAATCTCAGTATTAAGCTTATCATATAAATTATATATGCATGCATTTTACAGAGCAAGATTTATTGCCTTCAATATCTAGGCATTCTATGCCTTTGAAGTAATGCATACTTTGATCCAACAAATACTTACACTTTCAAGCCACTCAGAGTACCGAGGGTTCAATAAGACTGCTAAACCTATGTCCCGAGGAACGGAAGGACCACCGCCATCTGTGTGTTTTCTCTGTGGCCTCTTCTGTCTCCAGGACCTTGCTAATTCAAAGGATTAAGGCTATAAAGGGTGAGGTGCCCATTAGGACCTCTGAGTGCTGGTCCCTGACCTATTCAACAGTCCCAGCCGGCGTGACTCAGTGACTTCCACCCTTTTTGAATTGCTGGATACGCAACTTTTTCCAGTTGTTTTGAATCTAATGAGCATGCTTTTTTTTCATTTCTTTTTCACAGGCCTGCTTATTATTCTGCAGATGAAAATTCACACGTCCACAGTGACTATAATATGAAATTTCTGCGTATCTGTGGTCTTTCTTGAGGTGCCTGATAATCAGCAGCTTCCTTCTGTCTCTTTGTCGAGCAATTCCAGTGCAACAATGATCATGAATCACCCATTTTGTATATATCTCAGTGACTGGCTGGGCTTATTTTCACATGAATGCACATGTCCCACAGTACTGCTTGGTGGCTAGGAGAGGAGGAAAGTGGGGTCATATATTCTACAGTAATGACATGATTGCTTTGTGTTTCTTTCTTTTTTTTTTTGTTTTGTTTTTTTTGGGGTTTTTTTTTTTTTTGGTCTTTTGGATTTGCTCTATCTCCACCATTGTGAGATGCACTGGAATAATTGCCCATCTGACAACAGGAAAACATGCAAGCACTAGAAAGCTGAAATTGCCCTGTGCACACGAGAATGGAGCAAGCAGAGAGTTCATTCCCCTTGCAAGAAAACATGTTTTGTTACAAACCTTCTTTTGGGGCAGGAGCCCTTTGTTTTTCTCCACACTCGAGCAACAAAGCAGGATCCTGGTCCAGGGTGGAAATGCTGAGTGCTCCTACAATGCAAGTGTTGTGGCAGCCATTGTTAGCAATGATAACAACCAGCGTGATAACAACCATGAGAAATGCTAGTAGTGGGACTCTGGTTTAACTGTGATGGTCCTCGTGCATGTGGTGGCTTTACCACTCCCTTTTCACTTTACTGACAGCTTTATCAGGCAACACGTTGCCCAAAGCAGTGCATTTGCAGAGTATATTCCTGCAAATAAATAACAAAAAAAAATGGTAGTGGTTAATTTATATTATTCCTCTTTGCTCTTTCTCCAGCCGAAACACAGATCTGCTCCTCCAGCCGCAGTCCCACAACTTCCTGTTTAGTAGGAAACTTGATTAACTTGTTGGCTCCGTTGGTCCTGAAGGCCTTGCTTTTATTAGGAAGAAAATTGTTTTTTCTGCTTTCACATGATTTCACTGGAAAGAATTGGTTGCAGTCAGGTGTTTCAGACACAGCTTTTAGCTCGGGATAGCCAAGAGCAAGCTACTACGAGAGCAGCTCCTGCAGAAGAGGACATTTCCATCGGAGTTACCAAGCCTAGATAGGCTCGGTTTGCACCTCAGTGTGGTCACTTGTGGGACACCAGGCTTGCTCTGGCTTCTAGAACAGTGTAAACGTTTTGCAGTAAGCAAGCACTGAATGCTTTTAAAGCCTCATTTAGATAATCAGACTAATTCTTGCAGGTGGGGAGAAATGAATCTCACATTTGTGTCCTGGCCTCTGCTGACCCTGTGGAGCTCCAGCCGAGGGCCTGGAGGGGTCTGACCATTTTGCTTTCACTCTCAGTTTTCTTTTCTGCCTGGTGTGTAGCCATGTGCTCTGGCAAGGGGCTGGGGTACTGACAGCGTTTGGCACAGAGGAAGAAACCGATAGCTGTATACTTCGTGTGAGCAGGCCTGGTCCCCCAGGCTTCAAACCAGAGAACCCTGTTTGATGGACCAATTTTTTCTAGGTTTGGTAGGTCTTGAGAATGTTTTACCTTAAAATCACATTTTTGTCATATAAGGAAAAGTTGTTTCTTAAAGAGTTGCTGTAAGGTTCCAGTTTTTGATTATTATTTTTATTCTGATATGCTAGATTTCTGGAGTACACTAGATTTCTGATACAAAACAGAAAAACAAACAAACAAACAAGTGGGAAAGTGAGCTTTCCAGGTGAGACTTACCTCCAGGTATTGTAACAGACTATAAGAACACCACACATATTGAAATGTTATTCTTCCTGCAAGAATACAGCATATTTGTGACGGGGCAAAGTGCTACCATGCATTCAGTTCCATGGCCTTTGTAACGCTGAGCATCTGCAGGTAAGGTACCATTTCTGTACAGGATACTAGAAAATGTAAAACTTTTCAAATAAAATCAGAGCTATTGTTCTAGCAGAAAGCTTTCAGAGTGTTATGCTAATTGTTGCAAGCACTTCTGTAAGCCTAAAGGCCTCTGAATAAGTCAGCTCTAAATAAATAAATGTTGCCAGGAGAAGGGAATACCCTAACTTTAGAGATCTGCCCAAAACTGAGTGATGGCAGACATTAATTTCATTTTCTTCTTTTTCTTAATTGCCATCACAGCAATCAGGAGAGGTGTGGAGGGAAACATCTGAGCCTCTTTCTTTGTATCTAAATCCAAATTAGCACGAACAGCACCAGAACTTGCCAGGGCATGTGCTCTCACCAACGTCCATAGTCAGGCTACTGTATGGTGTAAACATCTAATGTGATGGAATACGTCTGCTGGTTGCAGACCGAGTTTGACATTTTTAGCTTAATTCACCATAGCCATCCGAGGGGAGCACACACTTCAGATGAATTCCACTGTTGTTGTTTTGGCTTTGCACTGTTGCAGAGGCAACACTTCTAATTAAAGATGATCTCCACATTTGGTTTGGCAGCCAAAATAAACTTTTAGGAGTTGCATGCTTTTACCATCAGTTGTGGTGGTGGACTGGCTTTCCAGCAAGCAGAATAACAAAATGCATATGGAGCCCCAAAGACATAAATGTTTGGGTGGGGTGGTGTTCAGCAACCAGCTCTCAGCATCGCTTTGGAAATCATAGAATCATAGAATGGCTTGGGTTGGAAGGGACCTCAGAGATCATCTAGTTCCAACCCCCGTGCCATGGACAGGGCTGCCAGCCACTAGCTCACAGATCAAACTGCCCAGGAACCCATCCAGCCTGGCCTTGAACACAGCCAGGGATGGGGCATCCACAGCTTCTCTGGGCAGCCTGTGCCAGCGCCTCACCACTCTCTTGGTGAAGAATTTCTTCCTGATGTCCAGCCTAAACCTCCCCTCTTTCAGTTTTCTCCCATTTCCCCCTTGTCCTACCATTATCCACCCGTGTAAAAAGTCGGTCCCCCTCCTGCCTGTAAGCTCCTTTCAAGTATTGGAAGGCTGCAATGAGGTCTCCCCGGAGCCTTCTCTTTTCCAGGCTAAACAATCCCAACTCCCTCAACCTTTCCTCACAGGAGAGGTGCTCCAGCCCTCTGATCATTTTGGTGGCCCTCCTCTGGACCCGCTCCAACAGCTCCACATCCCCTCTGTACTGGGGGCCCCAGGGCAGGACACAGCACTCCAGGTGAGGCCTCACAAGGGCAGAGTAGAGGGGGACGATCCCCTCCCTCTCCCTGCTGGCCACCCCTCTCTTGACGCAGCCCAGGATGCCATTGGCCTTCCTGGCTGTGAGAGCGCACTGCCGGCTCATGGCCAGCTTTTCGTCGATCGCAACACCCAAGTCCTTCTTGGAAAGCACCATCTAGTTTTTGCACACAATGCTCTCCAACAATACTGAGAAAGAAAATGTGCCGGCTCCAGGTGAGTGCTAGGGTAGGTAAAAGCTTGAGGAAAGGAGGATATTTGTGGAGGTGTGATGGCATTTCACACATAGAGCGTGGGGGCCTTGCATCCCCAAGCTACAGACCAGCTTGTTTCAGGGCATAGATTTATAGAATCCCAGCATGGTCAGGTTGGAAGGGACCTTAAAGCCCCCCAGCCCCAACACCTGCCGGGGGCTGGCTGCCCCCCCCCCAGCTCAGGCTGCCCAGGGCCCACCCAGCCTGGCCTGGAGCATCCCCAGGGATGGGGCACCCACAGCTGCTCTGGGCAGCCTGGGCCAGGGCCTCACCACCTCTGGGTAAAGAATTTCCTCTTCACATCTGACCTAAGTCTCCCCTCCTTTGGTTTAAAACCATTCCCCTTGCCCTGTCACAGTCAGACCATGTAACAAGTTGCTCTCCCTCCTGTTTATCAGCCTCCTTTAAGTCCCAGAAGGCCACAATGAGGCTTCCCCAGAGCCTTCTCTTCTCCAGGTTGAACAACCCGGCACCTCTTTTCACCTTGGCCAAAAGGCAGAAAGTGTCCCCGTGTCTAGCAGGTGCCCACGTTGCAGGCCATGGCACACGCTGCTCATCTTCATCCAAGGGAGGTTTCATTGCCATGACTTGCAGGTGACGCACTGGGAATGTGTTTCTGGGAGTGCCTCAAAGGGAGCTAGAAATAGGGCACTGAAATCCAGTGCTTGAGTTCATCCTCTACATCTGCTTTGATTTTTTGCTAACACACTGAGGTAGGCAACTAGGGAAAAAGGCTTTTGTCACGTGTAAAAACCTTGTGTAGCAGAAGAGGAAAATGTAGTTTTGGATGAAGAAAACAAAGATCTATGTGGTTCCTGGGCCTCCTGACTCCCTGTTAGATGAAATAAAATCCCCGAGTGGCACGGCATAACTCGAAATGTGCTCCTAATGCTGTTTTATATGGGTGCTTCGTTATTTCTCCCTCACCAGAACCGATTGCAATGACACCTCTGGAGCTGGGCAGACCTCACCCCGTGCTGAATTCCTTTCCGCTGAGGCGTGCCAGCAGCCCACTCCGCGCTCCAGATGTTGCTGCTCTCTGAGAAATGAGAGCTGAACAAACCAGGCTCACCCTTCCTCCTGGGGTGAACCCAAAGACGGTCAGATATGGAAAATCGCTGCTCAGTACCATGAACAATGTCCTCGGCCGACGAGCAGTGCCACCGCTTTCTGTCCTATTAGAACAGAAAGCCGAGACGCGCAGTGCAAAAATTGGAGCTGGCAACAGGCAGCAGCTTTAACATACATTGAAAACCATCCACGAAAGAGCACACTTAAACCAAGAGAAAAAAGCCTGGAGGTATATTTAGACAAAACAAAAAAAGAGCAAGAAGGGGGAAAAAAAAAAGTTTCTCTGTGGCTTTAATGGGTTACATTTTTCCCAGTCTGTATTTCACTTGGGCTTGTTTTATTGGTTTACGTTTATCAAGAGCACAGGCACCACAAAAGCACACGCATGCACAGGATTGCAAAAAAAAAAAAAATCGCTGCTTTTGTACACACGAGACCCAGTTTGGCTCAGAGTCCTGCGACACTGGGTGCTGTGTGAGTACTAAACCAGACTCTGGAGGCATTTTGGGTCTGCACCTCTGAGGAAGGGTCAGCAGAGGCATAACTGTTTGCCTGTTTCTCTGTTTGAGATGACAAACTCTGCTTTAATGGCTGTCACCACTGCCAGGAATGCTGGAGCTCTGCTCCTACAAGCCTTTGGCCTTTGCTGGGAGTTTGGGTAGGGGTGGGTGTTGGACAGAGCATGAATATTTATGTGCACAACCTTGCGTGCTCAGACCGTTGTTGCTTTTGCTGAGCTGCTCTGCTGCTGGCTCTGTGTCTTCTTCTCAGCTTTGTTTTTCTGGCCTCCTCCTCCCACCCATCACTAATCAGGAGACTTTTTTTCCTGATGAGAGCCTGACAAGTCAGGAAATGCTGTGTTCCCCCTTCCCTGGGGTAGGGTGATGTAGCAACTTACCGAAAATCACACTGAGACCGTGTGTCTAAGCCAAGAAGTGCACCAAGGACCTCACATCCTACATTCAAACCACCTCTCCCTGCTGGGCTCTGCTCTGCCCAGCCCCACATCAGGTCCCGGCAGAGCCTGAGATATCAAAATGCTGCTCTCAGCAGGGCTGGCAAGTACTGCTGGCACCTTTTGCTGATGGGAAATCATCTGATGTTGAAATAAATGGGCCTGGGACAGGGACCAAGATCAGAGGGGAGCACAGGGGATGTCAGTCCGGGTCCAGGCATTGTGTCCCTGAGTGTGATGCCCTGCAGACATATTCTCCATGAGAAGTCTCGTCAGCTACCAGGGCTCGATATTTGGTAAGCTGCTGCTCAGTGGAAGGAGTTGGAATTTGGACCGAAATAACCTTCCTCCCTCAAATTTCCTCCTCCTTGAAGCCACAGGAGCTTTTCTGCACCCCCATTCTGCATGGTCAAACTCAGGCCCCCAGAGACCAGAGCAGTGCATCCCAAGCTCAGTTCCAGCCCATCAATCTTTCTGCTGGATCCAGGCAGTGAAATGTGAACAAAGGAAACCACCATGTGCTGGGGTGGGAGGGAAGAATCACTCTGGCACCCTCCTTGCTCGGAAAGAAGTGAGAAAACATGGCTTTGTGTTGCTGTTGTTGTAGCTGTTGTTTTATGGTTTCTGCAGATGCTTCCAATAAAAGAATTGTGAAACTATTCCCATCGGTGGCCTGTCCTCTACCCACAACAGCAATGGAGAAGATTGTTGGATTTCCATCAGCAGAACAATATGAGTGTGGACTCCACTGCCACAAATTTTAGAGAGCTCTCCAGTTGCTGCTTGCCAAGGAAACAGGTGATTTTTGGTGGGTTTTGGTTTTTGTTTGGATGTTGGGAAGTGAACGTGGGAATCAACTGCAACTCAAATGCTTGTGTCTTAATACTTCTGGTAGTAAGACTTTCCTTCCTGCATGTTGGTTATTTCTGAGTGCTCTAGGGAATGAAGCATGATCTCTGTTTGTGCTAATAATTGTATCCTCCTAGTGTGCTCCAGGAAAATCGGTAACACCCATTTTGGTTGCAGGTCTGTCACCAGGGAAGGTGTTGAACAGGGATGTTGAGGTGCTGTACCATTGAACAAACCATTCTTTGGCTGTGATTTAAACCCAGGGTGAAGACCACAGTTTCATTTAAGAATACTTTTCAAGTGAATTCAGCAAAGCCTGGGTGATCCATTCGATCCACCCTGGATGTATAGCACTGTTTCTGGACATGGCTTGTAGGAAACCAGTCCTATATTTGCTGGTTTCAAAAGGGGGTTGGGCATGTAAACCCAACATCAGGGCATGCACTAGGTCTTCTGAGGAGGACATTATGTCCAGTATCTTCTGTTCCAAATGCACTCATCTGACAAGTGAAATGAAGTTTTCTTTCTCTGCTCCCACTCCCATGCTTGGGTTTAAGGCTTCCAGCCCTCAGCTACACTTCTACTGGCTTCTTTAATGAGGTTGTGGAGATGTCACTGGTGTGGCAATGACTTTGGTGTCATGAACAACTTCAGCAGAAAGGGCTGTGTCTGAAAAGAAGGGAAAACAGCCTGGAAATGGGTCAGCTGTGGCTCTGGAATGGTGGAAGGAAGGAAAGAAGGAAGGAACCCCAGTGATCACAGTAAGATCTGCGAGGCTCGTGGTGGAGTGGACAGCCATGACAAGGGCACATTTAGCAAGTGACTGTTCCTTACATCACAGGCGGAAATATGAAAAATATGAAATATGTAGCAGGGCTGGATAAAAAGGAAAACGTAATAAGAGTAGGACAGAGAATGCCACATGCTCCAACCACATCTGAACTTGGCAGCAGCAGCCCAGGGAAGCCCATGTAAATCCTAGAAGCATATTAAAGGCATTTTCACCCCACAAAGACTGACACGCATGAAAAGTGTCTTTTCAAAAGTGTCAATCAAGAGCCTGGAGAAATAATTTACTAATATACTGCCTAGCAGGCCAACGTGGTTGTTTGGAGGGATCTTCACATCTTGAAACAGAGACTAATTTGGAATAGCTTTGCAACAGGGTAAAGAAGTACAAAGAAGTAAAGGCTGTGTGAACAAGCTTGCATGTCGATGCAGACTTTAAACAGCAAAGTGAGAGATTTCCTCAAGGACCACAAGAAAAACTTGACAGCAGAGGGAAAACACATGTACTTGAAGCACAGACAGTACAATATAAGGACAGACCAAGGGATGCTGTGGAGAAAGACATAATGGAAAATGCTCAGAATATTGCCTAAGCCATGTGCAAAGGAAATCATCACCCAGCAGAGCTGTGCCCAGGCAGAGCAAGCCTTCCTCCCGGTCAGGTTTATGAGCTGAGCCCTCACTTCTGGAGGCAGCGTGGTCATCCTTTGGGTGTCTCCTTGGCCTGTCCTTTGTGTACTGTAGACATGCCAAGATCTGCAATGGCTTAGCTACACCGGTATTTTTCCCCTTAGAAAAATATACTCTCTAATTTATTGAATTATGGGGTACGTATCATTTTGCATTAAAGGGGATATAGTGAAATGTTAGCATGTTAATTTATTCATATTGAATTTGGCCGTTGCAGCAGGAAATACAACAAAATCTTTCTATAAAAAGTCACTGTAGGACACTGATAGACAGGGCAATGGATTTTAACCTTTTTTCCTTGCAGGTCTCTGTCAGCTCCTGCAGGCTGGAAAACATTGGCTTAGAAATAGTTTATGGAGCCACTTCCCCCAGAGGGCTGTGGAGCTCAGTAAGGCAGAGTGGGTGGGAAGGAAGCATCTGTAGATGGGAGACAGAAATACAGAGGATGCTTTGCTCTGTCTTTATGCTCAGTCTTTTTTCTAATGTTGAAGCTCTGAAAAACCATAAGGAAAGGTATAATTTTCCTGACCCTGCTGCCTAGCCTGGGGAATGAATGAGCCAGATGGGGCCCCACTGGTCCCCATCAGCCATGCTGGTGAGGGGGTTGCTAAGCCTCAGGGAAAGGACGCAGCTCTGGCAGCAGGCACCCAGAGTCGGGGGGGAGCACATCTTGCTCCGGTGGAGCCTCCTCCATCAGCTTCAGCAGGTGGTGGATTGAACCCAAGCTGGATGAGGAGGCGTCAAGTCCATGATGACCTGCAAGTCCAACCCAACCTGACCCACGAGCACTGCACCCTTTGCAGCACTCTTCATTCCTGCTTGTGGCAGAACAGAGATAGGAAGTGAAGCTGAGCCTGCTGGAGAACAACGGGTGGTGCTGCCAACATCTACCACATGCTCATGCTTGATGCCTGCAGGGCAGGTAAAACCAGGGAGCAGCTGTCAAAGGAAGGGAGCTGCGGGCCTGGGTCTGTCACAGCTGTTTCTCTGTGGGGGGCTGTGGGGAAGCTACCGCACCTCGCTGCAGCTTTTATTTCTCTCCTACCCCTACTCTTGTCTGTTTAAATTGTCACAGCTTTGGAGGAGGAACCGTGCTGTGCACCATCCCAGTGCCCACCATGAAGTCTATTGGGACAGCTGCTCTCCTCACCACCCACCAAACAGCTGAATTCTCCAGCAAGGACAAAGACTTATTTATGCTCATCCCTCTCAAAGTACATATATTTTAGTCCTGGAGGATTTACTGGCAATAAAGTTTTCTTCTGAGATTCCTAAATCACGAGGCACTTAGACTCTGCAGACCATGATGCCCACGGACAATATTTGCATTGTAGCTTGACACGTCTTTCTGCTTTAGAATAACAGAAAAACATGCAGCCAGGACCTGCTAGGCTTCGAGGACTTTAAATCACCTGCTCTTTTTTTTTTTTTTTTTTTTTTTTTCCAGAGGGGCAGGTGCAGCTCAGATTATCTGCGAACTATTTTATTACTTAACAACATGTGTTTTAATGCAGTTAGAGATGCCTTTATTCATTCTTACACTCCTGAGTATTTTTGTGTAAACATTTTTCATCTGTGGCAAGCCAGTTTGTTTGTTGTGTTTTGTCATGTCAGGGCAGACTGTGATTAGACACTGAGATGAGACTACTAAATATTTTCAGATGTTTTCTATTTCCTCAGAGAAGAGCTGGATTTGAACCAAAGCTCTGAGGTGAAAGGGTGATGTGTAATATATTGAGACATCTGAAATAAAATAATGTAATGTTTTTAATATTTAAGAAGAAAAAGGCAGCAGTAAAACATTGTGGAAGGAGGAAAACATGAATACCTATATATTTTAATTTTAAATGCATGCAGATGTTGAATTTTAATCAGAGCATGTCAGAATCCGACTGTAACAAAGGCAAAAATGTGAGATGTTTTCTTGAATTGCTTCCATATTTTGAGCTCCAGATTTTTATTGCATATAACACTGCATCATCATATATTTATGTAAAGTGCCAGCATCCATTGACTTAGCGTTTGCCTGATGGTTAGCATATAAAACACTTTACAGTGAGAAGTATATTCTTTCTCTCGGTATGTACAGTATATACTAGATTATACACGCCTGCGCCTTCTCGCACAGTGGCAGAGCTCGTTTTCAGTAGGTCTGATGTTTCTTTTGGATGCTTCTACCCCTGTGCTCAGCTCCGGAGCACTTTGCTGGTGATGCCCCTGGCTGTGAGAAGTGGATCTAGGGGTAGGCATGAGAGATTGTGCATTGAAGTTGGGAGACAAATGCTTGGATAGCTGGCAGAGAAGGAAGATGCTAGACCCACATGTCACTTTGTCCCTGCCAGTGCTGTGCTTGCAGCAGAGCATCATCTCAGCATCCTGCTGCCACCCATCTCTCCAAAGTGTGGCCAAAGGTGGGAATGGAGGTGGGCTGGAAGCCCCCTGCCCCTGCCCTGTGCTGGGTGTCCCCACTCCTAGGTGTTGGTGCTTGGTGTGGCTGCCTTTCACAGCACTGGGAAAGAGAGAGTTTTAAGGGAGAAAAATTAAAATGCAGGTGACTAGAGACAACCAGGACCATTGGCAGCACTGCAGTGAAGGGGAGCAGATGTACGTATGGTGGGAGAGCCAGGGGTAGGAAATTTAGGCCAGATGTTAGGGGGATATTCTTTACTCAGAGGTGGTGAGGCCCTGACCCAGGCTGCCCAGAGCAGCTGTGGGTGCCCCATCCCTGGGGGTGCTCCAGGCCAGGCTGGGTGGGCCCTGGGCAGCCTGAGCTGGGGGGGGGGCAGCCAGCCCCCAGCAGGTGTTGGGGCTGGGGGGCTTTAAGGCCCTTTCCAACCTAAGCCAACCCATGATTTGATGGTTCTATGATTAGGAAATTATTGCATAGGTAACAGCTGAAGGCTGGGGCTCCCCAGCAGGGCCATCCAAGCTAGCTGCATAGGGCTTGGCCCCAGCACACAGCAGAGCTCTCACGGGTCCCCCTGGTCTCAGACGTCAGCCCCTTGCACCCATACAGAAAGCTGGGTGCCAGCACACACCCGTGCCAGGGCAGCCCAGCCCAGGCTGATGCTGTCGTCCAAATGTGCTTCACTGCTCACAATGCCCTGCAGCGCTCTGGGGGTGTCTGCATCAGGGCTGCTTCCTTTTTTGGTTTCTTTTCTGGATAGCTTTTCTTCAATGAATAGAATTTTTTTTTTTTTTAAGCCCTTCTCACGCCTTCAGCTCCGGGAGTGAAGCACGTGACCGCCGTTTGCTGATGTTTTTCCTAAAACAGTGATGTTTGTGGAGAGCTGAGCCCTCTGCCAGCTGCTCTGTCTGGGGAGCTGCTGGTGCTGGGGCTGAGGTCCCACGGCACAGCCCGAGCTGGGAGAGGGGAAGGCGGCCCCACGCCATGCAGGCTTTGGCAGAGGACTCTGTACATTCAGGGCGATGCACAGACATGCATGGGGCTGGATGTTAATCGGGATAAATGGATCTGCCTTTATTCCAGCTGGCTCACTTAACTGACCCAGCACGAATTCTTGCTCAAGGCTGTGCATCTTTTCCTCTCCGATCCATGGATATTCCCATCGGGTTGGAAACTCCCTCAGTTCAGCTGTGTTTGGTCATTCTCCTTATCCCCCGAACATCTGTTGGAGGCAGTGCGCTTAATGGGAGATGTCTTCAAAATACTATTTCAGGTTTTCCATTACAGGCGAGGTGGGATGCCCCTGTGAAAGCTTCTCCCCACACAGCATTTCCATGGAAGAACTATTTCCATCAAAGGCCCCACCCTTACTGATGTAGCTGTGGGGAAATAGGCGATAGCGTTTGCAGGTTGGATGTTTCTCCTTCCCCACCATCCACTAATATCTCCTTTTTGTTCCTGGGATTTTCTGCCCCCTTACAGCACCATGTGCTGGATAGAAACCATGACAACTTCATTCACTTCAGTGGAGGCTGTTTGGGTGAGTGTGGGATTACCGACCCTTTATTAAGAGCTGTTGGTGTTAAAGAAATCCAGGACAAGCAGAAAGACTAGATCAAAGCTAGGTTCATAAAAACCTCTACGTGCCTAACTCATGTGAGTTATAGGGAGTTTACATGCTTGTGTTGAACATCCACGTGTCTTTGGCTTTCTGGTCAGGGTGGCTGGTCTTGTGGGTGCTTTGTTCTACTTCCCTGTGCAGACAGCCCCAGAAAGTTACCCCAGTTACAGGACTGCTCACTGGCAGGGTAAGCCCTGGGTTGGTGCAAGCCCTGGGCAAAAGCCTCCAAAAGAATTTTGGGAGTTGCTGATCTGAAGCCTGGGTTTCTTAATTCCCCTGTGCTCTCACTTCAGCCTCACTTGTCTCCCCCACCCACACTGCTTCCCTTTCCCTTCTGGTCCATGTCATTGCCCAAGCTGCTTGACCCTATAGCTGTCTCAGCCTTGATGGCACCTACAAGCCCAGGGGACGGCAAAGTATTTTTTGTAAGAGGGATACTGAGCTCAAAGCCCTGCTGTGCTGAGGGGCTGGTGGTGCTGAGATGCTCCTGAACAGGCAGAACTGGGCTCTTGCGCTGGGAACGAGCCCCAGCAAAGATGCTGAGGTACCTTGCTTGCTCAGAAAGGCTTGTTACAGTCTCAGTGCTGTTTTTTCCTATCTTACCCACGGTTTTCTAAGAGCTGCAAACAATCTGTTTGGCTCTGACCCTGTGGTCTCTGCCTGTACAAAACTCTCATTGACACCATTTCCAAACCTTCATTCCTAGTGACAGCAGCAGTTTTAGCTGGATGAGAACTTTGCCACAGAGGCATGTGTGTTTTTCAGGGCTTTCCCAGGTAAAGATTTTATTTTCATATATTTTTTTTCCCCTCGTAGGTGCTGAGCTGTCAGAATCGCAGTCGTGCAGGATTCCAGCTTAGTTAAAACAATATCCTAAAGGTTGTGAAGCTGTGCTGCTTGCCAAGAGCAAAAATTGAATGTTCCACTCTCCCCACTTGACTATATTTAGTTTGGGATCCTAATGAAGTCTTTCTTTGTGTAATTTAATGTCTACAGGGCAACTGCGAGAGAAGACTTCCTAATTCTGTCAGGATGCTGGCAGCCCTGATGCTGGGACAGCGTGTCCTCTGGGCCTCTGCTGCATTTCCATATATACAGTGCTAGATTGTGCCCTTCTGCTCTTGGGGAGACCCTTAGACCCTTTTGTTGTTTTTGTTTTTCCCCTCTCTCTCCCTCTTTTTATTTTTTTTTTTCTGTTTCATGAAAGAAACCCGTGTGTATGGCTGCAGGTTCATCCCAGGTTGTTTGCCCTGCAGATATTTGATAATAATGCTGCCCGGCCATGAGGACTTCTATTGTCCCGCAGGTCAACTGCAGAGTATTTTGAAGGGTCATTTGGGGTGAAATTCGCCTTTATTTTGTGTTGTGTCCAAATAGACAGGCATAGGATGGAGAAGTATACCATGAAGATGTGGGAAATCTTCCCCATGTTACTCACCTATAGGACCAGAGAAGCACTGGCTCCACAGGGTAAAATCCCTGCAAATCCAAGGGGACAAGGCCACGCAGGAGCTGTTATTGCACTTGTATTTAAGCAGAAGCACAAGGCTGGGCAGCCTGCTGTTCGTCAGCCTCCTGGATATACATCTCAGTCCCCAGCTGGCAGTAAATGTATTGTCGGATATCCCTCTAAAGTTGTGTAACTTATTGCTTTCTTAGAGTGCTTTTATACCTGTGTGTATTTTTCTTCCTGTTCCAGCATTTTACAAAGCTCTCTTTGGAGACACTCAGCATTGCTAAATATAGTTTTGCAAAATTCCAGGACACGTCTTCACTTGGCACATGAAAATTAGTTAACAGACTGTCATGAGACCTTTCTTTGCTCTCCCACTGTTCTCACTCCCACGACACCCGACGTATAGCGCACGGGCTTGCGAATGGCCTCGGGTTTGCTCTGTGACTCACCATTAATCACCATGAGAAATAGCCTTCCCAGTTCATAAATTCAAGGTAAACCCAATTTCCCACATATTCTGTCAAACGGACATCAGCAGGCTGTTTGTATTAATTCATACCCTCTTAAACATTGCGTTCTGGAAGGTGAGAAGCGGTGGCGGGGGGCTCAGCTGTATTGACAAACAGGTTTGTGCCTTCATTTGCAGATCTCTTCTCCCTCTGAGATGCACGTGTAGTCCCCAAGCACAGTACAGATCGTTCTGTCGTTGAAACCACAAGCTAAATACTTGAACTTCCCGCACTTTAAGTAAACATGTCCTATCTATACACCAGCTGCAAGGAAGGATGCTGAATTTGGGGATGATCTTACACCATTAAAAGTGATTTCAAATTTATAAATATCCAGGGCGAGCCGTGATCACTGGACAGAGGACTGCTGTAAATAGCTATAGCTTTTGAGAAGTGGTATGAAATTAAATCATAGGGAACAATAGTGATTTAAGTGGTATTTCTGTTTTTTTTTTTTTTTTTTTTTTTTTTTTTTTTTAATGGGGAAGGGAGGGGAGCAGGCTGAGCATTGCGCGGTGTGGATCACAAGGATGGCCATCTCTCCCTTGGTGCCTCCAGCACCTTAGAAAAAATTGCAGAAGCTGCAGAAGCATCCCGCAAAAATGCATCAGCAAAAATCCTCCAGGCAGAACTAGAGTTAAAGAAATATTGGTAAAGGTAGAGGGAGCAGGAAGAAATGAGTCATAGTGGATATCGCACAGGGTAGAAGTTCTTCGTCAGGTGGTTAGAGGGTTGACTAAAACTCAGGATGGACAGACATGCAGACATGGGCACGCAGATACGGGCACAGATGTCTTCCTCTGCAGCAAGAGCGTACGGCACAAGCTCCTGCGGGATCCCTCCTGACAGCTATCTCATCTGCACGTTGCTGGCATGCCAGTCGCCGAACTCTTATGTTTCCCACCCACCACTTTCCAGGTGGAGCTTTAGCTGGATTACTTTCAACATTTCTCCGAGTGCCTGGGGCATTTCTGAGTTATTCCCAGGGACGGCATCCAACCTGCCTGCTAAATGCACAGGGATGTTGGCTGTGCTCAGCACCCGCAGCATGTTGCTCCCTGCAGAGGCACTCGTGTGCCTCTCTGTTTGCTGGCCAGGCAAGCCTTGCTCCCCTTGAGAAATCTCCCTCGGGGTTTCTTTTAGAAGATGTTCTTAGTGAGGATGAAGGGTAAAAAAAAACAAATAAAATGAATGCGATAAATTCTGCACTCTGCCACGGTTGGTGAGTTTGCTCCATTGTCTGGAGCACTTCTGGAGCGCTTCTGTATTTATCTGTCCGTAGGCACTGTGTGTACCTGAGCGATGCGCAAGCATGAAGGGGCTAGATCATAAGGTCTGACTGACACACACTCAGTGCAGGGCTGGCAAGTTATTCACCCCATTTTTTTATTTTTGTTTTTTAACTAAGAGGGAATACTTTGTGCAAATCTCTCCACACTCAGTGGGGACTGAGAAGTCTCACTGGCTGTGATGTCAGCCAGGGACATAATTCAGCAATTTTGAAAGTCCTTTGATCCACATGACACACAGGATGGAGGCAGCCACAGCTTTACTACTCATGGGAGGATGAAGGATGAAGGCTCCAGGTTTGCAGGTGCAGCATTTTCCTCCCATCAGCCATAAAATGAGGCTTATGGAAGCATCCCTGCATAGTGCCTCCCTGGATGAAGCAGCCAGTTGGAGCTCCACGGGCAGCTCCCACATTGCCTCTCTGCCCAGCTCGGACTGAGAGAAAGCAGTTAGTCAAAAAACTGCAACAATCCTTTTGCAAAAATAGGGCCACGTTAGCCTTCCAGGGCAGCTCTAGAACAAAGCCACTCAGCTGGGCTCCAGAGCAGCAAATGTGCATGCACATGGAGGTGCTTAACCTCTCAACACTGGGAGGCAGGAATTCATCCAGCAGCTCTCAAAGTGCCTCTTCATTGTGCTGGGTTCTTGCAGCACTAGGGATGCTCTCCCTTTCCTACAGAAGAATTTTGGAGCATTAAGGGGAAAAGTGCTGAGAAAAGTACAGATTTGTAGGAAGATTTCCTGGCTATTTATCTTTGGGAGGGTGAAAAAGGGAGATTCTTTCTATGTGGGAACTCTAAAATTCATATTTATACGCATTTCCCCAGGGGCAGGATTTATTGTTAAATAACAATAGCGAAACAGCATGATTTCAGCAAAGACATTTGGGCGAGTGAATGTTGGAGTGGATTCTGCTTCAGCATTACTATTCAGTCAGGGCTGTTTCTTAATTGCTTTAAAAGTACATCCTGAGCAGAAATGCCCCATCTCCCAGGCACTGCTTCCCAGTGCCACCAGCACAGATATGACCAATGGGCTTTGTGACGTAAGGCCTCCAAATTTTCATTTTAGTGAGTAATAATAAAAAAAAAAAATCAGCTGCTGTAGAAGGCAAATGCAGTATCTGAATGCTCAAATCCTTGTGTAACTGAAGGGTATATGGAGGGATCCTCTTCTTTCTCTTTTTCCTGGGTGCTGCCCACTGATCTGGACAGGGGTGATGCCAGGGGATGACCAACAGCTGAAGAGTGTTGGTTACATCCAGGGATGGAGGGGTCCCTGCAGATCCTGCCCACTGGCAGTGGAGCACTGTGCCCACCCTAATTGCTCCATGGTGAGCTGATTGCCCATGGTGGGTATCTTGTTCAGGATGAGGAGCCACTGCTGTTGCAGCAGTGGGTTTGTTTTACATGTCTTCCTCCAATGGTCGCTCCTCCAAATATGATGGATGCCTCCTTTCCACTTCCACCTCTCTGCTTCCTTGCAGGCTCTTTGCAGTGTTGCTGAGGTCCTCATGGGCTCCTGCCTATTTCCCACAGCAGCAACATTTGTCCCTGTACTGCTTGGGGATGTCCCACATAACCTCTTGCAGAGGACTTTTGTGTCACAGGCTGCAGCAAAGCCCTGCTGCAACTCTATCCCTGATCTGAGGTAATCCAGCCTCTTTCCTTCCACTGGGAAAAATGTTTTCCAAAAGGGTTATTTGGAGAGTTAAATAGTCACACACCCCTCGTACCACTCTGCAGACCTAAGCAAGGGAAGGGGAAAACTGGCCAGGTGGGTACTGATCCTATGTGTGCTGCCCAAGAGGGGACATACTTGAGGCAGCTCTGTCCTGGGAATTTTTCCTTCCTACTCCCATACAGAATAGCTTTGGGGTCTTTGGGACCATGGCACCATTCTGACAATCCACGAATTCTCTTGGGCGGGCAGATGGAGACTTGGTCTCCTGGTAAAACCTGCAGGAAAACCAAATGAGGAGCTTGTGGTCATGGCTCTGCCCTTCGCACATTACTCTTTGGTCGCTTCCCATTTGCAGCATCCATGGACAGCCTCCCATCCGTACTGCATCTGCTCCGGCCGCCGCGCGGGTATAAGCGGCAGCTTGTGCTCCTGTCCGAGTGCCAAAGGGAACGTCTAATGGGGTATTGTTTGCGTGTGTTCCTGAGATGGAAGTGATTAACATAAAATACGTAAAAGGATCATGTCAGGAATTCTCTCCAGATCTGCACGGTTAGTGAGCCACTCTGTTTCGCATTACAGAATTACAGTATGTTCTGTAACGGCTCGGGGTTGGACACAGATTTGGGTCCCTTTCTCCAGTGTTTACAAACATGGATGGGAGCTGAGCAAAAAATGCAGCCAACTGCATGTGGACTTATGGATCTCTATTTGATCGACACGTGTAGGGTGCTCATGTTGGCTTCACAACGTGGCGTGTACCGGTGGGTCCTCAAACAACCCCGTGGGGCTGAGCTGCTCACCCACATTTCAGCTGTGGGTGAGTGACCCTTGAAATGCTTGGCAACATCTTGCTCACAACTGATAGACACGCTCTTCATCAGAAGCCTGGAAACGTTGTTCCTCTGAGCCCACAATTAATTCAGCACCTAAAGTATGTGGAAAATAGCTGCGCTGAGCTGGTGGGAAATTCGAACAGACCCAGGCGTGGGAGCTGGTCAGGCAGCTAAGACATAAGGTAATGCTCAGGCTCAGATCTCCAAAGCGTGATCTGTTTGTCAGCACTGTTACAGTGCTTTGTGCCTCATGATCCACGCACACAAAATGGCTGGGGCCTTCTCTCTCCCTCTCCATGCTGTAGAAAGTGGGCTTAGTGGAGAATCACTTAAAAAATAAAAAATAAAAAAAATAAAGGCAAAACTAAGCCAAAACCCCAAAAAGTGCTATTGTGAAAGTGCCAGAAAGACTGTCCTGGGGCTAATTTTACCCTGGGTGTAACTTTGCTGACGTCAATGTGAAAAGGCCTCATTCACCCCTTCACTGCAGCACTGGTGAACTGAGGCTTCTGGGAAAGTCGCTCCAGCATTAATGCTGGGTTTAGTGTGAGCCATCACCCTGACATGTCACCCCATCAACCAGGGTGGGCTCGCACCGAGCTCCACCTTTCACACTGGAGGCTTCAAGGAGCAGAAACCAAGTGCACAAAGCAAGACCCTCACTGGGTGATCTGCCCTTGCCAGGGCACTAGCCTGGCCCCATATTCAGTGCTCTTGAATAAGACCCTTACATCTAGATGTTGGGGTAAAGCCAGTGCTCCCATCCTCCTCTTTCCTTTTGGAGAAAAGGTTCACATCCTTCCTCACGAAGTCTTGCTTCCCTGGGATTTCATGATTCTGCCTGCTTCTGCTACTTCTCTTCACCTTGCAGTCTTGCCCTCATTTTGTCCTACTCCATCTTCTATGTTGGACCTCCTCCTTTTCCATTTAATTTTACCAGACCATTAAAATTCAGCTGGGATCTCTCTGCTGTGAAATTTCTAGCTTTGTTCTCTGCTCTGGGAGTAGCTCCAGGACCTCTCCTGAGATGACCAGCATGGCTGAAATAATGGGTCTTCATCTTTCTTTCCATTCTCCTCTGCTTCTTTCTTTTGCCAAAGACAGCATAGCCAATATTTCCTTCACTCCTGTCCATAACTTGTGCCTCATTTTTATCTTGGTAATCTCTGTGCCCCTCAGCCAGGAGATGGTCTTGTAGACTTTCTGCAGAACGTCTCTAATAGACATAATGGGAGTCCCTCATGCACACAGCTAAAAGTTCCACCCACGATCTCATTTCTTGTCCTGGTTTCTGCTATACTTGTCCTCTGGCCTTCACATGCAGCCTTGCTTCACTGTTATGCTGCTACAAAAATCATTTCCCAAGCTCTCTTCTTGACCTTGTCTTAACTATGACCCCTTTCTTAGCAGCCCCCCAGCAGCTCCTCTTCCTTCATCCCAGCCTGAAGAGGCAAAGGCTGGAAGCTAACACTGCCCCTTTGGGTCTGACCATCATTCACTACAGCAGGCCAGATGGGAAGGCAGTGAGCCTTCCGGTACAGCCCCATATTTTTCACACTTGTGAAGAGCTCTCCATAATATTTTTGTTTGTTTGTTTTAAACAATCTAATTCTATCTGAACATCTAACCTCATGGTTGTGGCCAGTATTGTCCTATTGTTCTTTGTATTCTTTGCCTCTTGCATATGAGAACAGGTCAGTCTTGCTGCTTAGACTTTCTTGTGGTGCTTTCACAACAGTCCCTGACATAACACTGGTAAGCAAAATAATATAGCCAAAGCTTTATTGATTTCCATGGTAAGGATGGGAAGAAAAAATCTGTTTCTCTGTAACAAGCTTAGCCAAATGCAAGGATACTGGAAAGGGTCCTGATCGTTCCTAAACTCATAGCAAAACTCTCCCCAACTTCCACAGTGATTTCATCCCTCTAAGTTAAAGGGCTCTGCATCTCATTTACTTTCCCTCTCTTTATTTATTTTATAATTGACTTCTTGAACTTCTGCCTGAACTGGAGCCAAAGCTGAGAGTGACCTAATTCCAGCAGCACTTTGAGGATGTGAAGGCCTGGACCGTGGCAGCACAGTCTCTCCATCAGCTCTAGGAATGATGTTCAGATAGTTAAAGGGTTCCTCTGGTCTGCCCAGACTAATACCCCTGTCCATGGAAGAGTGGTACAGCGGAAAGGGGACCTTCTTCGTTGCTGGTGTCCAAGAGAAGTTGTCTAGCTCAACAGCCCCTAAGGTGATGGGTTAAATGTTTGCCCCAAGCTGGGTAAATGACAGCTTTTTCAAAAGCCTTCTTACTCAGCAACCGATCAAATATTTTCCTGGCCTTTGATTTTTGACTGAAGTAAATTTTGGGAGGACAGATCTGTGGCTGGAGACTTCACTGGTGGCTTTCTGCTGTAGGAGGGAAGCAGTCTGCATGCTGAGTTAAATAAAAGATGGAGCTTCTGCTTGCATGGATTTCAGGGTCACTTAGCCAATTTATAGTTAAAACGGGTGCTAAAACTATATAAATCCATTAATATTAATGACTCTTCCTCGGTAACCTACAATGTTTTCTCTGTTTTGAGAAAATTAGACACAATGGAAATAAATGGATAAAGACAGATTTTAGATGGTCTAGAGTCCAATATTCATTTTGCTGAACTGTTTCCCACAGCCCCTCGAAGACTTACAGAGAATAAGACAGGCCGTAGAGCTGTTGTGTGATAGCTGGGGGCTGTGCACCAGTCTGAATAGCCAGCTGGGCTGAAAAGCATACACGTACTTGAAAACCTGTGTAAGAAAATGTTCTTATGTGTAGGAAAAAAATCCACAGCTGAAACCCTGTAGCACACAGTGCATTTTTAAATGCCATGTTTCTTTATGGCGGCAGAGATGAGCTAGTTTCCTCTGTGCTGGTGGGAAGCAGCGTTAAGGGGCACGGCCTCAGGACATGTCCCCAGGAGGGGTGGAGGTGCAGCAGTGCTGTGGAAGGGCAGGGGTGGGCTGTGGCCGAAGCCCTTTTGGCTCCTTTCCAAAATCAAACACTTCTGATAAGTCGGAGGGAAGCTTGGGCTAGATGTTATCTAGCACTGGGACACTGCCTGATCCTCACCTGCTGAGCATGGGAGTAACGCCACAAACTCACGCAGCTCCCGCTTCTGGGAACACAGGCCAAGTCACTCCTTACAGCCCACGACTGTTGGCAAAACACGGCTTTCACCCCCAAACTGAGAGGCAGCTTGCTGCCATTCAGCGAGCTTCCAGCGCGCCGTACTTTGGCCCCATCACACGCTGCTAATCTCTTCCATGATTTATGTGCCCTTTTAAGTTTTAATTCTCCCTCTGTCATGAACCTTCCTCACTAGCAAGTTGACAGTTTAAATTAGTGTTTAGACATGGCTTTCATAATGTCAGCTTTTGTTTTGTCTCAGTCATCTGTTGGAATTCCTTCCATTGTATCTGAAGTGACTCATGACAATAAATGACTTCTTTCTTCTTTTGTTCTTAATCGGGGAAGAATGGAATGAACCATGCAATATTTGTAAAAGAGCAGTCTTAATTAGTCCTCAGCTGTAGCTAAAGATGCTTGTCTTGTCTCTTTAGCATATTAATGCAGGAAGCCATGCGTTCACGTGGGCAATTGCCATGTTCCTGAAAAGCCTCCTTACAAGCCAAATTCTCCAGCGTAAAGGTATTCCCCGCCCCTCTTCTGCGCTGAGCCTTGCCGAATGAGGAGCCTGTGCCCCGGGGGCGCTGTGTGAGGCTGCTTGGCCCTGCGAGGGGAAAAACGGGCACATTTCAGAGTGACTCATCCCAACGACTGGCTTTCTTTTTTGTTTTGCGTCTCTTAAAGGCGCAACCTCACCGTGCAGGAAGCTGGAGCCTCACCTCAAGCTTCGTTGCTGCTGTCTGTGCCGTTCCTTGCTCTAGAAGTGGTGATGTTCACTGGTGCTGCACCCCAAAATCTCTTCTGTTTGCACAGTTTTTTAATTTTGCAGTACTTTGGCAGCTCAAATGCCCACATGGTAGCAAAAGGTTTGATTGCAGTGCACATGTACATTGCACAAAATTAATAATGACATCTTTAGGGAGAAACAGCATGGAATCGTGTGGAAATGCAACAGGCTGTGTCCTGCACTGCTAGGACAAAGCTGTTGCAGCCATGGCATCTTTCACATGCTCCCCAGAGCGAGTGAATGGCAACAGCTTTTTTCTTCTTGTTGCTGTTCTTCTTTTTTCTGTTTGTCATTTGGGAGAAAAAAATTGGTTCTCTAAGAAAGTGTGGGAAAATTGCCCTGCCAGCTCGCCTCCCTGTTTGCTGCATGCTCTCCTAGTCCATGTAGGGCCATGCCTACGATGCCAAGCTTTGCAGTAATTGTAAAACGCAGCTAAATAAAGGTTTAGGTCGGGCCCTGACTTCTTCATGATTGCATTTTGAGGAAGGGCCATGATGTGGGGGTGTACCTGGAGCTGTGGTTAGGCTGTGGCCAGCAAGTTCTTCTCTCCTTTCCCTGAGAGCTGTGCAAGTGAGAGTGTGGTTTGCACGCTTCTGTTCCTGCAGAGGGATTAGGCTCCCATTTGGTGATGTGCCGTACATCTGTCTCTTTCTCTCCCTCCAGGTTGTTTGTTTTTTTTTTGTTTTTTTTTTCTCCCCCCCCGGTTTTTTTTTTTTTTTTTTTTTTTTTTTTTTTTTTTTTTTTTTGCCTAATTCTGGCAGAATGGAGCAGCCTGGATACACCCCACAGAGCCTGCTGAGGTGCTTCCAGTTTTAGATTATTAAAGAAAGATGCTGCCACAGAGCAAAGCACAAACACAAAGGGTCAGAGAGAGGTGTTTAGCAGTCAGTCCCTGACAGAGTGCCAAAGGAGGTCACCAGGGAGCAATTTTCTCAAGATCCATGAGAGCGGAGTGAACCTCGCTCCTGCAGAAGACAATTGTGATTTGCAGGATCTGACCCAAAGTGGGTGCTTTGGGGAAGGAAAAATGAAGCACAGATAAACAAGATGTGATGAGAAAACTGGTAAGAGCTGGGCTTGAGATGTTGTTTGCTCTGCATAACAGCCTCGCTGAACCTAAGAACGTTTGAATAACACTACAAATTCTTCTGTGCCAGTACATGGTGCTCTTTATTTTAATAGTCTGTTTATATATACATACAGCTATTTTTCTTTTGCCCAGACCTTGTAACAAAACCAAATGTCTTAATGAACACAAGGAGAAAGCAAGCAGCTGGGGAAAGACATAAAAATGTACAAAACTAACAAACTCCTGGGGAAATTGTTGCAGCCTTATTCAAAGTTGTTTAAGAAGTAAGCTGTTCTTCTGGAACTGAGCTGAATGTGTGCTGAGCTGCTTCCCCTCTGCACTCCAAAGCCATCCATGTTCCCTGGCAGTGCTGTGCTCTCATGTAGACTCCAAAAACCTGTAGGCAGCTCATGGTGATTTGTGATGCACTGCACAGACACCAGGAGCACAGGATCCATGGTTTCTCTCCATCTGTGCTCCCCGCCTCTTGCTAATGAAGGTCTGGCAGATCAGTAGGAAGGAGAGGTAGAATCATTTTCTGGCCTGGTCAGTAAAACTGGGGAGAGCAGACGGCATCTGGGACACAAGCCTCTCTGCAGGTGTAGCAAGGTTTTTGGGCAAGTGCCCAAACCAACTTTGGAAATCTGGGTTTTTGCAGGCATGGATGTTCTGAAAGTACAGTGTTATGCCTTTATTTAAAGCTGCTCTTTATAATCTTTTTTTAATCTTCTGAGATTGTCCATTCTCAGAAACAATTGTCCATTGTCTTTTTAGCAACAGTGAAATGAAAGGGAATTGTAAACTTGCAGTCCTGTGACAGTACAGGATAGGTTCCTTCCTTGTTAAGTGAGCTGTCATGAATTAATGTAATTAACTCAAAGAAATAACTTGTACTTGCACAACCTTGCAGACCTCTGGTCTGACAACATATTCCTGCTCTTCCCTAGAGTAGGAGTGGTCAAAGGACAGAATTTCACAAATATGGGCTTTTTCTACAGTGTTGTCAAATGAGATCTTACTCTGTCATGAGCTGATGTCAAATTTTCCTTCTGTCTGCATTTGTACTGGACTGAACAGGTCCTGACCATGGTCAGAGCATCAGGGTGATTGTAGAGTAGAGGTTGCTTATGCTTCTGCTGGAAGAGTTTTCCAAACAGTTTATCAATTTGGCACGGTATTAAAATGGCTAGGGTTTGAGGAAGCCTATCCGTTTTGGACGGCTTTGAAATGTGGAGGAAGATGGGGCTGATCCTGCATAGAGACTTCCAAACCTCTTGGAAAAACTGGATCATTTTGTGAAGGCCTCTTATCAGACAGTTCATGGCAGCTTTCTCATTGGCTTCAAAGTCAACGTTAACCTTGGCCCTGAAGCAGAGAATATTGCCTTTAAGGGTCAATAAATCTTAATATGGATCACACTGGAAGTCATGTTTGCTTACTTTAAAGTTCCTTCCCAGTGCAATTACTCTTTACACAATACAAGGACATTCTGCGCATTTTTCTTCTTGGCCATTTTGAGGGGCATCGCTCTTCCACATAAGAGGCCAAGGTTTCCAAATTTCGGCTTCTTTTCCCCCATTTTCTGTAACAGCAGCTTTGATTTTGCGTTACTTATCTCCTTCCACAAAAGGCGAACATTTCTTTGCGCCAGTCCTAGCATGAATCCGTGTAAAACGACTGCCTCCTTGTGTAGCCGCTCGTATCACCACCTCCTGTGTCCAGAAACGGCGTGCGGTTGCGTGGGATGCTGGAACCACAAAAGGTTTTCAGATGTCCAGGATACCGAGCCGTGTTGCTGAACCACACAACTTATTATGCAGTCATTTTCTGTGCTCGGCAGTAATACATAGACTTGCTAGAACTGTACATTTTCTGCTTTGTTTATATCAGCCAATACCTACAGAATTTTAATGAGCGCACAGTGAGTTGCCTATGTAAGAAGTGCCTGGCAGGGTGTGTGCTGTTCCCATAATGAGGCATATATAACGCCTGGGGCTATGAAGGCAAGAAGCCAAAGGATGTTATTATTGCCCTTATAAATTGTTTTCAAAATAAATAAGGTACAGAAAGTTTCACTCTGAGGAAAAAAAAAAGGAAGATCTGTGCTCTGAGCACTGGCTGGGAGTGGGAGCAGGAAAGAGGAGAGATCCAGGATGCGAAGGAAGACTAGGGCTACCTGCTGCAGTGGGCAAAGCTAGCAGAGCGTGGGTCCTGCACATCTTTTGCCCTGTTGCCCCCATGAATCCATCCTGGACCTGGATCCTGGTCCATGCACAGCTCCCAGGAGATGCTGAGAGGCAGAAAGCTCTGCACTTTGTGCAGAAGGATCTGCCCATTTCCCATCTGCTGGTGTACTGGGCAGCTGGTTGAGCTGTATCTATCCTTTGTGGCTCCTGCATTGGGTTCCTGCCTCCTGCTCCGTTGCTGCCATGCTGGGTAGGTGACCAGGCCTGTTCCTTGGCTGGTGAAGACAGAAGAATATTGTATCCTATCTGCAAAATTCAGGATAAAATTACATCCCTTGAAAAGTAGATGGGCCCCAAGGACTACCCCAATCAGTGAAAGATACTAGGCCAACCTGAGGGGAGATGCCTGTAATGATAATAATTCATACTGGAGAAGTGCTTTGTCTCAACTGAAAAGTCTTTGGGTTTGGCCCTGAGGAGGAGAGGCTGCCAGTGGCTGAGTGATTATGGACAGCCATGCAGTGCCCAGGCTGCACAGAGCCTTCCAGGGCTGGCTCCACCACAGGGCAAGCAAAGATCTCCACAGCTTGGCCTTTGTGCAGCAGCTGATTTGGAGAGCAAGACTTGTCCCCAGCTTCAGCTGACAAAAGCTGGGAACGGCTGTAGGAAAAGGCTGGTGAAGGCGACGGAGGTGCCAAGGGACGATGTGATCCATGTAGGGCAACAGCAGAGCTGGGAACATCTTTCCTTCAGTGCTGCAGTGGGCCACAGCCTGTGGGAAGAAACACCCAAGGGAGGTGCGGTGGTCCCGTGGCCATCCCCAGGGGGAAGGTGATCTCTGAGTTTGCGTGTGGTTAGCGTTACATAAAATGCACTGAGAAGGGGAAGGAAGCACCGTGAGCCAGCTCTGTGTTCTGTCAGCCCCTTGACTTCAGAGACAGAAGGAAAAGATTAAAATCATTAGCAATTGGAAAAATCCAGTTTGTTCTATGCATTAGCAATGCTGGCATGCAAACATATCTTCAGAGAGCAGCTGTTGTCCCAGTGTGCTTTCATCCTTCCAGAAGCAGCATGAGAGGACCCAGTAGGTGCGCTGCGCTTTCCGTTGCCATCTCCACTGTATTAATAAACCCAACCACTTTCCTGGGCAAGGGTTAGCTCAGTCCTTCTGCTCTCTTTTAGTTCCTGCTGAATGTACCAGAGCGGTCTCAGATATTTACAGAGCTTGGAGTGTGATGGAGAAGTATCCAAATAGAGCTGGCAGCAGAAGACACCAAAAAAAAAAAAAAAAAAAAAAAAAAAAGAAGAGAGAGAGAAACCACTTTGAAAGCAGCAGAAGAAGAAGGGAAAGAAAAACAAACCAAAACAACCTGCTCTCAGCCCTTGCCTCCAGGGCTGACTCCCTGTGATTTCTTGCCTGCTCTTGTGACCTTCACCTAAAAAGGGAGAGGAGGAATCACCTTCATCCCTAGGGCTAAATTTGGAGGCAGAGCAGCGGATGCCGAGTAGGAACATGACGGAGTGAGTCAGATCGGTCAGAGGTGCATGTGCCTGTTCGTATGGCTCATATTTTATTATGACAGCACTGGTTGTATGACGCAGACCTCACACTGACTCGGAGATACTGGTAGGTGTGGGCAGTTCTCCAGCCAGCTCCTAGTCGGGCAAGCTGCTGAAAACAGATCTTTAGGTCCTCTGAAGGAGATCAGGTCTGGATGGAGAAGCTGCAGAGAGGAGGATTAATCAAGTTTGCTGCTCAGTTCTGTGCAGAGGATAGCTGGTGAAATACAACAGCCCATTTCCAACATGTGGTTGAACCAGGTGACATGAGAGTTGCCTCTTCGAGCAAAAATCTATACCTTGCACTAGGCTTGGAATGTGTGTATTTCTTCCTTAATTCTTCATTAACCACTCTGGTAAACTCAATACCTCATCATCATCATCAGGATGTGGTCTGTTATAATGTGATGTTTTCCTTTCCTTGGGCAAACCTGCCCCCTCTTAAACCTCTTCGCCCTGGGAAGGGGATCAGGAGCTTTGCTAAGCCATGGGCCACCAGCCTGCTGAGACAGGAGGATGAGCTAGCACCAGCAAAATGGGGATGGAAAGAAGCAAAGAGACACAAAGGTTTGATCCACGTCCCATTGGCAAAGGCTGGTGACAAAGCTTCTGCTGATTCCGGTGGGGATTAGTACACATCTCACAGGCTATGAGATGTCATTTATAGTCATGTCATCGGTTTAGGAGCCACCGGGATGGGAATCAACCTGCTTAACATCTGGATAGTGCTGCGGTGGCTTACTCAATCCAGGAAGGCAGCTCATCCCCTCTCCCTCTGCCCACAAAACCGGGTGAGCTGTTTCGCCAGGGAACACGAGGCGGTGTTTCACGAGCACGTAGTCCCACAGATTGAGTTTCAGCAGTCCTGGCCAACTGGCAAGTGGTTTCCTTGTCCAAGAAGAGCTTAGTGTTTGTTGTTTGGATTGTATTAGTTTTTTTTTTTTTTTTTTTTCTTGCTTGCTTATTTGTTTGTTTGCTTAAATGCAGTTGTGGCAGTGGGGAAGTGGACTCTGGTGAGATGTGGGTCCCAGCATCTCACCCCATGTCCAGCCCCAGGAAGATGTTCTGACCCAACCAGGAATGATCCGGAGCTCAGGAGCTGATTTCTGCCTTTGGTATGGAAATGGGGCAGGTCAGCACTCAGCAAGGAGCTAAGCCTCTGTTCGTGGGAGGTTGAGGGTTTTCAAAGGCAAGAAACTACTGCAGGAAAGTGGTCGGAAACAGGGGTATGATGAGCAGAAACAGAGGCAGGAGGGAAGGTAGTGAGGACTCTGCATGGTTCAGGCTCCTCTGTTTTTTTTNTAGGGGCCTCTGTTTTTTTTTTTTTTTTTCTTTTTTTTTTTTTTTGTTATTATTATTTCCCAGTTTGGTTTGTGGTTTTGCATTTGCAGCTTGTAAAACTGTATGGAAGGAATGTGCAGCTGGGGGCTTTCGCCGAGTTGGTGTCAATTTGGGTTAAACTGGAGGCCCTGGAAAAAAGCCTTGTTGGGAGAGTGGGTGACTTGCATTGAGACCAGAGCTTTCATTATTCTCCCTTCAATTGTGGTGGTTCCTTCGGGACCCCATTCCAGGAGCAGGGCCCAAACCCTCATACACGAGGCACAGACCAACAACCCCAAGCGGGCCCTCCATCTACAGGCTGGCAGTCCCGGGGAGGCTCAGCGTCCCGTCATTGTCCTTCTCTGGCCTCCAGCACGGCTGTTCTGCCCTGTCAGCAGCGCTCCACGTGCTTCTCAGCTGGACCCCACCGGCATTTGGGATTTGCTGCATGCAGGATGTTGACCACATGTTTTGTGAGGTGCCCAGCGTGACTTAGGAATGGTACAATGAAGACACTTTCCTTCCCTGCTCCCTTGGGATGGTGCTTCTGGATCGTCTGTGCTATGTGCTTGCTGCAGTCCCTGCGTGCAGTCAGCCTCACACAGTGTCCCTGCCAGCATCCAGCGCCAGCCAGTGTTCCCCTGCTGTCCAGTTTGCCTCCCTATTTTGTCCCTGTGCACTGACACAAGGCAGTCATCCTGCTTTCCTTCATTCCCATAGTTAAACTGTTCACAAGGGCAGTCTGGTTTCTCCAGGTGTGTGATTTGCAAATGGGGATTTCTCTTGCCTTCTCTGTCAAAAATTTGAGTATGTATCAGGATGCAGCTGCCTTTTCCCAGGTTTTCCAGGGCAAGTCATCTCCAGGATGGTGTTTGTAGACGCAGCTCCTGGCTCTGCCTACAGTGTGCATGTCAAAGGGATCTCAAAAGCTGAAACATGGCTCAGCTGTGTCCTCTGTCCGCTCTGCCAGTGGCACCCTGACCTTGGATGCCACTTCATTTAGAGCTAAAAGGAAGAGATTGGCCCCACTGAAATCCAGCACACCCTAGTCCTAAATGCAGGTTTAATCCTTGTGAGGTGTCTTGGACTTGTTCCCCTATTTCCACTGCTCACAGAGGATGCCTGCATGGCTTGGAAAGCTCATGCTTGCCCTTGGGTCAAGATGGTGCAGAAGAGGGAGCTAGGCTTGCATGACATCTGTGCTCCACGCAGCATAGAATGATAGGATTGTAGAGTCATAGAATCGTAGAGTCATAGAATCATACAATGGTTTGGGTTGGAAGGGACCTTAAAGACCGTCCATTTCCATACACCTGCCGTGGTTAGGGTTACCACCCACTAGATCAGGTTAAGGAACAGATGTGTTACATTCCTTTTTGAGAGAGATACGCTCAGTATAAGCTCTGCTTTATTGCTCTTCTCCAAGCACTGCATGTGGAGCCTAGCTGGGTGTTTCTGGTGGGACAGGACCGGCTCCTCCCAACCTCACAGGTGTTTCCTCAGGCATCAAAGCTGCTTGGAGAGTGTGGCCCTCATCGTGTTCTCCCCAAACACAACCCAAGTGTGCAAACCACACGAGTCTTCATATGCTTGTTATTCAGATTTCTGACTTAAACAAGGCATTAAGATTGTTATTACTGCAGGGAAGTCATTTATTCCTGTGGTTTATTTACAGAAGGCAACATGCAACCAGCAAGTCTAATAACCCACCATTGTTCCCATATCGGTCTTTGGGCTGGCACCAGCGAGCAATAGCAAACACATCATAAGAAACCACCTTTAATTATTCCTATGCTCTCTAGGGAAAACAAAGATCTCTGATGAAGAGGAAATAAACATAGTATCTTTGAACTGTAAATCATGACTGCAATAGCTTTGTTCTTTGTTTCACTAGAGTTTTGTTTTATCTGAGATCATAGTTTGTTTTCAGTGGTGCACTAGATAAAATTAATTGAGGTTTATAACAATATCCATTTCCTTTTGCAACTACTTTCACTGATGGCATGATCTTATCTGACTTGTTACCCCTGCTGGCTCTGTTTTCCTGACCTTCCCTTAGCATCACATTTTAGAGCTGTTCCTTTCTAGTCTCCTTTAAAAAAATAAAAAATAAAAAAAATTCTATTGTTGAAAACATACAAATTCTTTCTACAGTTATTACTTCTCTCTTGCGGATAACTGGGGAGATAACCCTTCATTTCCAGTATCTGCTTCCTCCTCTTCTGTGTGCTTGGCAGGAAACAGAAACTTGGTGTCAGCAGGTAAAATATCCTTAATGCTTCCATCTTGCCTTTTGGTGGACAAGATCTGCTTGAAAAATAGCTCAGACCTATTGTGTTCTGGAGACATAGTACCACAGAAAACAGTATTTTGAGCAAAGAGCAGAGGTGCAGTTAGTTTCAAGAGCCTGATCTCTGATGATGGAAGCCTGAAGGAGGCTAAAGTGTCTGCCTGGTCTGCTAAAGGAACAGGGCTCAGGCAGACACAGAAATACTTTTTCCCCATGTGTAAGATGTGGTGGGTCAGGCACTTGGTAGCTGCAATATCACAGTGGATTGCAGTTCAGACCCCGAGGCAGTGAGCCCTGCACTGTGCAGCTCCTTCCCATGCCAACAGCAGCTGCATACAGTTACCACGCCAGGGATGCTCACTGTCTTCCGTGACACCAATCGCTCACAATGGCCTGGAGAAAAAAACTGAAATTGATACCAACATGTTTTGCAGCATGATTGGAAAAAGATGGGGATACTTCGAGAAAGTGTAGAGATCTACCGCAGAGCAGGACTCCAGAAGAGTTGCCTGTTGCTATTTCCATGTGTAAATATTGCAGTCCTTCCCTACACCCCGTCCCTAGCACTGGTCATGGGTGGAGGCACAGTTGCAGTCCAGATGAGCCTTTGGTTTGGCCCAGTGCTGCCAGTCTTATATCCCGTGGCCTATCTTTTATGGTCTTTCCTGCAAGATAAGAGAGCACAACACAAGTGGGAGGGGGCTGCCTCTGGGGTGTCATGTGAGTTTGAAGATGATTGTCACGTCATTTGCTCACCTCCCAGACCTCCTTGCAAGCAGAAGACACTGGTGAGTGTGCAGTAGAGGCTGACAAACCCATGGAGGCTGTGGATATTTGTGTGCTGCTCTGAACCCAGCTGCTGTGTTTTTCCAAGCCACAGATGGCGATGAACAAACACTGCACTACGTGGCACAGCAACGGGAATATCTGGATGCCAGAGGAGATTTCCCAGCAGATGGATGGCTGGGCTTGGGGAAGGAGTGAACGCAGAAATACAGAACTCTTCCCGTGCACCACAAGCTGGGCAGCAAGCTGGTGGTTACAAAAGACCAAACAGTAAAACAGTGGTGCCTTGCAAAGCCTTCAGCTGCAAACTCGTGCCTGAGGAAGGCTGTGAAATACCACTGATGTGGGTGCAGAGCACTGGGGCCTGGCTGCCTGCCAGTCACCGTGTCCATCCCCTGGTGCATCTTGCTGTTGCTGCTGTTCTTTTGCATGTGCACCAGGCTGGTTCACCTAAAAAGGGTAGCGAGAAAACAACCAGTCATCTGGAAATTATTTGCTGAGTTGATCTGGTAACTGTGTGCTCTTGTTGCATTCACTAAAAGGAAAGGAAGAGACAGAAATCTTGGTGTTTTTGGTTCTCCAGCATATTAGAACAGCCAAAAACATAACACTTACTATTTAATTAAGCAAGAAAAGAAGCCTGTCAAGGGCCTATGTTGCTTAGTTGAGTTAGAAGTTTAATTAAATCACTCTCCTGCCACAGATGTGCAATCCCAGACACAAGGTTTCTTCCCTCAGAAGCCTTTCAGCAGCCACTGAAGACACCTGGGATCATTCATGCCAACTCTTTAGGACTGGAGCAATCTCGAAGCACTGAGTGATCTCAAGCAAATTGCTTTCACCACGGCACCAGATAACCCAGCTAAACCCTCCTTCCAACATGAGTTTACAGCTGCCTCCAACACACAATACTGTAATGGAGCGGAGAAGACTTCGTTTTTGAAGATCTTCTCTTCCTCTCTCTTTTTCCCTTTGACGCTCATTTCTGAAGCAGTTTTCTCCCCCTCCTCACCCCAGCTCCCCATATTTATTTTATTACAAGCATTTTCGCTAAAACGATTAACTCAATTTAAAATTTCAACTGTTTCCTTGCCAAGGATTTTAGGAATTTTCATTATTTCCTTTGGGAATTCTGAGACTGCGGTTAGCCAGTTTGGAGTTCAAGACACGAGAAATGCCAGCACAACTGAGGACTTGGCTGTAAAAGCGTTTTTAACATGAAAGAATTCCAGCATTTCATAAAAGGAAGTGTAGTACTTGAACAGATATGTTGATATAAGTAAGGTCTTAACAAAATGAAAGGCAATCTATTATTGCTTAAGTATCAAAGAAATCCCTTTGTGAAGGTGCTAAGCCCTGCTGGAGGAGCACAAACCGTGTCTATTTATTTGTTGTATATTTGAATGGTTTATGTATGATTAAGGAGCCAAGCCGGTATTACTGAGCTGGCTGGGGTTTTGGAGCTCTGTGGCTGTAGGCAAACACTAGTAAAAAGGTAAAACTTTTCTGCTAGGATGGATCCAAAGTGTTCAGCAGGGATTTTATTTGAAAGAGCTCTCTCCAGCCACAGGAGAATGGGTGCTTTTATGGAAGCTGTCCTTAAAAAGTTGTTCCTCTCTCTGCCCATTCAGCCCTCCAGATCTATGGTACCAGTTCTGACCCAGGGAAGTTGACTATCCTTGGGGGTGACGCTGGTGGGTAGGAGCTGCATCGCCTTGCTTTGCTCTGCCTGCAGCGGGTGAAGTGCCTGACACAGCCCTGGAGATCTTCTTCTGCAGGGGCCAAGGCTGCAGGTAGCCACACCAGCTCTGCATGGCTGCAGGAACGGCTCCCCAAGGGAAATCAGTGGCAGAAAGCTGTCCCACACACTCCGCCTGTGTGTGCTGGAGTGGCCCCAGGAGCTGGCTATGCCAAAGGCACGTGTTTGACCCCACACATGGGGCTGCTCAATCCCCTCTCTGAACCTACAGCCAAGCCCCCATCAGTATGACCCTTTCCTATCCCATAAAAGGAGCAACACAACTGCCTGAGAGCTTTGGAGGGTCAGGATCCTGCCCTTCTCATGTATGCAGCAGGGATACAAAGAGTGCAGATGTCGTGTTACCATGAGGTCCAAGCGGTGCAGCTGTAACCATAGCAATCTGTGCCTTGCCTCCTCCTTTTCTCCCTAAAACGCACGGGGGAGGTAGGAGGTGCATGCTGTTTCTTGGCCATGCCAGTGCGGACCTGGCAAAGGTGAGTGAGCAGAAGGCAGGTAGCTCAGGGTGGCTGGAGACATCTGCTTTGGCCAACATCTGCTAGCCAGGAGATCAGCTTGGAAACCAGAGCTGGGAACCTCTGAGCCTACGGCAGCATTGATCATCCTGCTGAAAAGTGATTTAACTGGTGACACTTCACAGAAATCCCAGCTGCACGGTTCTCCCAGCTTCCCTATAAAACAAGGACGCCAGTGCTTTAACATAAACAGGATGCCGAGCGCCGACCGACCCAGTGCAGTTCCCGGAGGAAACGCGATGCTCCCATGCTGTTCTGACGTACCGCAAGCTGTGATGCTTGTCAGCAAGATGACAGCCCTGAGCAACAACTCATTTCCCTCTGCTCTGGGGCAGCATCGCCCTAAAGCGAGGTGCCAGGAGAGCCTGGCATCAAAGCAGGGGTTCAAGTCTTGCTGACAGCTGTGTATCCGTGCCGGGCTGTTGGTTCCCCTTCTCCCCACCTTGTGATGAGCGGGGCAGCACCTGCTAGAGATGCAAAAGACAAAAACCAGGCTGTAAGCTTTCCAAAGCCAATGTGTGAATAGGGTTCTTGGGCTTTAGGCTCCGGTCTCTCCATGTTGTCACAGTGCCTGGTTTACAGAACCCCCCAGATGCCCTCTTTCTGCAAACCAGCTCCAGATGCAGTGCCTGAAACTGGCCCCCTAAAACCGATAATTCAGAATCACAAAAAAAAAAAAAAAAAAATTAAAAATCAAACCCTGCAGCCTGGGCCTCTGCTCAGGAGGAGCTTGGCTAAGTAGAGATGCGATGCCACCAGCAAGGGACACAAACAATAGGGACTTGGTGGGGGGGCAGAACAATGGGGCTGGCAGCTGACAAGCTCGGGGAAGTGCGTGCGAGCCCTGGGAGCCGGCGGCCGGGTGCACACGCCTCTGTGGAGCCGGAGGAACGGCACGGAGCTGGGTCAGGCAGATAGGGAGCTATTACTGCAGAACTGAAGTGCTGTCAGAATTAAATAGAACTGAAAAAAAAAAAAAAAAAAGCCAAACCCAACATCCAGCCTCCTCTCCCAGTGCTAAATGTGCAGGTAATCCTGGTTTTATTTTCCAGTGGCTAAATTTATGATGATGTCATGCATGTGGCTGAGTAGAGTAGTTTTCCGGATGGGCTAGTGAGGCTGGAGGATGTATTTACTATTAATTTATTCACAGCAAATAAAAACTTTGGGGCCAGAATACGGGCAGTGTGGTAGAGCGGATCACAAGCCAACAGGATCATGCTCACTCTGCTCCAGCTGCCCCTGAGGGTTTTTGCCCAGAGGCAAAGCTTTTGGCACCGAAATCACTTGACCATCCGTGTGGGAAGGTGGAGGTCCCTGGGGACTTACATCTCCCACTTTGGGGGTTTGGGGTAACCCCATTTGAGGTCTCTGAGCAATAGGGTTCCTGGCTGCCAAAAAGGGTAATTAGATTGGCCAGCAATCAAGTGAGAAGATTTGCATCTCAGATAATGGCCACCAACAGCCAAGTTGAAATTTTGTTTTCACATCATAGGAAAAATACCAAGTGCCAAGACATGTGGTAAACCAAAATAGCTCATGAAGTGTGCAGGTTTTGGAATATGGGTAAGGATGAACCAGGAAAAAAAAAAGAGCAGTTTTATATATAGATACTGAAAACCAAATAAATCACATGACCCAGCCCAAAAAAAGCTTCAGTGAAAAGTTTGTGTCTGGGATTAAGCGCACTAGCCATTACTTTAACTATGTATGGTATGTTCTCATTTTGAAAAATGTGTGCACCAAATATTTCAGCCTTTTCTCATGGAAGGACCCGAAAGTCTGCTCTGACTCGGTGTGGGGGTTTCTGTGTTTTTTTTTTGGAAGAGGGATGTTCTTTCTCCTGTTAAAGGCGGTGAAGTAGAGGGCTGCTCTGGTTTCTGCCCTGACTTTCACCAAACCTGGCTGGTAAATGTTGAAATCATTTGATGGGTTTTAATGTGTTTTGGGGCTACTGGACTTTACCTGTCCTGATTTAAGACCCACTGGGACAGCCCCATGAGGGGAAATGGAAGGTCTTGGTGTGATGCCATTCCTTCCCCTTCCAAAGGGCTCCATCCTTGGGGACAAGGAGAGCTCATATGTTGGGAACCTACCCCCTGGAAATCCCTTTCCTGATGTGGCTGGTGAGATGAAGACTGAATCCTCGTGGGAGAGGGGCTGGAGGTTCAGGGCAGCTCCCCTAGTCCTGCAGGGAACATGGGACCCAGGGGTGTGGGCTCTCGATTTGTCGTGCATCTTTCTTCATGTTTTGTCCTGGGACTTTACTTGCTAAGATTTCAGTTACTTGCTGGCTGTAAAGCTCTCTCAGAGTCACACGAGGCAAGCTGAGAGCACGATTTGGCCCGCAGTTCTTCAGGCGTACGGACAAAGCAGGCTGTGACCATTTCTCCTGGACTATTTGTACGCGTAGGACTTAGGGGTCTCGTGGACTTGCCCATGTTCCCATAAATCAGAGGTATCCCACTACAGCCACCAAAGGAGACATCTCATCGCAGAGAAATGTGCAATTTTTTCATACTTCTTCCAATGACATCCCCATCCCCTCCAATAGAAGCAGTTGTTAAATACTTTAATTGATCAAAATCTCAGATGCGCTGGTAGTACTGCCTTGGGTTATTAAAAAAAAAAAATCAATTTCTTAAATTTTTTGGTTTCCCCATGTCCAAACAGGCTGCATCGCCTTTTCTGAGCTAGGATTTTGCGGGGCATGGAGCCCCCTGACTTTCCACGGTGGCTTTGCATCCCTGCAGCTTCTCTTGCTGCTGTGAGCAGCATTTGGGACTTGCACACTTCCCTACACTGCGGGAGCTACACCAGTGCCAGAGTCCTCTGTCTAGACAAGCCGTTAAACCTGATTGCTTCATTTCAGCACTGATAAAAAGCTCTAGACATGGGAATGACTTTTCCTCTCCATCTTTTTTTCCCCTTATATCCCTGAGGAAGGAAGACTTGATTTTTTTTCTGATCCACCCAAAAGAAACCGCAGTAACCACGACTGCAATTACATATATATATCTTTAAAAAAAAAAAAAATTCTGGCAATTCTTTCACATTAAGCTTCTTTGCTACATGCAGAACAATAAATGATATAAAAATGAAGCATAAAGGCATCTGTTTGCACTGTATTTGAAATTAAATTGGATAAAGCTGAGAGGGAGCAGTTAGTGACTAATACCAAACAGTGCCCAAGTAACAGCATGACGAAGTTAACAGGACTTGCGTTAAGCTGAGTTTCTTCCTAAGGCAGGAAAGACTCCTTTTCTTAGCTCCCTCTTAATGTAGCACTGACTTTTCACAAGATGGGGCCAATATATTTGTTTTCTAAAGTTATTTTTGGTAGAGAACAGTTTTAGGATTTTTTTTTCCTTTGTCCTAGGAACATGACAAAGTCCATTAGCATTGACACCAAGGGAGTGCTGTCTGCTGACTTGGCTGATACAGATCCATCACCAATATCAAATTCTCACATCAAAGTATTTTAGTGGCTTACTGGAGAATCCAGAGCACAAACCAGAAGTGACGGAAGAGAAACATCTGGATGTTTTGCTTGGTTTTATCCCATCTGCCTATTCATTTAAATTACTCATGCCGTATTATTGCTTTGAGTGAGGCCAGGCTCTAACTGGTTGATGGTTTTGGGGACACAGGACTCAAGCAAAGTGGATTTGGGGTCAGTCACATTGCTGTGCCCTGGGAGATGCTCTGTGCCCATGGATGTGGGATGTGGTAGATGGGTGGATGGTGGATGGACTTGGTGGGTCCAGGGGAGAAATCCTCTGCTCTCAGCCCATCTCCCCAACAAAGCTGGTCATCTTGTGTACTGCTTCCTACAATGCTCCTGATACTGAGAAACACACCTTGCAGTGTCTGCTTTTCCAACAACCTGCACCAACGGGCCAGCTCTGAGCCTGCAGTCCTCATTTCTGCAATGCGTCCCATTGTCCGCAGGTTCCTCGGGGGAAAGAGGACGAGCAGGAAGGCAGCTGGCAGCCACGGTTACAGCCTCAAGCCTGCCGCTGAGAAACACGGTGTTGGATTTGATCTTATCATTTCCACAATTAAAAAGGAGTATCGCTTCCACAAGGTCGTAACCACAGTGCTGGTGTAATTACAGCAGCCTCACAGTGCATTCACACTGTGGGATTATCCATGTCCTGCCAGCTATAAATTACATACTAAATACAAGTTGTAATGAAAAAAATGGCATCCTCAGAGCAGCTACCAAGAGCATTTTAAGTGCTTGGTTATTACAAAATGATGGAGCATTTGTAATGAGTCCATTGTTTTGGTTTGGTTCTCTTTTGCACTTGGAGTGGTGGTGGTGGCAGGGAATTTTTTTTCTGTTATTTTCATATGTTTCCATCTTTCTTAGGCTTTTAGCACTCAATGAAATTTAGATTTTCATGACAATTTTCATACAAGCGATTATTGAATTTGAGTCTTTAGCAATAGCAAATTGACTTTAAATAAAATTTATGTTCTGAATCTAAGAATATTTAGTCCCTTCTACCTTTAAGTTTCTTGTCTGCCTGCCTTTCAAATCAGCAATATGTACAGAGTAAGTGCTATAGGTGACCCTGGGGCTGTTTTTTTTATTATTTTATTAGGTAAAAGAGCAAAATATTATGACTATTAATCAGAACCAAAGGCCTCTGTTCTCTTGTAGTAAGCAGAGAGCAGGCTGTATGTTAGCTGTTTCTGTTCCCTATGAGAGCTCCCTGAATCAGCAAGTTCTGTGCTATTGCCTTGACTTGTTGATATGGGAAGAGTTTTCCAAAGTGGAGCTAGGAACAGGCTGTCCAAGATAAGCCACTGATGGACACAGATGTACTTGGTGCGGTATCTAGTTTCCACAGTCTTAGCTTTGGTGACATCTTGCCTGAAATGAAATGCAAACTCAGTGTTCATGGACACTTTTGGGTATTTTGCCTATGGCTGGTTGTACTTCTCAGGGTCTCGTTGGTATTATTCATTAAAACTTCTGTTAACCATTGTCCTATGCAACAGGAATGGGACAGGAGCTGGTCAGTGAAAAGATAGATTAATGAGATGAAAATGCTCTTCTGAGCTTACAGATGATTTTGACTCTTTTCCTGCACCTCAGGTTGTGTGTTAGGGACCAGCCTGTGACAAGAGGAATCACAGGAGTCCCCCCAGTCCTGTTCTTGCTCTTGAACTCATGAATCTTGAGAGTTAACACAGGTGATGTGCTTAGCGCCTGATTGCCGCAAGCTGGTACACTGTGAATGAGAACACACCTATAAATGAAGCTGTGAAAACATACAGGAGGGGTGGGATGAAGAACAGAAAAAAACAGTGATATTCTTGGCTATCGTCAAGCAGAAGATTGGCTTCTATTGTTGGCTTTGTCCAAGGAACCTGAAAAATTCAGCCATGGAATAAGAGTATTTGCAGATAGAGGATGCAGTTTTACTAAGCCAGTGCAGCCAAACTTCTTTTTCATCCCTATGAAGGCAAAGTAGGATAACAAAACAAACAAACAAACAAACAAACAAACAAACAAACAAACAAAAACTATGAAAGCACTCCCCACCAAAAACAGAAATAAAGCAAAACAAAAAATACAAAGAAAAATAAACTATGTTCCTAGGATCACAGAGATATTGGTGGGAAGGAATCTCTGGAGATCTGTAGATTCTGCTTGGGTTGGGATCAGATCAGCCATGGCTTTAGCTAGCTAAGCCTTGAAAATCTCCAAGGATGGAGATCGCCACCACTCCCAGCTGACCAGTCACAAACACCAGCTTCCAGTGAAGGATTTCTGCTAATGCTGAACCTGAGCCCCTTGAGCTTCAGGGCCACTACTTCTTGCCATATTGCCTACCTTTACTGAGAAGATGCCCTGACAAAGCCATGGTAGTAGCCTTCCTAGTTTCTCAGCATCCCTCATAAACTCGGGGGATGCGCCAAATTAGCCACAATACTCCAGGAGCGATCCCACCAGTGCTGAGCTACCAGATCTGCTGGATCAACCAGAAAAGCAGTGGTGGGCTGTACCCAGGCTCTCCACAGAGAAGGAGTAGCATGGGCCAGTGCAGACTCCTTCCCACAGCTGTTCCTTGTCCCTGTTTCTCCTGATAGGGCTCAGCTGGGATGGTTTGTCAGTCTGGATGGAAGACTCCCAGATTCCTGAGTGTTCATGGCCAAAAGTATGTTTGGGTTGGATCTGTGAAGTTTGTAACACTCCACCAGGGTGAGTTGTTTGTTCTAGCAAATGCACAAACAAGCAAGCAAACAAACAAAAACAGAAACAGAAAGAAAGTCTGAGCTGTTCTACCAGCGACGGGATTAATAAGTCTCGGTTTCCTATGGGTTTGAGACTTGAATGAGAGTACCCATGTGGATTTGATGATGTTTCATAAGAGCTGATCTTCTGCTTCAACTTTTCTCTCTGGCCACCGTTTTTCTTTTTCACTGACCTTGTAGGAACTTAACATCTTGAAGACCTCATCAAACCCAACAGAAAAATGGCTAGAGAATTCCACAGTAACTGGTGAGGAGTGACAGGCAGATGGACACACAATCTGATCAAACAAGACCTTGTTTCTGTAAGAAGTCGGGCTAAGAAAGAGTAGATAGATGTCATAAAAAAGCTATGGGAAGCCTGCTTTTATTAATATGTAGGTTGGTCCCTGTCTGCCTTTCAGCAGAAGAATTTGTTGTTCTCTTTATCAGAGGTGCTGTGGTTTAGAAAAAGAGGAGCAATGGAGAGAAAGCAGTTTATGCGAGACAGGGAAGAGTTTGTAGATTTGGGACCATACTTGTTCATACTCTGAAGTCACTTACTTCAAGGCTGAGAAATAATTTGTTTTGCATGGAAAAAAAAAAAAGGGGGGGGGGTTCTTACAATAAAAAGAGTGGTTAGGAGAAAGTATCCAGGCCATCAGGGAGGGAAGAAAGGGTTAATACTGTGTACATCCAGAAAGCCTTTTCCTAGCTTCCAGCTGAAAACCATGAGATAGAAATTGTAATTTCAGGAAAAATACACGAAACAAATAGTGTGTCCACAGTTATAAGTGGCCACTCAGCCACGAGGAGTGAGAAGGTGGCGGGAGAAGCCAGCCTGAGCAAGATAGCAGGCAAACAAACAGCGGCGCTTTGAAGGTGGGTGGCTTCCATGTCAGACTGTTTGCCACCGACTAAAACAAAGTCATTCTGTGGTTTGTAATTGAGCGGATGAAATGGGAGCGTATGGGCCTTTGATGATGGGTGTGGTTATATGGCATTTAGCAATTTGGCGTGTCCTGCTAAGTATGGAGTGGTCCTTACTGCAGCACTTTGGTCTGGGCTGCGAGCTGCCCGAAGTGTGAGGTTGGGTGTCAGCTAAGTAAAATAAAAGCTCTTCAAAGAGAGAAGGAGTTTAAGCAGGATGATTTCTGGGGGACAAAAAAAAAAGCACCATCAAAAAGAACCCTACTCTTCTGACCCTGTGGATGTAAACCCATGGGTGAAAGGCTCTACTCTTCCTCCCTGCTCCTCAGGACTTCCCAGAGAAGTTGTCAGCACAGCGGTGCTTCCCAGCGTGGGGTGGCACAGGAAACAATGAGTCAGGTGAAGAGTCCCAGAAGAGCGTTTCATAAGCCCTTGGAAGGGAAACCATGCGGCACTGCCTGAAATAACTCCCGTGTTGAGAACTAGAGAGCTTGGAGGGTGACAGCCAAAGCACACTGGCCTTGAGAAACACGGCCAAGCATGGTGAGCGAAGCACAGGGCTGGGCTGTAAGCTCAGTAGTGAGGAGACAGGCAGGAGATGACAGGTCTGCTGCAGGGCCAGGCTCAGTAGGGGCCACCCTAAATCCCCCGTTCTCTGAGTTCTTGCTCTGGGTGATAGAAGCAAGGGCAGAGGTATCAAGCAGGCTTGCAGCTTGGTAGTTTTTCCACTCCAAGGTATTATATGTATTTCCTCCTTGTATCCAAGTCACTTAAAATGATCAGCTTCTAGGGTGAAGTTAATAGGTGTTTGGTACATGTTGGAGACTGGAATTGGTTAGGAACATGTTTTCAGGCTAAACCATACAGGCTCCCTCCTGTGGTATAATTAAGGTCTATCAACTATGCACATTACAATATGCTCCATAATTCAACACAGGAGAGAGCCATCTGCCATGTCAGAACTCATACATATCTATAAGGAATTTACCCCTGGATCTTGCACTGACAATATAAGGATCAGTTACAAGACTGAGGCTTCACTCTTTTGCACAATACTGTGACAGAAAATAAATTAAGTTGCAGAATTCAAAGTCAGTCCAAATTGTATAAACAGGCACAGCAGAAATTCAGAGCTGCTGCTAACCGCACGTGGTTGAAGCTGGACTGCTAACTTACACGGCAGCTCTTTGCTAGCATAGATGTTTCCACGCTAGAACACAGCATTCCTGGTCATATGGTGTGTGGAGAGCACCAACTCCCCTTGCTCTAATTGCAGGGAAGGGATCAGGGATTAGGAGTTGTTTGAGTTCAAGAAGGCCGAGAGCTTGATGCCATTTGTGCGTACATCAAAGGCTGTCTTTCTCTACAACTCATTAATTTGGCTTGGAATTCTCACAAAAGCAAGTTTTCCTGAAATTCTATGTTCTGGTTAACCTAGGCAGTGGCAATTGCAAGTGACAGCAGCCCTTGGCATGTGCTGGACACAAGTACAGGGGCACACAAATGTGATACTGGTCTCCTGTAGTAAGTGATTTCTATTTCCTATTCTATTTGCTGTAGAAATAATGGCCTGTGACCAAAAGAGTGACTGCAACAGACAGCACCCAAAGAAGACTCACAACCACTTCTGTGTATCAGACCCAAGGCTGGAGCCAAGGGCAATGTCCCCCAGAAGGGTACATGGTGCTCTACACCCAAACTGAACTAACAGGGGGGACTGCAGGAGAATATAACACACCAGGACCCACCTGCCTGCAGAATAGATTACCAAAAAATATACTTCAAACATACAACCTCTTGATTTTGAATTTGAGAAAAGGTTGGGTTTTAGTTTTCAGATTGATGTCTTCTAGAAGGACCTGTGAAAACATAGCAACACAGAGCACAGCATGGGAAAGCCGTGAAGAAATGCGTTCCCGCGTGCCAAGACCTACACGAGTCTGAGGGAGTTTACATGAGGTAGGGAGAAATGTGGGGTGCAGCTCCAAAGAGGACTTGAAAGGTCAGACTTGTACTTTGCTGTATCACATTGTGCAACTTTTGACCGCAGCTATTGGGACTGGATGTTACTTCTGCTGACACCCGTGTCCAACCCTCATTCCCCAAGGTGTCTCAACCCCAAGGTACACACCTTCCATAACTGGGGGCTTAAACCAGCTGTGGCACATTTCTGAGCCACAGGCCGCTTCTGGCATGGCCTGGGGACAGGGCTGAGCACTGATGTAGCTAGAGCAGGAATGCATGGGTCAGGACCCAGGGCAACTCGGGTCAGCCAAAGGCTGGGTCTACCATCTCCTGGGAACGTCACTGCCAGAAGCCAGCAGAATCCAAGTACCATGGATCGTTCCTGATGTCTTGGCTTGGCAGGAGGTGATGCCAGTGAGCAGACAGCACAGGGATGTCCTGGTTCTAAAGCTATTTTTCTCAGTACCTTTGGTCTGCTCACTTCCATCTTTCTGTGCCTCAGCTGTCTTGAGTGCAAGGCGGGGCAAACATTGCTGCCTTCAAGCAGAAGGACATTGAGGTTGGTGGAGTCTCACCTGTGTGAAAGCATTAGCTGTAAAACCAGAATCATGTTCTTTCCCTTGGGAGGCAGCATTACAAATTCCATTTAGATTATTTAAAAAGCATAGCGATTTGGTTACATAACTAAATCCAAGGCAGAATGAACCGGACTATTTTGCTTTAAAGGCCAACATGTAAACTAGCTGTTTTGCTTAAAATAAACAGGACTCTCCAGAGGACAGAATTTCTCACAGTCTCCTCTGGGCTGGCTGTGTTCCTGCAGGACGTTGCTCCAAAGAAAAGGTTTAGATGCTCTGCTGCCTATGGCGATATGAACACGCATTGCCTCCAGCTGGTGAGAAAACTTGGAGGTTATTACACTCTTCAGAGAGGATGAGGCCTCCAGAGAGGAACTCTGACTGCACAGCAGCAAGTGGTACATTAAAAAATCCGTGCTGATCCTCATTATGAAATGATGCCATGGGCACTATCCCACGCTTTGCTTCGAACATTTCTCACGAAAGTAAAGTAACATGTGGCTGGAAACTTCTTCATTTCTGCAAACACTTGGATTTGCCAGATATACCTGTGGTCATCATCTCGAGTCTGCTGCCGGCAATGTTACAGCATTGTGCTAGAAACGCGATGTTCTGCCACTGCAGCGTACATCTTCATGACTCTGGAGAAGTGGATGCAGGGAGTTGAGTAATGGAAAGCAAATCAGAGCAGCATCTAGCAGACAGACATTTATTGGGTAAGGCCAGATGCTTTAGCAGCTGAGGTGGCCTGAACCTGCCCCTCTGAGAAATGTCACTGTGCAGGAGCAGTCCTGCCTAATCCCTGCCTAGAGAGAGTGTGTTCGTGCAGGTATGGATGCTGGCTGGAAGAGAGAGGCTTGGGGCTCGGTCTGATGTGGGTCAAGCATGGCCCATTGCTTTCTTCCATCTCATGTTTATGTGCCTTTTTCCTGAGTGTTTCCCAGTAGTCATGTTGCAGTGTTAGCTTTTAACGGATCGTGGAATGGAATACTTGTGGAAAACCATGACAAGGGACACCACTCTCCTGAGGCACAAAAATTGCCTCTTCCTGGTATAACCATCCACTGATGTTCTGAGACAAGCCTAGCAGAGGATGGTTATCTGCAGAGAGGAGATGGTTGCACTGCTGCAGCCTATAGCTAGAGCAGAGGTTGTTTTGTACGGGGGAGGCAGTCCAGGCTTTCTTCAGGTCAGCCTTTTTTCATGACTGGGAGAGGCAAGTAGGAGTTGTGACTTACAAAACTACTTCCTCTAGCAGGATCCTGATGGTGACAGTAGTTAGTGAGGGGTAGCACGACACTTTGCATGAGGCAGATCTAGAGTAACCTATTCCTATGGAAACATTTTCCCGACACCAGCAGTTAATGATGGACATTAACGACCCTAAGCTGAGCCTTTGCATTGCTTCTCGTCTATGTTACTGTCCTTTCTGGCATTCACATGAAGCCTCAGCTCCTTCCTTGGTTTCTGAACTTAACCATTATTTTCAGTTGGAGAGCTGGTAGAGGAGACAAGGACCAGTGAGAGCCAGCATCTCCTCTGTCACTCCTGCCAGCAGTCCAACCAGAGTATGGGCCATTTTTTTAAAAAAACAGGGAGATCGCAACATTGGCGAATCCCCCCCATGCATGGGCAAAGAGGGGCACTAAAAGCACTGCTGGTAGGTGTCACAGAGACATGCAACATCAACTGCTAACAAAAAAAAAAAAAAAAAAAAAATGTATCACCAGTGCATTAGGCATGGGAGCAGATGCTCGGAGTCTATCTGAGCCCATGGGGGGCTCAGATGGTCCTCTGGCTGGTGGATGTGCATGAGAGCTCTGTTTCTCCCAGCATTGTATCATTCTCTTGTCTGAGAGTAATTCTGTATAATATCATAACTGGGGCCATGTTTCAGCGCTAACAGAAGATTCAGCTGGGACTCCTGTGACTCAGCACTGCGGCATATTACCCCCGCTCAGCTCCCTGCGAGCCATTGTCTCTTAAATTCAAAACAGAAGGTCGGAAAAACAGAGCGCCTTGACCTTTTGGGAAGGTTGGGTTTTGCACCACGCGGAGGGCTGGCGGGGGGAGGAAGCCTCCAATTCAGTTTACCAGCAAGGAGCTGAGATGGAGCAGCCAAAAGGATGTGGCTAAGGAAGCCGATGGCAGCACGGCCACGGGCAATGACTTGTGTGCATGGCAGGGAGCCGGGGATGAGGATGTAGGTGCTGCAGGGGATTCAACCAAAACAAAGATGGGTCCTTCCCTACCCACATTTGCTGAAATCCTTCCATGGACACTGCACCTGGTGTCCCATAAAAAATGTGCGAGAGTGAAGGCTGCAGGAGCAAGCAATTGCTTTGACAGCTTTCTTAAAATAAAACAAAATAAAATAAAAGTCCCCCCAAAACAAAGCCAAACGGTAAGATAACAATGTGTTGAATTAATTCTGCTCTCCGGGAACATTGTCTGTCTGGTGGTGAAGTCCCGGGAATGTGACGCTGCTGCTTCGCAATTCAGCCTCGCAGAGCTGGGGGTGGTGCATTGTCTTCCAGCTACACGCTGAGGGCCCAGGGAAGAAGGAAAATGTATGTGCGTCTCACAGGAAAGTCAAGATGTCTGTGTTTCTTAGTCACAGGCAAGGGATTAGTAAAGCACCATTAACCCTACTATAAAAACACACCAGCTAAGGCTTCTTTCATCCCAAACAGAGTTTATAAACACACCCTTATCACTTGGAGAATGTTTATCTTCATGTGCTATAAGTGGATTCCAAGAAAGCAACAGTAGCTAATGAAGTTAAATATGATGTTTGGAGATACATTTTCTCCATTTAACTAACTATACCTGCATGAGTATATGTGGGTGTGTGTATTTAAAAAAAGTAACACTGGGGTTTAGTTTAGCCTAAGCCTCCTATCCCACCATTAGTTTAGAAGCCTGGCTGACACACGTGGAAATGCAGGAAAGAGAAAAAGTGTTCCTTCTCCTCTCCTCTCCTCTCCTCTCCTCTCCTCTCCTCTCCCCTTCTCTCCTCTCATCGACATTCTTCTGAAGCTCAGTAATCATCTTTATATTTTCTGCTGGGTAATTTAGCCCAGCATTCCCACTGTGAGAACACACATGGGATATGCCCCTCAGGTGAACTAGCTTAGGGATATGCCCTCCTGANCCTTCCCTTCCCTTCCCTTCCTCCATTTCTCTCTTCCTTTTTTCCTTCTCTCACTTTCCTCCTTTCTCCCTTTCCCAGGCCAGCTCAGAAAGGAGAGCTTTTCAGACCTGCTCTGGGAGGATTCTGAACACGTTCTGTAATTTATGATCACTCACTTTAGAAGCGATTAACAGCAGCAGAAACCTAATTACAGCCTCCCTGACTGAGTGCAGTATCCTTTGGGGCTCCGGTTTTAATTGTTTTCTATTTACATTCAAGCTTCCAGGGGCTAACTGCCCAGCAAAGACCCCCAACTAACCCCTTCTACTAAAAGCTTCATTTATTCTGAACAACATGTTTATAGACCTAACCTCATTTTTCATGAGAAGGTCACATTTGTTATCCGTGGTTGTTAGGGAAATGATTAAGGAATCCCGGAAGCGGTATAAGTTCCTATGAAGGAATGACACAAATATCTGCTCACAAAACGCTGTCTCCAGCCTATGAACACCGACAGGAGGATGCGTGTGGCGTATGGGGTCTGCACCAGAGAGAAGAGCAGGAACTGCCTGCACAGCCCAGCTTAATATGCTCTAATTAGTCCTCTTAGCCTTGACCAAAACATAAATTACTGCCATCACTGTTGTTTTTTTACTAAGGGGAAAGTGGAATAGGTTCAACCCACCTCACAGAGGTAGGAAAATATTATTGCAGACAATAAATTTGCCAGTACTTTATTTGAGGAACTTGAGCACAGTGGTTCTGTCATGCCAGCAACCAGGCGAAAGCAGAAGATAAAGATAAAGCTGTAGAAAGGTCCCCAGGAAGAACTCCCTGAGCAAACTGGAAGCACAAATCCCACTGGGGAAGACTGGTGAATTCGCAATTCAAGTTCACTTTTTTGTATCCAAAGTAGAACAGCTTTTCATGGGTGAAGAGCTCAGAGTTACAGATCCTGTGTAACTTCAGAGCAAACATGACAGCACAGAGCAAAGCCACTGGTGGGAACAGACAGGTCATGCTACCAGTGGTGTTGAAGTGTTCATGACACTCAGTTTTGACAAAATGTCTTATTTGAATGAAAAGGGGTTTATTGCAACTCGTTTCCCTATTTTTTACTAGCTCTGCTTTCAATGGTTGCATTTTTAACATCTTGATTATTGTCTGTCTAAAAAGGGGGCTGTCTAAAAGGGCAACTTGCAAAGGCCCATTTAAGGAGCTGTATCTGTTTAGTCCAAGGCCAGCAGCCTCTGGAGGACATGGCAGTCCCAAAGGTGCTAACCACAGTGGCAGTAAAGCAGCAGAGCAACTTCTCCCTGCTGTGAAGGTCACTGTGTGGGTTTGGGTGGCAGTGTGGGATAAAATGGTAAATGATCCCAGTTGGGATTATATTCAGATTGATATCCATAGTCAAGAAATTCTGCCAAAACTTGTAGTTTTTTGAATGCTGTTATTCAGTTCAAAAATCCGTGTCACTTCCTCTCTCATCTCTAATCTCTGAAAAATACAGTAATACAGAAATTAAAGTACGTTATTGCATTTCCTACTCTAGGGAAACTACTTTAGCAGGGGGAATGGACTTCATGATCTCCAGAGGTCCCTTCCAGCCCCTGTGATACTGTGGCAAGGCTGGGCTGTCACAAACCATGGAGAGAAGATGTGGCTAACTGGCCCCGTGGCGTTCAACGAACTCCTTGTGCTAAATGACATTCTTTGATATGATATCCCTAAAAGGGAGGAATATCAAAGGCTTTGATATGGAAAGTCATGGCCATCTGTACCACCCAGCTTTGCTGTATGCTTCCTTGCCTTTGGGTTGTGCTGCACAGTGCAACAACTCCCAGGAGTGCAGGGCTGGGGGACCTCAAGAAGTTTCCTTCCTCAACTTGCTGCAGAGAGGCAAGGGTGAATCCTTCTTGACCCAAAGAATGAGGACCTGAACCATAAGTCCACTCTGCCACATTGACCAGAGAGAAGAAGCAAGGCCTGAGCCTTTTAAAACAACCTTTTCTGTGAAGTCCACTGCCCCATCCCTTAGTGCAGCCTTCTCCTCTCTACACCAAACCAACAGGATTCCTCCAGCCTTCTCCTGTAGATTACCCATAGTCCCTCCAGCCACCTCCTTCCTTCACCATCCAACCTTTTTGGGCTCTCCCTTCTCCCTCCCTTCTCCCTCTCTTTAGACATACATAAATGCTCCTAGGGACTCCAACAGACCTTTCTCTGCTGAGTTACACTGCTGGAAACCCAGAGCAATCCCACTCACTGGAAACACTGAAGTCAGTGAAGCTGACCAGTGGGAGCTGAGCAATGTCCTGAGCAAGTTCCCTGTGCTTTTTCCTCCCTCTTGTTCCACTTCTCTTCCAAGGGGCAGGGTGAGAAAGAGAAGATGAATGGATGTGTGAGCCATTCAAACACATTGACTCCCTCTAGTGGCTTTGACTCCATATCGTTGCTAATGGCTCGTTACAGCCACAGAGGCTTGTGGCCTGAGATCCAGGAGGTCTGGGCTCAAGCGTGACAAGGGACATTGCTGCAAGAACTGTAATTGCTGTTAGACCCTTTTGCCTGGCGAGTGAGATGGTTCTGAGAAGAAACTGCTCATGCGTTAGGAGGAGGAAACGATGGGGGCCAGAACTCCTCAACCACGGAGTGCCCCAGTCCAGAACTGAGTACGTGGCAGACTGGTGTTCGTAGTTCCCACAAATATTGTAGGCAGCACTCTGCCCAAAAGGGCTTTTAGTCAGATTTTTCAAAGCTTCTTTGATTTGCTGGCTCTTTCTTAACTTGCCCATGCTGCTGATTTTGCTGGTGGCTCTCATTTTTTAGCTCCACGAAGTCATACATACGTGAGGTTGCTTCTTCCTTTTATCCTGATTGAAGTCCTGTGTTTACTTCTGCAGCTTCAGTAAGCTCAGCAACCCCAGCTTCACCGAGCATGTGGTGGCTTAACCCACCATGGCTGCCAACAGTCCCTCTGTCACCACCTGCAGGCTGCAGAGGCCTGGGCCTGCCAGTGTACTGCCAGCGGCCTGGTGGGAGGGATGAGGGAAGTGAGAAAGAGGAAAAAAAAAAAAAAAAGGTAGAACTCAAGAGTGAAGAAAAAAAATAGTTTACTAAAATAGCTAAGGAACAAAAGATAATAAAATGCAAAGGGGATATAAGGGTAATAATGCTGGTAAATGGAAAAAAACAGTGACTTAAGAGAAAGAATTCTCACCCACATGCAAGCCCAAACCCAGAAGGGCAAAAAGGGAGATGCAAGCCATGGCTTCCCCCCCTCAATGGAAAGCAGGGGAAGGGCCATGACATGATGTGTATGGCAAGGAGTACCTCGTGGGTCAATTTAAGTTAGATGTCCTAACTCTGCTCCCCCCTACAACTTCCTAATCCCTTCTCTTCCAACATTCGCAGATTCGACTATGCTAGAAACCATGACACAGCTTCATTCCCAATATCCTCTCTTTTGAATGCATGAATGCAAGAGTTAAAGTAGTTTTACTTTTTCAGTAAAAAATCCTTTTTAATTTTTGCACTTTTTTTTAACCAGTACCACAACTCCCTGAAGGATATCTTTTTTTCTTCCAGAAAGAAAAAAAAAAAAAAGAGAGAATTGTCTCCAAATTGTAGCTACAGAGAACAATGCCAAAAACATGTTTATTAGCTAATTAGGTCCTCAGCACAAAGATCCCAACATTCCCTCTCCATTTCCCTGGTTCCCTACAAACCCCAGTCCCTTTACTGGCATTTGAGCAGCTATGAAGTCTTCACCCCTTCGCCTCACACAGGGTTTGCTCCTCACATTGCAGCTCCAGAGCATCTGTACTTATAAGCTCTTCTTGTGCCTATGAACTCCTCTGGTACCTGCTGCTAACACAGCCAGTTTTTGCAGCACTCCTTTAAGATACAGGGTTTTTTTTTCTGCCCATCTGTGGAGCTCCAGCTTTGTCCAAGCTCTGCTCATTGCGCATCCCAGTTACTGTAGTGTCATCTCTGCCTTTTGCAGCCACAGCTTTGGTGTGCTGCTGACCCTCTAGAAAACCCTTCACCACATGCCACCACAGCACTTGCTAGGTGGTTCCTCATCTTATTTGCATCAATCCTTTTTGTGCCCTGTCCTGTTCTTATGGCGGTTTTGCCTTCATTGTGCTGGATTCTGTGCTAACCACCCTGACTGGAGAAAGTAACCCAAACTGTCCTTTAAAATCTTGTGTCATAATGCCAAGGAAAAAATGCAAAGTCTGGACAATGGCCTGTCACATTGAATTCTCCTATGCCCCGTGACGGTGGAGCTAATAGAAGAAATGCCAATGGAAATAATCAGGGTGGGCTGATTTTTGTTATTTTCCCATGGAAACTGGGGTCTTCCGTCAGCATGATGTCTCTCTTAGAGGCTCCCTTCTGCACCAGAGAAGGGAGACATGGAAGGGACTCACTGTGAGGTGATGGGGACCCTCTGACCTCAAAGCAGAGGAGCCTGGATCCCACAGCTGGGCTCAGGTGAGATGGATCCACTGGGACCAGAGCGGAGTGAAAGCATGCGGCTGCCTAAACCCAGTGCTTTCAGTGGGGCAGAAACAGCTTCAGGCTTTTGGTCACGTCAAATTCTTGATGTGACTTTTGGTTTTCCTTTTGTAAATGAAGTTAGCAATCCCAGTTCCTGACGAGGCTTTGTTTGCTGACAATGTAAACTCCCAGGGAAAGGGTACTTTTTCCCTCCGATTGCAGCAGAGCGCTTGGCTGCTTGCTCATCCTCTCTTGGTTGGGCCTCCGGCTGCTGCAAGGGCATGGAGGGATCATCATTTTCAGTTTACAAACACATGCATCTCCTATTTTTTTTTGTGGTTTCCTGCTGAATCTCCAGGCTGGGACACTGAAACACACAATTAGTAAATCTTCAAATCCCCAGTTGAAACAATTACAACTCCATGCCTGTGCAACAATGAGATGTCGTTGGATAACGTAATCACAGCTTTACACGGCTGCTGCTGATCTCTTGGTTTATAATGATTTCATTTCCCCTCTCCCACCTCCTTTATATTTTCTATTATGTAAAACCCTAAGAACTAATTACAAGTGGGTGGATCAAAGACTGCACATTTTAATTTTCCTTCCAGCCTCACCCACTCACGGCTAGGAATCCAGTATAACCCATTAAACTGTAGGTACTTGCTGACAGAAAGGGAACCATCTGCTGAACAACTTCTGTTAATTATTTTGGAACATTCTAGCCAGAAGAAAGTACAGGCCTGTAATGACCTTTCCTTCGGTGGCAGAATCCACTGAAAGTAGACAGCTGTGGCTCAAAGCCAAAAGCTAATGGTTAGTATTGGCACAAAAGACTCAAGCATACTAGTGTTTATTAATTTCCCTGTAGTGGAGAAAATATTCCAGGCATTCTGAGCACAAAACTTCCTACCACCTGCACGAAACCAAGCTCCAAAATATTCATTTAGAGCATTCTTCAGAGTTCCTCAGAAAATGTGGCCTTCACATGTTTACTTCCTTGTGGTGTTCTTTTCGTTTTGTCACATCTGATCTGGTCAAACAACCTTTTGTTTTGTTTAGCAATGAGCAATATTTACACAGGGCTATTTTGGCACACGTGAATCACAATTATTTCATGTCCCTGAGGCACAGAGGTCCATGGAAACTTATGCCCCTTGTAGACACGAGGCCTGGTCACTCATACCTTTTATTTTTGTCTATTTTGTCTTCTTTAGTGTAACTGCACAAAGTAGCACATCTTGCCCTTTCTGGTAGATGTCTGATGGGCCTGATCCAGAGCTCATGGAGGTTTCTGAAATCTCCTTTTTGTGGAGCTGAGCAGACTTTTGGATCACCCCTGGAAGTATCTGGATGTCTTAAGTAGGAACGACCCATCTGCTTTAATACTTATATGGTGTGAAATGTCACTGTATTTCTTGATATATTTTGCAAGAGAGCTGTGCCACTGTTTTGAGGGAAAAAAGCAGAAGGATATCCCACTGAATCCTGCTGAGAATTTTGTCTACAGCTCTGTCCCTGCATACTAACATACCAAACCTTTGATCTGTTTTAAATTAGATGAGAGATTGCCCGTTGCATGGGGGATATGCTTTACTCGGTTTGCTTTCTGTGTGGTTTTTTTTTTTTTTTTTGACACTTCAGAAACTGACTTCAGACAGTGTTTTGGTGCAGAAGGGCCATCTCAAGGACAGTTTTTTCTCAGCTCTAACCAGGGGCTCTAACCAGGAATGCTCTTTCTAGGTCTGTGTTTGCACCCTTATTGCTTTCATAACAGCAGGTAAAGTAAAGACGCAACGTAAGTGGTAAATTAAAAGCTGTTTGTGTCTAAGTCATCCCATCTGTGTCTTTTGGATAGAAGTCAACCATCTTTGAAACCACATGCATCAAGCAATTGGCTAAACGTCCTTGTAGACAGGATGTCTCCTATTTACATTTGAAGTGCTGCACTTTCTGTTTAAAATATGAATGCAACTCACTTATATCATTTTCTTAACCTGTTTACAAATAGTGGCTATTGCATAATTGAAAATAGGTGTTAAAATTCTGAAGCTGTCAAAGGGCTTTAAAGCATCTTTGTGTGAAGTACACAGGATTTATTGGAAACACCTGAGGTATCGTCCAGCCCAGCCTCTCCCCTGCCTCCAGCCCACCACCACCACTGCCACCCACCACCACCTTTGAAGTCAGTTTGCTGGTCGTAGACATGCTGCAAGCCTGGGTACACACCTATCATTCAAAGGGCAATACATTATCCGCATGACAGATGTAATCAGTCCCTTGGTCTCTTAGAAGTGCAGCTGTTGGTGAATTCTTTTTTGTGAATGTCATATTTGAGAAGACTTAAGTTAAAAACTGACACTTCCATTGAAATCTCATCTCCCTTGGAAAGAAGGTTCCCGTTTTCTGGATCTCCTCTGCGTGTGACAGCCAGGGATGTGTCAAACAGCATTCAACTGACAGTTTCCAACTGAGGTGCCATTAGCAAAGATGGCATGAAAATAACCCTCCCTTAGAAATGCTTTTTATGTGAGCTGTTTGTGTTCAGAGCTGTGGCTAGGCCAAATCAAGAGGATCAACCTCATTTAAGAGGGAAGCAAATATTGAAAATTTTAAAAAATTGCTCTGCTTTGGGAGCAGGTAAAGGTAGGTGCAGAGGAGCCAGAGGGAGCAGGCAAGATGAGAGCTGGGAGAAATGCAGGGACCAGCAGTGCCGCCTGTGCTGCCCGAGCGTTTCACCCTCCTGGTCTATGTAGGTACTGAGCAAGATGACTCCATCCCAGACTCACATGAGGAAGAGACGTGACTCAGACGGGTGGAAGGAAGGCACTTTCTTGCTTTCTAAATGGGGAAAGGGGCCCGACCCCAGCCGGGCCCACAGCCCAAAGTCACACAGGCAGCTCGTGGCCGAATCGGGAAGTGAACCCTGGGCTCATCCAGAGCCTGAACCACGGGCTCGTCCTTTCCTTTTATTGGTAAAAATAAAAATATGACCTTCTTCTGGCAGCCTTGCAGAGCAGATGCTGCTTTTTAGATGACAGCATAGAAATGCAGAAAAACTTTGGGGATTTGCAGAAATTCTTTCCAACGACAGATTGTCTGGCCTACTAGTGTCATAATGTCAGCCCTGAAACATGCCATAAAGCTTTATTTCAGAAGAACAAACATAACCCCCTAGACCAGCTCTTTGACAACTAAGTAAAACAAAGCAGGGTAATTGTGGCTGGAAGCCCACCAGGCTCTTAATGTGACCTCTAGAATACTAATCGTTATTAGAGATGCAATGAATAAACGTCAAGAATATTACAAGCAATTTGTGTTTAAGAACAGGACTCCAGAGGGAAGTTTGTGAAGGCAAAACTTCTGAATGTGAGTTACAGCACCGGGAAGTGCTCAGCGGCTCCTGGAGAGCCAGAATGTGTTTTTCATGCGCTGGTGGCCTGCAGGATGGAAATGGAGGACTCCAGGCTGCTACATGCTACCAGATTGCTGGATCCCCTAACAGAAGAGCTAAAAGTCCAAATGCTTTATGGAGCTGCTTTGTTCATTACACACACAAGCAGAAAATAAGTGAGGAGGGAATAAAGAGGGTTTGGTGTACCTCACGTCGCTGCCATTTGCCGTATTTGGAAGACCGCAGGTTGCTTATAAATTGTCTTCTCTGTGTGTGTATGCATGTGTCAGTTACACAGGCAAGGCATGCACACATATGCAGAACAGCACCAGGTGCCCAAGGCTTTTGGGAGTTCCCCTCCTCTCCCTCTCCCTTGCAATTACTGGGTAACTGGAGGAGGCAAAGCAGCAGCGTGCAGCAGGTGGGGTTAGGGTCAGAGTGCCTCCAGGGCAGGAAGGCTGCCTTTCCTGGCAGAGGTCTCCTCTGCCTCTAGCTTTGGGCATTCTAATTATAGTCTCAATAACTTTCCCATTTACAATCATTTCCCTTGTGCTCCGGCACTGCCTGTGACATTTCAGTGCACAGGTTGTACTCAGAGCTTATTTTGTAGAGGAAAAAATGCCAGAACCTACATAGGTATGGCCAGAGACTTGGGTTTTGGTAAGACCGGACTGCAAAATGTAGAATATATGCTTTGTTTTGCCATTGTGGCCCAAGGAAATCCTGTTTTTGCTGAGAAGTTTCTGCTCCTCTTTGCACAATGTGAACAGAATTGACCAAATAAGACTGTGTAAAAAAGTCTGCATTTCATTTGTGTAAGAACTGGAGGAGAAGAGAGTTGAGACACTGGGTTTTCCCATACATGGGCCTCACTATTGCAAAGGATAAACCAAGAGACTTGATCTCAAATAGTGTGACCTTCTTTTATCCCAAAGGATCGTACCACCTACGTTAGACTCCTTCCACTAATTTTTTAATTGCAGTGACTGAGATGACGAGGATGCTCCTTTGGCCCTGTACCCATGACAAAGAGTAGGTGGACATCCCATAAAGGTGCAGTGGTCTTGTTGCAGCTCAGCCAAAATGACGCGCTGCTGGCAGAGCTGTTCTGCTTTAAAAAGAACTCTTAGCTAAGCCATTCTTGACTGTGATTTCAGCGGGTCGGATATGTCAGCCTATTTCCTTTTTCTCATTCGCTTCTCCAGTGTCACCAGTGATATGACTTAAGACTTGGGAGGTAGCACTGAGACTCGTTGGGTGGTGTATGAAAAATGAGACACTGTTTAGTTTCAAGGCTGGGAATTCGACAGTTTAGCTGCACACACTGGGTAGAAAAGTGTTTCTTTTTAGTGGTTTTGAGTGTGCCACCTTTCAGAGTCACGGAGCAACCCCTTCTCCGTATGTGAACAGGAGCCATGGACCTCTGCCACTGCTTGGCTGCTTCCTACTCTGCCATGTCCTCACCTCCTTCCCTAATTTCTAAGGTAAACAATGCCCTTTTGTTTTTTCTTCCTCCAATGGGAAGGCAAGGTTTCAGCTCGAAAGCACAGCTTTACCTTCAGTTTTTACTTCAGTGGCAGGTTAAAGCTTGGCCAGGAATATGACAATGCCCTAAAGTTACACAAATACCTAACTCCAACAAGAGGATGAGCCAACTCTTGGCACTCTTGCTTTGAGCCTGAGCTGGGTTTCCCCATCACAAACCTCCTCATCCAAGAGCATCTGTGTCCTGCAGTGGAGGCTGTGGTCTACGTGCTGATGATAGGACCTAACATGGCACAAGACTGAGGCCCTAATTGCTTTAGCAGGAATATATATCTAACCAAAACAAACCTGGGTGATCCGGGATGAGGACGTGTCTAGAAGCTCTCCTATGGTGGAGATCTTTTGTACGAGGAGATGGATGACCTGGACCAGTTCACAGCCTCTGTGCTGCTGGGCTACCAGGAGGGTGTTTCATCCCATTTCTCACTTGTTTCAATCAAAGCTTCCCTCTCTGAACCTTCCTACACTTTTCAAGTCCTTTTCTCAGCAGTGGTGATGCTGTGACTCGCCTGCTCAGCGGCTCCCATGCTGTGCAGTGCAACCGCCAGCCAGGCAGGGTGAGACCAGTTCTTTCCTAGTAATAAAGTTCAGAAAGATGCGCTCGTCTTATCTGATTGGCCTGGAGAGCTTCGATGAAGGCTTTGTTCTCAGATGTTGTGTGAGGTGCAGATCCCACCACACCATCACATAAAGGGGCAAATCCTGCTAGGTGCAAGTTGAGATCTAAGCTGACGGCAAGCCAGAGAGGTTATCAGATCTGTCTGTCTGCCTGTGAGTCCTAAAAAACACATTGGCTGCAGCATGCATACCCCAGTGTGAAGTCAGCCAGGAACAAGCCAGAGAACCTGCCTCTGACCCTGAGGACATTGCTTGAAAAATATTTTCCAGAACTTGGTGCCTGGGGACTTGCAGCTAACAAACATTCTGGAAGTGTAATCACAGCCTTTGGCTCTGCTGCCGAACCACCTACGGGAGGTGAGTTTAAAGAGAGCGGCTTTAAAGCTGTCAACATAAGAAGGAGGGAAGCCAAATTGCTTTCGTGCTTGCATTCGTGTGCCAACTGGTTTGTCATGGGATTGGTATGTAGCAAAGATAGAGTTGTCTGCAGAAAAGCTGTATTATTCTTTTTTGGATGGGTCCACTGGAGATCAGTCAGGACCCACAGTAATTTCCTGAGGGGAATAATCCAGACCTGAGATAGGCCACTGGCTCTTCAGCGGTTGCATGAAGCTTTGTGTTGGGTCAGAATGTCAGCCTTTGAGGAGAAGAGCTGGAGGAGCCTTCCAGGAGTGAGAGCTGATAAGACAGCAGCTCCCCAGCTGTGCTGCGGCCACACAGTGCTGTGTATGTCATCAGAGTAACAAGAATTAATAAGCCGGGGCCAGGCTCTGACCTCTGCTGTTCAGGCATACATCCCTGGCCGCTCCAGCAGCCTCTCTGTTGGGCTGCGTGTCGGCTTGTGTAACTCCCCTGGCCTCTAGCTGGGGTTGGAGACATATGGCGGGGGGGTTGGAACTAGATGATCTTTGAGGTCCCTTCCAACCCAAGCCATTCGATGATTCTATGATTCTATGAATCTCCAAAGGAGGCCTATGGAGAGAAGGATGTGGTGCTGGATGCCCAGGGCACATATATCCCATGGTATACATGCTTGACAAAAGAGATATCCTTCATCCTGGGCAAAGCACACAAAGTGTTCCCACAAAGACCCAAGTGAAACTAAGATCAATCCCATTAAGAGGAGTTTTCTGGATGAGGAATTTCCCAGGAGCCCCTGCTGCAGGCTGAAAGGTGTTGCTCAGCATGGGGCATCCTGAATATTGGTCTCACTGGTGTGAGCTCTGCCTGTGGGCAGTTGGGGTGGGCAGCGCCGGAGTGACAAGTGATGGGGACAAGGTGGCCGCATGTGATGGTGAAGGGCAGGAATGCTTTTCCTTTCCTTTACCAAACCAACCTGGGAGGACATTGGTTGGGCAAATGAACCATTCCCCCTGCAGACTAAGCCCCGCTGCTCTGTCAGGCTTTTAATCTAAGATTTTGACACAGAGAAGTCCAAGGTGGCATATGCAGTTTCTCTTTTAGACACTTCTAAGATCATTTCCTCTATAATACAAAATAACCTGAGTTTTAAATGAGTGGGAAAGGGGTGAATGGGCTGTAGAGACTCTAAATCCATGCAGAACCACCCAAAGAGGCACATTTCCCAAGACACGTGGGTGGCACCCACCACCTTTTGGGGCTTGGGGCTGTGAGGTTCAGCTGGCGGCCCCGTAGCCTCCTCCTCCCCAGATGGAGCAGCTCCCTGGGCGCCACTCAGCCCACACCCTGCGTCCCCATCCTTCGGCGAGCCGTTCCCACCCTCCAGCTGGCCGGGGAGAGCTGCCAGCTGCCTCCGTGAGTCAGGAGAGCTGGCTCAGCCCGACTTCACCTTTCTGAAAACATTGGCAGGCGCTCGCAGGCCCCTAGGGCACAGCTGCAGGAACATTTTTGCAAATAAGGTCTGCAATTCGTGAAAGGTGCTGTGGAGAATGGCAGAAGGAAAGCTCTGTCCCTCCTGGTGCAATCCAGGTGCTGGGCTTGAGGAAGACAGGTTAAGCTCATGGTGTTCGGGGATGGTGGATTTACTGATGTCACTTCTCTTGCACCACTGTTACTTCATTGATTAAATTGTGAACAACCCAGCCCAGCTCAGCTCAGCCCAGCTCCTGGATTTATTGGCGTGGATGGGTCGAATGGCGCTTTCCTTGTTTAGTGGACGTGACCTGGAGGCAAATTGTTTTGCTTGCAATGGGTAGACATGATCAGATGACAAAGACTTGTGGCACTGAAAGGCTGGGAAAGGACTTGTTAAGCCCATGTATTTTCTCTCTATCTGTCCTTGCTCTATGGTAAGTATATATGGGAGAAGGAGTACTGTATATCTAGCATCTTCTGGGCATTTACAGGCTGCTGCAGGGCTTTAGGGCATGAGTAATGCTGTCCTGCTTTTTTTTTTTTTTTTTCTGGGGACACACTACAGCCAGTGGCACAGAACTCCTGCTGATCACTGGGGCAGTGAGAAAAGCTGCGAAGCCAAGATCCAGGGAGGTGTGGGCTAAAGCCCAGGCTGGCTGGCACAGGTGGTCCCTTCCCATCCTCAGTTCATGAGATATTATATCACATGATGTATTTATCCATCTGTTTGCAATCTTGGGGAGGTCAGTGTGTTTTTAATTAATGAGCAATTGTTTTTGTGGTTGTTGTGCAGCGCCCTGAGCAATTCAACAGGGGTGGGGGCACTTATAAATAAAACAATTATTATTACCAAACTTCATTAACATGCTATGCTGCTGTTTCCTCCATGTGTCTGCCCACTTTTTGCTGTTCCTGTCAGGTAGGTCTGGAAGGGAGAAGAATCAGCAGAGCCCAATGGCCCTGGGCAGTGTCAGTGTGGACTCTCTGATGTCTCCTAAGGACTGAGCTTTTCCCTCACTCTGACCAGAAACAAGGTCTATCCCCTCCAAACATTTCCACAAAACTTACAGTCATTGAATTATCTTTGAGAGTGTTACTCATTTCCCAAACTGGGCTGAAACCACGAAGAGGTTATACACTACTTGCAATAGGTAGCAACCATGTGCATACACCTGCACACAACAACTTCATAAATCCTTTGGGAATGAGGTCCACTCATGGGTGCCTAAAAGCAGAATTAGGCAGAGTGTAGTACACAAGTTTCAAAAATCCCTCCAAGATGGCTGTTGATTGTTGCTAAGGCACACATGGTGCTGGATGCATGTGTACCCATTAGGTGTTGCAGCTGGTCCGCTCCTCAGGACCTGCTTCAACAGAATAAGAGTGATTTCCAGGTCTGCTTTTTTATTGCTTGCCTTCCTAAATCCCTGCAGGCTAAAACAGTCCCCAGAGCCTTGTGTTCTCTCTTCACTGGAAGTTTCTATAATTGCTGCTGCTGCAGGATTTTCTTGTTCCCCAGTGCTCAGCCATGCACCTGAGCCTGTGCCAACCCCCACTGCTGTGCACTGTATTTCAGCTTGAAACCATCAGGCAGGTGTTACACCAGGGAAAGCCCAGCCTGGCACTGGGCATTCTTCAGGGCTTTCCTTGTCACTCAGTGTGAAAGAGGGTGAGGGTGAACACTGTGGGTGTAATCATACAAATTAAAGTAAACCAAGCATCCACTTTCAACCTCATCTGGCTCCCTGGCAGCCTGTTCTTGCTGAACCCACCATGTCCCCTCTGTGGTGAGGACACCTCACCTGTCACGTTATAAACATGAGAAGCTTGTGTCCTGCTCTGAACCAAGTTTCTTCCCTAATGCCAGGCCACAAAGGGCTTTGTATATGCAACACCTGAGCCTCTGAGCACTGGGTTGTGTTACAGGACGTGGCAGTCTGGTGGTGGGGTGACCATGGAGAAGATGCCATCACATCTTCCTTTCAGCAGTGAAAAGGCTGAGTGATTCCTGCATTGGACAGATCCAGCTGCACAAGTACCCATCAGGGTGTAAATAGATATCCCAGAAACTATATCAGCCCAGAAAGTCCTGCGTCATCAGCTGGAGCTGAAGGAGCTCGGAGGAAACCTGAGATGTCCAAATGCTGGGACAGCAAGTTTTGGGATGTCTTTCATGGGGAGCAGCTGAGATGTTCAGAAAAAAAACTGTTTTCTCCTTTTCCTCCCCATCCCAGAGCCTCGTGTGGTGGGATGTGTATTGTTTTCCAGCCCCTGTTTTACCCAGTGAACTCCAAGAAGAGAGCCCTGAGCAGCACAGTGGGACACGGGTGACATCAGCTCTCCCGCAGGACGGAGTTCAGCTCTGGACAGGCGGCCTCACTGGAAGAACAAGCGCGGGCGTTGCTCTTGCACTTAATGACCCAGCGAGCTGCTGATCAGCAGTGACCGCTCACACACAGAAGGGGAACATGGCTGGAGGGCTGGGCTGCCAAACCTCTCCTCTGAAGCACGTGCTGATCCGGGGAGAGCACTATAGATTATTTCTGTGTGTGCTCTTGCCTTGCCAAATATAACTAAGTAGCGGGAGGTAGCTCTGTTTCTAATTGGGTGATGAAAGCCCGTTGAGGAGGCCAAGACCAAATGGTCAGAAGCAGGGGAGGCAGAGACTGAAATGGCACTGATGCAGCAAGGGCTGAGTGCTGCCCTCAGTGCTACTCCCGGTCCTCCTCGGGGCATGTGGCCGAGGCCTGGGGAGATCAGGGCTGAGCATGGGGTAGTCCCCTGGGAAGAAGAGGGCAAGACTGTGTTAAAAGGGGATGAGTAGTTAATTTTGATAATCAAAAATGCATTGGTCGTGCATTGTATTTGTATTAGACTTTCTAGGGAAAAAAAAAAATCAGTGCTTTTTTGAAATGAATCACAGAATCACACAGAATCACAGAATCACAGAATGTTAGAGATTGGAAGGGATCTCGAAAGATCATCTAGTCTAATCCCCCTGCCGAAGCAGGAACACCTAGAGCAGATCGCACAGGAATGCGTCCAGGCGGGTTTTGAATGTCTCCAGAGAAGGAGACTCCACAACCTCTCTGGGCAGCCTGTTCCAGTGCTCTGTCACCCTCACTGTGAAGAAATCTCTCCGCATATTTAAGCGGAACCTCCTATGTTCCAGCTTGCACCCATTGCCCCTTGTCCTGTCACTGGATGTCACAGTGAAGAGCCTGGCTCCATCCTCCTGACACCCACTCTTTACATATTTATAAACATTAATGAGGTCACCCCTCAGTCTCCTCTTCTCTAAGCTGAAGAGACCCAGCTCCCTCAGCCTTTCCTCATAAGGGAGATGCTCCACTCCCTTAATCATCTTGGTGGCTCTGCGCTGGACCCTCTCCAGCAGTTCCCTGTCCTTCTTGAACTGAGGGGCCCAGAACTGGACACAATACTCCAGATGCGGTCTCACCAGGGCAGAGTAGAGGGGGAGGAGAACCTCTCTCGACCTACTAACCACACCCCTTCTAATACACCCCAGGATGCCATTGGCCTTCTTGGCCACGAGGGCACAGTGCTGGCTCATGGTCATCCTGCTGTCCACCAGGACCCCCAGGTCCCTTTCCCCTACGCTGCTCTCCAACAGGTCAGTACCCAACTTATACTGCTTCCTGGGGTTATTCCTGCCCAGATGCAAGACTCTACACTTGCCCTTGTTAAATTTCATTAAATTTCTCCCTGCCCAACTCTCCAGCCTGTCTAGGTCTCGCTGGATGGCAGCGCACCCTTCAGGCGTGTCAGCCACTCCTCCCAGTTTTGTATCATCAGCAAACTTGCTGAGGGTGCACTCTATCCCCTCATCCAACTCGTTGATGAATATATTGAACAGTACCGGTCCCAGTACTGAACCCTGGGGAACCCCACTAGATACAGGAGCTCTTAGAAAGGACAGTTTTCATCAAGTAAAAAGTTCCCGTCTTCAATACAAACAACTCCAGCAGGAAACTCCTCAATTTCTGCACAGCTGCATTGCTCACTTTGCTCACTGCCACCCAATGCGTCATGCCTGAGGGCAGAAGGTGGCATGCACTCCACAGACAGCAGATGAGCAGGAGAAACCTCAGCCTGATGGAGGAGAAGGGACATTCTGGAGACTTGGAGAATGTGGTGAGCAGAGGGCTGAGTGGAGAAGCTTGGAGGCTTTGAAGCCATTCCCTTGGTGGCTCTGAAGCCATTTCCACAGCACCTCCTCACCAGACCCCCGCTTTACAGTGCCACCATGGGTGTGGCTTTTCTCCATGGGGTGATAATGAGGGTCTCCTGAAGGCAGAGGGATCCTCCCCACTTAAAACCATGCTGCTTCTCAAGGGGACAATATAACAACCTTAGCTCCCCTGTTGTGGGGGTCCCAAAGGTTGTGCAATAGCCCAGTGCTTCAGCAAAGCCCCCGCCGTCATCTGAAGACCTGGCAATTGCATGCTTGGCCCGTGTGTTCTGCTTACATAGGAGTGGGGAAAGATCCATGTGCATGAGAGATACAGGGGAGTGAAGTGATGGAATAATTCACTTAGTATTGGGACATTTATGAGTCACCTTCCCCTTCCCCTCCCCTCCAAGATAGATGTCATAATGGAGACTAACCCGGCAGTAATCTCCATATAACATATGTGATATGTTTACTTATTTCTTTCCTCTGTCTTCCCTGCTCTGCAATGTAAATAGTCATTTGTTCCTCTTCCAGATGCTGGTACATGGTCTTACCAGTAGGAAATATATTATCATCCAATAAAACTGAATTCTTGGTGGCAATGATGATGATTTATTGATTTTGGCTCTGTTGCATTCACAGATGGAAATAGAAGCTGGCAGTTAGCTCATGTCTTACAACCCAGCCTAGACCATTCGCTTTAGCTTGCTGAATGCTGCACTTTGGAGACGGTATCTGCTCCTCAAGAGAAAGTTTCCAGGGTTGTGGCTGGATTCATTTAAGTCAGCAATCAACATTGATTAAATGTGAATGCATCTTGGGGACCCCTACTTCCTAGTGGTAAGTTACCTCTGGGATCAAGACATCCAAGGCATATCTCCAGCCCTGCAGTGATGTGTCCGCCCCAGTAAACATATGCACCGGGAAGCTCACAAGCCAACCCAAACACTGCAGAGCAGCCTGCAAAGTCCTGACCCATGGTAACTTCCAGGGTCCAAGGGTCTTTGCAGCTGGGGAAGATGTCCTTACTCACAGCTGCGATGGCTGCTCCCTTCCCAGAGGCAGCCCTTCCCTTTCCCTGCCCACCATGACCCCATACGAAGGAACAGGACTCTGGGAAGCGGTCTGGAAGACCTGGTGTACCTCCTTCCCAGGGCCTAATGCCGGGCTCCTCTGCCTGCTGGCTGGTGTTCAGCAGGCAGGGCTTCTGCTGCAGGAGGCCTTCCAGCTGAGCCCACGCACTTGAGCTGTGGGAAGAGTTGAGACCGCTGTGGTTGGTTCATGTTTCAGAAGCCACTTGTGTGTGGAAGCCTCTTGGCCGGGCACTGTTGGTTTTGAAGGAAGAATTTTTATTTATTTATTTATTTATTTATTTATTTATTGTTCCCTCACTGATTCTCTAACTGGGCAGAAAGGGATGCTGGGAGCCACCAGCAAACTAGACAGAACACTCAGGTCTGAGCAGATACTGATGACTTTTCTGCTGGGTGAAGATTAATGGAGTTACTGACTGAATCATCTTGGCTTGCCAAAGCAGCTGTTTTGGGGGCTGTGTCTGAATCACCTTAAAAAACCTCTGGCTTATAAAAGAAGACCCACATGTGTTACCCAAAGCCCCAACACCTCTCTGCTCCTCAGGCCCACAGGTCCTACAGAGATATGCCACCGGGGCTGCAGAGAGCCAGGGCAGGGCAGGTACTGGCTGGTCTGCCATCTTCACCCTGCTTACCATCGGGCATCCATGTTTCCTCACTGGTAACCCACCTTGGGATGTGTCATCCCCCTGGGGACATGAGCTGGTGGAAATGTATTATCCCAAAGCAGCTGATGAGTAGTAGCTTGTTTCCCCCAGCAGGAACCTGCTGGCATGGCCATACCCGGGTTGGACTGGATTATAACCGCCTTTAAAACTTCTGCTTCATCTTCTGATTGCTCCTGGTCACAATCTTTCATCTGTTTTGGGAAAGTTTGGTTAACTTTCATGTGGTTTCCAAAAAAGAAAATCATCCACCAGAATTTCCTGTTATGCCATCAGTCTCCAGCCCAGCCAAAAGGAGCAGTTTACTGTTGTTTACATAGCTGCAAAAATGTACTCGGACCTTCCCAGCCCAAGGTGCCTGCTTATTCTTAAAGCCTGGCCTCCTGAGGTTCCAAGTGCCATTTGCAGCTGTGTTTTACTCTGCAGGCTCTTGTTTCTGGGGAGGGAATTTCTCTGAGGCAGGAAACCATGTCTTTGCATGTCTCCGCACCGTGCCTGGTGCCAAGGGGCCCTGGTTCGGATGGGGGCCCTGGCATGCTCTGGCGATTGCAGATGTGTACTGGAGTCGGGAGAGCACAGACAGCTGGGAAGTTGCTCTGGAAGTTCCCAGTGCAGACAGGAATGCCATAACACCAGCTGTGCCGTGAGGTGCCCCAGGCCCAGCGCTGCCAGTGGTTGAGGGCAGGGATTGTCCTGCTCTGCTCTGCCTGGTGCGGCCTCACATCGAGCACCGGGTGCAGGTTGGGTGCCACAATATCAGAAGGACGTAAAGTTGTTAGGGAGCATCCAAAGGAGGGCTGCAGAGATGGGGAAGGGTCTGGAGGGTGAGGGGTGTGAGGAGCGGCTGAGGGCCCTTGGTGTGCTGGGCCCAGGGCAGAGGAGGCTGAGGGGAGGCCTCATGGCGGCCTGCAGCTCCCTCACAGGGCAGCGCAGGGGCAGGCGCTGAGCTCTGCTCTCTGGGGACAGCGACAGGGCCCGAGGGCACGACATGGAGCTGTCAGGGGAGGGTCAGGCTGGGGGTTAGGGAAAGGTTCTGCCCCAGGGGGTGGTGGGCATGGCACAGGCTCCCCAGGGCAGTGGGCACAGCCCCGAACTGCCAGAGCTCAAGGAGCGTTTGGACACCGCCCTCAGACACAGGGTGTGGGGTTTGGGTGGTGATATGTGGAGTCAGAGGTTAGACTCAATGCTCTTTATGGATCTCTTCCAACTCAAGATTGTCTAGATTCTATGATTCTGTGATTCTGTGATTATATGATAAACTTGTGACATCTTCCTGGCTGGGCATGGAGTGAGGGGAGCAGCTCGACTCCGCTGGCCATGGCTCAAAGGAGGAACCATGGGGCAGGAGAAGGCCACGGCACATGAAGCATCCCAAGAAACTTGCTGCTACCCTGGCAAAGACGCTGAGCCCTCCTCAGGCAGAAGCCAGGTTTTGGGGCCTGGATAAAAGGCCTCTAAGAGAAGTATGAAGGTGAGGAAATCACCTCTGTTTTGTAGAGTTTTGGAGGAAGCTTGTGGAGTACACGTAGTCTCCCATTTCTTTCTGTGTTGGTTTACCTCTTTCAGATAGTAGGCAGCAGATTTTGGCGTAAGGAAAAGTGAGTGCTTACATCAGAAAATGAACTGCTGCTTTGAAGTAGACTCTTGGTCATCACCCAAAAGGGCACTATGGAGGTGTAAGTATGGGAGATAGCCTACCAAAGCTAGTCAAGGGCAGACGGGAAGAAAGAACCATTTCAATTTGTACCTTCTAAGTGCTGGAGGCATCAAGTCCTGACTGCCCAATAACCCCAATAGTCCCAGCTGTCTAGTAACATGCCACAATGCATTAATTCACTGAAACCTAAGGGATGCCCTGCAATGGGACTGTGATGCTTTTGGTTGACAGAGCAACACATGCCCAATGGAAAGCAGGGAAACTATAGGTCTAGAGGTGGTACCTGCAGTGATTTCAAGGTCTCTGGTTTTTAACAGTTCCGGAAGACCTGCCACAAAGATTTTTACCAAGTTCCTTTCACCTTCAGCATTGTCATTTCTCAACAGGGACAAATCACTCAAAGGGCCAAATTGCTGAGCTTCCCCCAAGGCACTGATTGCAACCCATAATGGGCCACTCATTGGTCATGCATTATATCTAAAGCTTAGTAAGGTCTGATAAAAATTATCAGGCAGCTTTGCAAATGGTTACGCCTTTCAGTGCCTGATGGGTCCTTCACAGCCGTAGTCTGCTTGCTAAGGTCCATCTATAATGCACAGTATAGAGGATCATACTCTGTTTATGATTAGAAATAATTGTCTTTCAATCTTTAATTAGAATGATAATGAAAACAGAATTCTTTGAGATACACAAATAAAATATTAGAAATGTCTTGCTTTTGAAGGAAGAAAGTAAACTTTTAAACATACATTTTATTTTTATGACAAAACAAACAAACAAACACTGTTTTGTTTCCTCTCCTTTTTCTTTTCCAGTATTGAAAACTACAAACAAATAAAACCTGTGAAGTTTTTCATAATATACTCATCCTTTTTGGCCAGAGTGATTTCAAAAAAGCAGTTCATAAGCATACCCTTAACAAAGAGGCTGTGCTTGTATGTTTACACAGCTATTGTTTTACAGTGCTCTTAGAAGTATAAAGACAAATTTTGAAGTCACAGAATCACAGAATCACAGAATGTTATAGATTGGAAGGGACCTCGAAAGATCCTGTAGTCCAATCCCCCTGCCGAAGCAGGAAAGTCTTCACTTTGTTTTTCCACTGATAGAAATTTGTGTACATTGTGAAAAAAGAAGTCAGTTTTCATGTAAGTAAGCCTGTGAAAATTTTGCCCAGGTAAAGAGTGATTTCAAAATTTGGTCCTTAAGAAAATCTCTATACAATTTAAAATTGCAAAATGACCAGCATAGAAAACATATTCCTCCCCAGAATCTTTAATCCGTTCTAAAACTGACATCAAACCATTCTCCTGCATGTCTCTCGGAAAGTGGATTTTGGCAAATATTTCCCTTGCAGAGCAATTGGAGACTTCAGAGCAGCCTTCTCGGGGTTGCCTCCCTAATGGAAAACAGCATCATATAATGCTTCCCAATAGAAAGAATGTTCTACACGACTGGAACTCCAGTCCTAAAATAATCCGTTAGAATATAATTATCCATCCTGGAATTAGATCAGTAGAGTTAGTTTTAAAACAAAATACAGTTAATCTATTTTTATTCATTTTTTACTTTTGGTTCCCTAAACGAAATATTGTTTTCAGATTTTTTTTTTTTAATTGAAAAGTACGCGTTTGAACATCAAATACTCAAAAGTACCTCTTTTGACGAAAGCTATACTGTTTTCTTCCCTCCTCTCCCAATTTAAATCTGGCAAAATAAAAATATACCTATAAAAATTGTTTATTGACTTTCTCCATGGAAAATGCCCTCAATGTTCTGGCTCTCTGCACTGGTGTTAACAACCGAGTTACACAACGACAACTTCTCAACAGATTTTGCCCCAGTCTATCAGTTTCAGAAGATTTCCTGCAGATGTCTGTGTGGGTAGACGAACAGTCCCTCATCTTGTGGACAAGGGTGTAGGATCATTAGCGGGAATGTGACTGAGGAGGCCTTGGTTTTCCATCTCAGCTACAAGGCAGCATTTCAGGTAGCAGACTATGAACATCTGAACAGGCTCCATCCAGTCCGGGATCTGTCTCCAGCAGGAAAAAGACACAACAGGGCAAGTGCATATAGTGTCTCCCCCACTGCCTCTAGCTTGGAGGATTTCTCTAGCCTAATGTGACTCATCTAATTAACGATCCAGTCGGATTGCTCCAATCTCCCCAGGACCCCAGGTAAACTTTTCACATCCATGATAACCCTTGGCAAAGATTTGCACTGGTTGATGTCCCACCGTGGGGGCAAAGCTTCATTTTGTTTATTTTGAGTTTGGCTCCTGGTATCTTTGCATGGTGCTTCTCCTCTCTCACATCCTGCACAGACAGGGTTCAGTACTGCTTGAGGAGGAAGGTTTCCCATGTATGAATCATCCATAACACTCCCCAGAGCATTTCTTGATGCCCTTTGTTCATGTTAAATAACCAATAAATTTCAACAACGTTCAGCTTGTGAGGGCTGATAAGATCACAGTAAGAAAGGGGATGCTGCCAAAAATATTGAGCTTTTTAAAGGATGTGCCATATAATGCTTTTAACATTTGTAGTCCTTAAGGCCAAAGTGATCATTAGATCATCTACTGTGACCTGTGTAATGCAAGCTGGAGAATTTTGCCTGCTTACCCCCGCACTGAACCCAGTAATAAATGGTGTTTAAGTGAACGGGTAGCACTGGAGATATTAAAATCACCAGCACATGAAACTGCAGCTCTAGTAGCAAGGAAGCATAATGAATCTGTCAACTCTGGGCCACGGTCCTGGGACTGCAGAAGAGAAAAACTTGTGCCTAAATTCACACAAGTGAGGTAAGGAGAGCAGGACACTCATGGCTACTGCACGCCCATTAGCTGACCTCATTTTTGTGGAGAGTCTGAGAGAAGAGCTTGATGCAAGGGTGAGCAGCAAAGTGGCAGATGGGGAAAATCCCATGTGGTTTTGTTAAAGACAGATGGTGCTGCTCTAATGTAGTATATAATCACAGGTATTTAATAAGATGACTGACTTCTTATACAAGGGGAACTAATGATCCAAACCTGATCCTAAGCAGTTTAATATTGGGTTTGAAAAAAAAAAAAAAGGAGTGGAGATATTGCTGCAGAGTTACACTAGCAAAAGTTTGTACCATTACTAGAGTAACAGGTTGAAGAAAATTTCTTGTACTTCTGGGGGATGGCTTGTGGGACATGACTCCTCAGGCATATATGGCACTAGTGAAAAATGCAGGTAACGCAGTGTTGGGTAACATTGCCAAAAAGAAAAACAAAATAGTTTTGTGGAGCGATATACACTCGGCCACACCAATGCAAGGACAAGTGAGCTAGAATCACTCCCTCAGCTGGACACCAGTGGTTTAGAAATGAGGAGAGATGGATGTACTGTCTCATTTTGGACTGACTGTGGACAACCGGCATGAGCATAGCTAATATGCTGGTCATGGACACATTTGGGCTGGGAATCAGAAGGAGTGTGACCCTTGGAGCTGTGGGACACTGGGCCCCTCCCCAGACTCAGGGAGTGAAGAGCCCAGAGCTACTTGCATCACACTGGTAGACACAACCCTGGAAGAAGGAATGAAAATTTGTGGGATGGGTGTTGGACTTGCTGGAATTTGCAGGAGGGTTTAGGAGGACAGCTGATCCCCGTGTTTGTCATGCAGCATTAAATTAATTACAGGCTTTGGAACTTCCTGGCTTTTTCAGGGGATGGGCATTATTTCTTCACCATAGTTCCTCTCCCTCTCCTTGTGCAATCCTGTTTTTTTTTTTTTTTTTTTTTTTTTTTTTTTTTTTTTGCCTTTCTCTAAAGCTTTGCTGACCGGTCCCAGCCAGAGCTGACCACCCTGACACCAAGATGCTTCCCAGGTGGGCCTTGCTCACTGCCTCTCTAGTGATCGATAGACCTGTGCAAAGCAGAAATTTTCTCTCAACTCAAACAGCCAATAACAGCAGGAATTCCCTCTTCTGCTGTAGGATGGGGTTTGCACTCATCTGACGTGTATTCTTCTACCACATGACCCAAGTCTCTGGAACCATGCTTGATCTTCTCTGATCTCTTCCGTGTGCAATGCGTTCTTGTGCTCTCCCAGGAGCTGGTTTTGATTCTCATCTTCTCCATTGTTGCTCTTTATCAAGGACTAAGATTCCTTCTCAGGACAACACAGTAAAGGAATTAAATTTCTCCTTATATTTCTCTCCATGACCACCTCCTCTTTCTGATATTACTCCTTCCTCTGCAGGGCTGAGGGCTCCACCTTATACCCTGTTTTGCTCAGTGCTGCACGTGATGAGAGAGCTCCTGAAGGAGCTCACAGCTGTGGAAGTAAAGCAGGGTGCTGAAGGAGAGACTTGCCAAAAGCTACATAACCACGAGATGAGGTTAATGTGTTGGCCAGGTTACTGGCTGATACGGTATGCACTATCTCCTGCTTGCTCTGGGGGCTGAACTCTCTCTGTGCTTTCAATGCAGGTGTGCACACTCGGTTTCCCAACCTCAGCACACCCTGCACAGGTATTTGGCAGCTGTGGTGTAAGTCATTGATTGCTACTAAGTAGTGGAGTTTTGATATACATGACTGTGAATAGCGGAATGATGAGCACAAGCGGGCACAGGGTGTAGTTTCATCTCAGGATGCAAGAGTGCTTACACAANCCCAACCTCAGCACACCCTGCACAGGTATTTGGCAGCTGTGGTGTAAGTCATTGATTGCTAGTAAGTAGTGGAGTTTTGATATACATGACTGTGAATAGTGGAATGATGAGCACAAGTGGGCACAGGGTGTAGTTTCATCTCAGGATGCATGAGTGCTTACACAGACTTGGGCCTTTCAGACACAACCAACACAAGCTGGCATGAAGAGGGGGTAACCTGACCAGGACTGCAGTCACCCACCAGGGGCACGGCAGCCACATTCACGCTCAGAAAGCAGAGGCATCATGCCCCATATCACTGCACCTTCAGTCTAAAGTACAGCAGGATTGCGATGGGTTTCACCAGCCCTACAAATAAGCCTCAGCCTTGTGAGTGCTTCACGCTGCTCTACAGAGAAAGGAAGATGGGAAACATAATTTCGTGTTAAGAAAGCTCTGAGCAGGCACCGTCTGTCTGCAGAACAGTGTGGCCAGGCCTGCTTCATTGCTGGGCACTGGGGACAGCAGCCTTCTTCCACCATCTGTGTATAATAAATGAAGAATTTGGGTCATAAAAATTTCTACCCTGTTTAAGATGCATGGTATTGCTTTTCTCAAGCTAACTGCCCCTGGCAGTTCCAGTTAATACTTCCGCTTGAAATAAAAACCTTAAAAGCCTTTTAAGTTGACATTGAAAGTAATTTGGGAAACAATGTGAAAACATAATCTCTCTTCTAGGGTCTCTTTGCGAGGTATGGAGTTTAGCAGCTCGGCAAGCCCTTTGCTCACAGCAGAGAGCCTACGCGAAGCCTCAGGAAGAAATGTTTATCCTAGCTGTGCAATGTCTCTGGCTCCCAGCCTAGTCTTGCACTGCTGTGATAATTGTAGATGCATCTTTTCTCCGATGGTTTGTGCCAGCTGAAGGAAAAGCCCTATTCAAGTGCTGGAGCAGGTAAAGATGTGTAGGGAAACCTTGGCACTCTCCACAG
>VXAV01003736.1:8517-78975 GCA_013399715.1 Alectura lathami | reverse complement strand
TTTTTTTTTTTTTTTTTTTCTCCTGGTCCTTACTTAATGTACACAGCATTTCTGGAGTTTCCCTTCATGACACAGAGACACAGCCGGAGGTGTGACCGCAGAGCATTTTCAGCACCCTGACACTTCATTTCAGTGCTCAGCTCTGTAAGTTCCTACTCTATCTTTACATTTAGTTGTTAGCTTGAGGTAGCCCTGTCTTGAAGAGGGAAAATTCCCTCATTTCAACCCTGCAGAATTTCTGTAGGAAGTGAAATTACACGTAAGACAAAGTTGCTGTAAACCTAAACCCAGAGTGGGCACTTGAGCCAAAGTGTCTACAGTGAGAGCCATGCTGCAGTGAGGTCTCAAGATCAGGGTTTGACTCACACAGGTTCCATTCATGAGTGTTTTCAGTTCCTTAACACATGCTCCACAACCACTATAAATATGTTTCCTTCTAGACTCTTCCTAACACATAATGAAAATGATGGTCTTAGTAAAATTTTACACTGTACTTCCAGGTTTTCAAGTCTGCATGCTTAATCTACCTCTGGTAAGGGATGCAGTGGTGGTTTTGTGCTCTGCCTAATGCTCAGCCAACACCAGCCCTAAGGACAGATCATCAGTGTTTAAATTGTGAAAAGAATGTTGATGACATTTTCTTTTCTTTACTCCACTAAAGACAAGAGAGGTTCATGTAAAACATAAGCTTTGGCCCCTTTCCAGCCTTAATGCAATTTACTGCAAAAGTGCTCGCTTTTTTAATTAAGCTGGAATGCTGCTACTCATCATAGGAATGCAAAACGAACGGGTTACTGACAGAGGGAAGGGCTAATGACTGCAATCTGCTCTTAACTGTGCAAAGCATGACTTTGCCACCTCAGCTGGGTTTTCCTTGACAGAGCAGGCAGCAAGCAGAAAAGCCTGTTCAAATGTCTAAGGAATAATTCTGCAAGCCTCTTCCCTCTTTGGTGAAGTCACTGTGATCAAGTGGCTGGGATGTGAATTTCATAGGCTGATCTAGTTTCTGAATAAATATAAGTCTGGAATTTATTTTTTGAACTTCAAATGGCTCAGAATTAAGAATCTACACCCCCTCCACATGTGCCCATAGCAAGCTGTTTATGAAAGTAGAGCATAAAATATTTCATCATGGTTTTGATCCAGAACATGCAAACATTTGTCCTCTTGTGCTGGCTTCACCTGGTGGCTTTCATTTTCTTCGACATAAAGACAGGGTGAAGCAAAGTAATAGAAAAATAGAAAACATCTTTGTCGAAAATGAGATTGCAGCTGTGTAACTGGAGCGCACGACCATAAATCAGAATGTCAAATCCAAAGCACATGACTTTTTGCAAGTTCTCCATGTGTGCTATAATGTGATTACAGCCTGGTTACTATTATGATTTAAAACAAAGTCTTTCATGCTAGAAACAAAATGCGGAATGTGAGCAGCCTGGGGGAGAGAGACGGGAGACTGAGCCCTGACTGTCAGAGGTGGGCTAGAGGGCTTCAAGTGCTTCTCCGTCAGGTGTGAGGGGATGAGGCAAGGGTTCAGCCTCGGCTTTGGCAGCAGCTTTAACATCAGGGACAAATTAGCCAGCGGTGCTCACTCTGTCTAACCACCCCCAATTAGGGATGGGGTAGGTTTCTGTCTCCCCATGTTGTAGAAAATCCTGAAGCCAAATACACAGATTACAGAAGTCATTCTTCTCTGTCTATCACATAAACAAATGGTCCAGCTGTTATTGCTAAGATTCCAGTTTGAAAACTTGGACTTTCTTGTATAAACTTCAATGTAATGGTATTTAAAGTGTCATAGACAATAAGCATCTAATCCTAGTCAATAAATTGCAGACTAGTTGCATGAGCTTCGAGAGCTGTTAAAGACAGCTGTGCTTTTTTTGTAATTCAAGTCATTTCCAAATTGGGCAGCCCTCCTGGTGTATTTTCAGACAAACACAGTGTGCTCAGAAAATGTGTTGTTTGGAGCAGCACGAGCAAGAATGCAAGGGCGTCGCATCACCCAGAGACAGAGCAAAGATCGTATTCTCCATTTCTAAGAAGCTCAGGTTGACGAGGGAGAATTGTTGAGATGTCTGGGAAATTAGTAAGTGGCCCTACAGATCTCCCGAGGGAAAAATGTGGCCCCTGTGGAGAAGGGGAATATTCCTATTAACTTCAGTTGAGCCAGCAATATAAATGGGTCCACAGAGACTTCCATTCCTTTCAGAGAGAAGGGAAGGAGGGCAAATGTTTTTTAACTATCACTCAGCTGTTTTGGAGAAATGGCAGCCTGTAAGGACTGGAGGGGATGGACAAAGCAGTGTTCTGCTGGAGCCAGCCTGCTGCCATGCTGATGTGGGAGGCTGGTTTAAGCCATATGGGCTCCACCATCCTGAGGTATCTGGGACATATCTCAATGCATATGACTTCTCTTGCTGGGATCAAACAAAAGGGGTCAGAACAGTGCTCTCAGGGAGCAAATTTTGAGGTCATGATCATGGTTTTGCAGAAAGAGTGGCTACCACCAACCTCTAATTCTTCTTGTAGACCTCAGTAGGAGCTCAGCACTTCTGAAGATCAGACAGGTGCTTGCAATAAACTCTCAGAACCTCCCTGCTGGCTCAGGGTGGAAATCTTGGCTCAGATGTATATTTTCAAGGTATGTAAAATGTTACATTTGAAACTGGTTAGCACAGAGTCGCTGCCCGGTATTGCGCGGTGCCCCACGGGGTTCGGTCAAGTCGAAAGGTGTCTGCGCACTTGCTGCTGGGCTGTCATTCTCCCAGAATTGGCAGCTGTGGTGAAAAACATCCAGTCGAGCTATTTCAAGGGTATTTTTCCACATCTGTGAGCACCAGGCAGATTAATCTGTTCCTCTCCCCTGGCCCCCCTCCGTTAGCCGTTTTATGACCATCAGACGGTTTACACCTGAGGAGCAGCCTTGCCTCCTGCAAGCACCGCTGCGCAGTGCTCAACATCTGCCCCTCAGCATGTATCAAATATCCCTCTCCTTGTCAGCAGCATGAGGGAAACAGACAAGCTCATGGAGAAAATATAAATCAAAAACCTCTGCTGCAGGGCAGGATTTTGCTGGACGTGTTGGCAAGGCTGGTCTCCAGGATGCTTGCCTGGAAGTGCGTGAGTCCTGCTGCGCACCTGCTGCAAGGGTATCTTGCAACCCCGCTGGGTTCGAATATGTGCAAGCAAGGTGATTTCATCCAACCCACACCTCCCTGCCTGCGTGGGGACAGGTCCCAGGGTGGCCTGGAGCCCGTGGCAGGGCCGTGGCCCCCGAGCTGGGAGCCATGGGCTCGATTTCCAGCTTGGCCACAGACTTCCTGTGTGGTCTTGGGCAAATCATACACTGCAAGGCCCGCTCGCATTCTGCTGATATTTTGAGAGAGCCGTGGTTTGGCAGGTGAATGAGCTGCATACGTCTGTGGGGAGAGGATGTTTTATTATTAGCGCTGGTCGAAACACGAGCACCGGCTCTGTGTGCGCGCAGGCGCACGCGCGTGCTGCGATTTTGCGAGCGTCTCGGTGCAAGGTTGGGAGGAGAGCGCTGGTCAGAGCACATGTATGCCAGGGCTTCATCCCCCCCTTGTGAGTAAATGGCAGCATCTCCGGGAAAGCAACCTTCATCGATGCGAGCGGCTGTGAAACGAGTCCATCATCACGTATGACCTCAGGAATGTGCACTTGTGTGGGTCTCTGTAGACAACCCTGATTCATCGCCTCCAACGAAATTAATAAAACTCCGCTGGCCCTTCCCCAATATATTGAAAATGATTTGCAATTTGAGAGTGAGAGTCAGTGTTGTTTTTCACATGGAATCAGTTTAATTAATCACACTGTTTGAACAGCTGGGTCCGCCATGCCTTTCTACTCAAGTTCAGCATTCCTAGAAAACTTGTCAAGTATGAATCAAAATAATACCATCTCCCTGCTTCCAATGATTAATCACATATATCTCCTTCTCATTCACACCTAAACTTCAGCTAAATCAAAAGCAGCCTCCTTCCCCACCATTGAGATTGTGGTGACTTGCCAGTCTAGGATAAATTATCTACTGAAGGCTTTGAAAAGCTTTTGGTTTGCCCTCAAATCTTCGTTATCAATGTCTGTTGCAATTTCAAATGTATTTGTAGTCTCTAGGAGCCAGGAACTGCACAGGAAATGTGCACATTCCAAAATTAAGGATTTGTGGTGCAGAATTTAAAAATAAAATTAATTTCTAGCATCTGGAAGTCCAAGTGAGGTCTTTGCAGGAGGTCTCCAAAGGGCGTCTGAACAAAGGGCCAGAGTTTTGAAGAACACAGCTCTGATTTCCAAAATGAAGTCTGGTATGTCCCAGACATTTCTGTTTACTTAAAGCAAGACTTTGTCTTCGGTTTTGCAGCAGTTTGCCGACACAGATGGTGGATCTTGATCACTAACACCATGTGTGTGCTGTGAGCTCTGGTCACTGGGGCTTGTGCATGAAGCAGTGACTGCAAGGACTGCTTGCAGAGGTGTGAGAATTTTCTCCGTGGGTCTCTCCAGGTCTGATATCCACAGCCCTACCCAATGAACAGCTGGTTTTGAGAGTGCATTCTGAGTGTGAAGGCCTTTGGAGACCTTCAGGCAGAAATGAGATATTTGGCACTTTGAAGGCAGAGGAGACTGCTTTAGGTTCTTTGAATTGCTGACCCAGATGGAGCCACATGAAAGCAAGGCTTGTCCCAAGCCGCCACCACAGAAACCTGCTCCCAGCCCCGGGGCAGTCATGTCTTGTTTTGCTCCTTCCATGCAAAGAAGCAGGAATATGCCAACAGGAATGAGCCTCGAGAAAGCAAAAGAGGTTAGAAATAGCTAAGCCTTCCCTGAGGACCACCCAAGAGGAGCTAAATATGGGGTTTCTTTTAAGTAGGGTTGAGATCAAAGAAGAAAGGAGATTAGAGCCAACAGAGAGCTAAAAGGTAACATCTGGTCTTCTTCAGTGATCACCAATAGAAGGAATATTTCTCTGGTGAAGGCAAAGTGTCCAGAGAAGCCTGTCCTTCAGCACATCAGAGGACATGAATAGGAAAGTTGGGCTCAGAGACATTATTTTGGTATCTCCTTCCAGTCCCAGCATCTCTCCATGCTGGAGAAAAAGGCACCAGACCTGGAAGCATGGTCTCTCTCACTCAGAGGCCACATTAACCCACCTGTGCTCCTCTGGAAGGTGCTACATGGAGGCACTTGTGCTGCTCTCCTATCCTGCTGTCATGGCAGGCTCCCTTGATATCAATGACATTACTCCCATCCATCCCCCATGAACACATCCCATCCTGCATCCTGGGCGCCCTCCCATTTCCACGTGAAGTGCTGAAAAAGGGTAGGTGAGGACGAGGGAAAAAAAGCTCTGTACCCTTCCTGGACTCACTAGGAAAGTCTCTGATGGGAGGCTACCGATGCAACGTGTCACCAAGGGTACCAATTAACCACAGTGAAGTGCCCCTGGGCGACAAGCAAATCCAGTCATTGACCTTCTGAGGACTGAGGATAGCAGGACAAGTCCTTAACTTGACAGCTTAGAGGGCAACGCATGATGAGTCCCTGTTGCTGGAGGTCTGATGGTTTTTCCCAAAGGATGCCTCTCTGCTTTTTAAGCCCATAATGCAGCATTTTTGTTGCAATTTTATTAATTCTTAGGGAGTGGATCGTTGTGTTCTTCCATCATTGCCATCCACTGACCCATTTGCCAGAGCAGACTTCTGGAAGAGCAGATGTCTTGCAATGTTTTTAATGCTGACATGCAAGTAGGTTTGTTGGAGTACGTATGTCAAATAGAATGCCAGGGTTTTGTCCTTATACTGTGCCATTGGGTTTGAAAAATTAGCTTCAAAATTAATCTCAGTTTCCTGTGCAGTTGTTCAAAGTGGCTGGGAAAACCTGGCTTGGTCTGCACATCCCTCAGGATCTCTCAGGCACGCTATTTAGTGGCCTGATGCTGGACCTGCATGTGGCAGCAAAGGGAGGGAATAATCCATCCCCTACATCCATTGTGGGCAGGAAAAGCAATCCTGGACTTACCATGCAGCAGCATCAAGGAACTTTGTAGCAGGGATGACAACAAATCGGGGTGGGAGTATTTGGGGAGGCTGCGGTGTCTCCAACATTGGAGGAATGTGAGAGGACATTAACAGAAGGATAGGACATTAATCAAAGCCTTGGGGTGAGGCAGGTCAAGCTGGTTCTGCCATGCAGCAGGAGGATGAAGGAGAAGACTTCTGGAGTCATCCCTGCCCTCAGACACACATGGCTGTGCACATGAAGGATGTGACAATGAAGTGATTTTGCTGTTCCGTCAAGCTTCTCACCCACAAATTCCCCATCACATCCCACTTCTATACATTTCTGGAATGAAAATGCATCATTAGAAAGAAAAAAAAAAAAAAAAAAAAAAAAAAAAAAAAAAAAAAAAGAAAAAAAAAAAGAAGAAAAAAAAATCCTCAGTTTGCTCCATATAATGATACCAGATATCCTGCCAACAAAAATACAAACCCTGAAATGGATATAGTTCTTTTCCCACATTTTTCTAAATATAAGGTCTGAGTAGCAGCTCCAAGCTCTCACTCAGAACGAAAGCTGCAGCCACGGCTGGGGTTGAGCTCAGCAGGGAGATGATTGCCCCCTCAAGATTGCAACCTGGATGGGGGCTTCCCTGTAGCCTGCCACCAGCTGAGCTGCTCCATCAGGGCTGAAGCACGTGGGCAGCTGGCAGCAAGCTGCATCCAGGCTAAAGGGAGACTTGTTGGGATAATGGATGGAGCCACAGGCAGGAGTCGGGATCCTTGAGGTGGCTGGGTGGACTGGGGCACCAAGGGGACTCGCAAGCAGGTGAGCAGACACTGCTCACCTCAGCCCCACTCTTCGGGGCTCCCGGACGGGCAGTATTTTTATCACACCACAAAGGTGCCTGCCTGTGTCCTTACAAAGTTTCTTCAAGTCAAGCAGTGGCATGGAACATACTGCCCACATTAGGTATTTGGAGTAGGGTGCAGGGACTCTTTTTAGCCTCTCTTCACATTGCTTGAATTGCAGCAAAAATGTTTTAAAATAAATAAAATCATCAAAAACAGAAGACAAAAACAATGTTGAGAACAGAATTATTTTTTTTTCCATTTGTGCAAGTGCAGTCCATCCCCTCAGGTGTTTTTGCAGGGTCCAAGATGGAGACCACAGGGATTACAGCCCATATGTGCACAGGACTCAAGAGAGAGAAGGCTCCTGAAGAGTTCAGCAGCATTCGGGGCTGGTGCAACTCAATGTAGAAGACAAGGGTAAGTGCATCTCTGATGGCTTCAGTCCTCTTTAGATACTGCTGCACTGCTTGTGCCTGGCCTGGGGCTATCCAGGGAAGTGGTGCCACCCATGGGAGCTGTGGCTGATCCTGGGAGCATCACAGGTGATTTCAGGCCAGGTGAGGAATCTGCCTGAAATGTGCAACCTTCTCTGTGGGTTGGGAGTCTCCTCTAAAACCTGATAGCTGTGTGTTTGCTCCAAGTACTAACCCGTGGGCTCTCTCGTCTTCCACCCATGCTTTCATCAGGTCCTTTTCAGGCCCTGTTCCAGGTCTTGGATATCTTTAGATTTGTGGGGTCATCCACCACCGCCTCTTCAGGTTGTTCTCATTTGGTCCTTTTGCTCCTCCTCAACCCCTTTTCCTCTGCAAAGGATGGGGCAGCTGGAAACCCCATAGCCCTGGAAGTACAAACCCTATAACCCCCACACTGAGCCCTGGAGGAGAGGAGTGAAACAAGTAAGCCTGAAGAAAGCCTTCTTGGCTGCTGGGGGTGCTTGCGATGGACCTGTCCCCAAAGACATTGCTGCCCTCCTTGGGACTTTCTCAAGTCACGTTTGTCAAGTCCAGCACCTGAGGAAAGAAATGACCTTGTTTTCTAAAGATCATTTGGAAAAGGTCACCACTTTGGAAACTATATATTTTATTTCAAAGGACAATGGAAAACACTGATTTTTTTTTTTTTTACTTTTTTTTTTTTACTTCATTTCTATTCTTTCCTACATTCTCCCATTTCTCTTCCATTTTCAGCTGCTAGATCCCCCAGTCCTCCCAGCAAGTGAAAATGTTCCTTCAAGTGGGAAGCTGCAGGGATCTGTCTGGGTGAAGCCTCCCAGGGATGTCTGGCCCCAAGCTTGATGGGAACAGACGCTCATTCGCTTTGAGCAGGCTTTTTTCTGTGGCAGTGGTTGAAAAGTGCCTGGTATCTGCCTGTGCTATTTCAAATGTAAGTCATTCAAAACATTCCCTGTGTTTTTTAGCTCATAAAACTGCTCAAGTACATCCTGTGCAGTGAACAAATTACTCAGTTTTAAGCAGATATTTATGCTAATTATCCATGGGAAGCTGTTTCTGCCATTGTAGTTTTTCATCTGCTGGCATAATATTCAAAAGGTTTTATGTGGCGTTAACTATCAGCAGTAAAATCCCCGAAAGTAACATGAGAAGGAAGAATCTGCTCTGCATACATTTATTTTCTTTGAATGTTCTTGATTTGCCATCTATGAGATGAAAGTGTTTACACTCAGCACTCCCACCCCATCACTACAGCAGCATTCACTCCCTGCCCGCTCTCACTTCAGTTTATTTACTGAAGAATATTCATATTTTGTAAATCCCAGGTATTTATTCCCTTGATTATTTTGGCATGGTGCATTTTGAGGATGTTTGCTTTGTTTTAAGCAAATCCTTTTTCTGCCTTTGAAAAGCAGAGCGCTAGTAAAAACAAAGGCAACAGGAATATTTGTTAATGTAAGTCCACGCTCCTAAAATATTTATTCTTTTTTCATATGAAGAAGATTAAATGCTTGCAAAATTCTACAGACATATGCACATATTTGACCCAGAAGGATGTCTCTTGGGATTTGTAACAGCAAATGTGTGTTGAACAAAACGTCTTGGCCCTGTACAAACTTACTTTGTGTTCTAAAAGCCAAAAACTTCATTTTAGCATGACCTTAGAAGAATAGTGATACTTTTAGTATTTCCTGGTATTTGGTGCAAGGAATGTTTTTATTTGAATGCAGATGTCATTTGGTTTACAGGAAGGATTTGGTAACATGTCCATGCCAGTACTGCACTTATCCCAAATTTCCTGCTATGGAGGAAGAACATATGTCAAAGCTCACTGTTTGTTAAATGGAAAAGATTCAGTACACCAGAAGCTTCTCTTCTAAACATTGTGACTTTGTGCAATTTACAGAATGTTCTATCTCCATTAAACAATAAACCCTTGACCCCTGGAGCTGGCTTTCAGGATCCTGCTATTTGAGAAGGTAGACATAATGGATGGCAATAATAAATGAAAAGTTCAAGAGGTTAAGAAAAACTGTTTAATTATTTCTCTAGAGCGTGGGCTGCAGAAGAACTGCATATCTGCCTTCTCTCTTGTAGAAACCCTGCAAGGAATGACTCCAGCAGTGCAGCTCGGGCAGGGTATAAAGCAGGTTGCTGGCCCTCAGCTGTGTTTATGAACAAACAGTCTCTAGATACTCTTCCATCTCTGAACCTTTCAGTTTTCTGCGAGTTAACTCCCTGCCAGCAGCGAGCCTGTGCCAGCCCCACAAACCTCAGCATCTGTTTTGCAAGGATCTTTTATTTGTTAGCATGTGAAATCTATTGCTCATATGTGCTCCCCAGCTGTGGTGTACTTGGGTTTGGTATCTTTAAAGAAATCTTTGCCTTATTTGCTTGTTAAACACAGACACACACAACAGTGTGTTGCCCCCCCCCCCCCCCCCCCCCCCGNNNNCCCCCCCCCCCCCCCCCCCCGTTACCTGGGCCTGTATACAACCTCTGCTAACAGGTCTTTTCCATGTTTTTCCTTTTTTCCTCCTTTCCTCTACATGAAAGCAAACTCAGGACAAACTTCGTTATGACAAGAAAATCAACGGGCTTTTCCTTCCTCCTCCTGAGCAGGCATCTCTTTTTTTCACACTCCTGGTTTGTTTCCATCACATTGCTTGCTGCGTTCTATTACTAAAGGCTTTATCAAGGGACCGAAAGCCCGGAGCTAGAATCATCATCCAGTTGTGCAAGTCGCTGTATGAACACCCGGCGAGAGGAAGGCTGCTCCCAATGCATCCACAGCCGGGGGTGAAGGAAGAGAAGGGGCTGAGGGCTCATGCTTGAAGTCACTGAGCACATCCAAGACAGAGCCCCACAGAGGAGCCTGCTCTGGAGATCAGCCCTTGGCCACCTTCTGGTGAGTGTTTCCTCCTCTTGGACACCCAGTGCACTCTTTGTGGGGTCTCCTGGGAGGTCTTTCACATGCACTGAGTGTGGCAAGACACGCTTGTAGCGTTGAACATAGCTGTAGGGTCATCCAAGGTGAAGCTGGAGCATCATTAGGGCACAGAGCCCTGGGCCACAATGGAGGGAGCCGCACCACTGGATCTCCTCCATCTGTTTCCTAGAGCTAACGTTCTGCTTTGGGGTCACAGCCTACCCTGCATGACTTCCAGCTCTAAGGGTGCTTTGGAAATTGGAAGTCATCACTCGGGGACAGGAGATGGAGCAGACCCTCCTGCAGTGTAAGTCAGTTTGTATTTGTAACTCCAAAATGCTAGGTCAGCCTGCATTGGCTAGAAAGCTGGCCAAGGGTGTATTGTGGCAGATTTTGAAAGGGTTTTAAAAGTTTTTCACATGCACATTCTCCTTGTAAATGCCTTGATCTGCAACTTATTCTATCAGCAGCCATTTTCCCAATATGGGCCTGGTGCAAGAAGCATGGCTTGACTTTGTTCTTTCTGAACAATCCCTCCTGCCTACTGTGCTGGATATGAAGGCAGCCCAAACACGAGCTGCTGGTCTCCCCACAGCACCGTCAAGCGGGTGGGAAACGACACGTCAGGTTGTGACCCTGATGGGACCCTCTCTGTTTAAATAAACAGTCCCAGTTTCATGTAACGTTATACTCCATCATGAGCCCTGGAACAATAACAGAGCGGGAACCATTCACGTGACTTCTCTGGGATATGTCAACAAACAGAGGGAGCGGTGAGCCTTGGTGGCTCGTGCTGAGGGTTGGATGGGACTTGTTTGCAGTCTGCCACCAGATGAGCCAAGCAACTTTCCAGAGCCACTACTTGTAAAGCACAAAATCAGAAAGCCTGGGGAGGGGGAATTTTTTGGCCCCAGGCAAGTTTTAAGAGAAAGTCGATGCGAGCATAGTTTCCAAGTGTAGACATTAGGCAAAAGGATCTAATGCTTGTTTGTGGCGATGGAGGGGTCATCACCAAAATGCCTTTGCAAACAGACTTGTTTTGCACTGCTGAGCTTGCAATGCAGCCTCCTGCCCAGGTTTGGTTTCTTTCCGTGGGGGAGATGGTTTTGGTCCATTAGCTTCAGTGAGAAGCTGCAGCAATGGCTTATTTCTTGCAGCTTCTAGGTGATAAAAACAAAAAAAAAAAAAAAATCCACAGAGGTCAGAAGTGCCATGGAGCAAGAACAGAGACAGGCTGAATCATCTGCAGGGCACAGGAGCTTATCCTGGCAGAGTTACCAAAAAAGAGGTCTTTCTCCTCTCTGTCATAGTTCTGGAGTACATGCCACTTTCCTCACGTTGACTGCTTCTGCAACGAGAAAGCCGTGGGATTTTAAGCTCAGTATTCCTCAGTAAATTCCCCATCAGCTAATGACTAAAATAACGATTCCCCACCCTGTCCCCTCCCTTCCCCTTGTGGGTGTGGTGGGAGAGCAGTCAAAACCTCTCATTTCCACTCAAGAAGGTGTGAGGAGGAGCTCTGGCTCACGGTAAAAGCTGTCCCTGCTTGACCCAGCTGTCAGCGGTCTCTGGCACTTTGGCCTGGGGAGCTTCAAGAAGACTCGATGGGATCGTGCCCAGGTCCCTGCCTCGGACACTGCTGGCTGTGCAAGCTGGCAAGACCCAGGCTGGGAAGCCTTCACCATGCCCTCTCCATGGCTCCGTGCCACCATGACCAGCCTCTCCCGGCATCCTGCCAGTGCACATCGAGCTGCGGCACAGAGTAGGCTTCAGCCAAGCTTGAGCCACTCACTGTAGCCATAACAAGAGGTTTGGGCACTTGGGCTCAAAAATGACCCAAGGACCTTCCACCTTTCCCTGCGGGCGATGTGTTCCATGCCCTTGTTTTTCATTTCCAGAGCACCTCCAAGTGCTCCCATCTTTCCTGGACCCAGAGCCCAGCCATTACTCCAGTGCTGGGGAGAGCTGGGGAACCTGCCTGGCTTGCAGACTTCACTCTTAATTATATGTCATGGCAGGATGGGTGCACTGGTGACTCTGCTCGGCTTGTGGCTGTTTCCCGTGCTTGCAGATTATGTGCAGAACCATCTGCTTGTCTTGTATGTCGAGTTTTTCAGGGCTCTTGCTGTGCACAATGGACAAAAAGACTATGCTCTTTGCATAAAAAATACTCTTCCTCACATCAATGGCATCAGCTGCAGGCTCCAGAGCAGATCTGGCTCTTCAGACAGCTTTCTCATTGCTGCAGGTACAAGACAGCACCCAAAGTGTTCTGTGGAAATGAAGGTGGCAACTGGAGAAGAATGTCCTAAAGGCACCAGTCCATCCTGAAAGCAAACAGAACATGTTAAGTCTCCTCTCGGGAGGTTTTTGACAGAATCATAAAATGGTTGAGGTCAGAAGGGACCTCTGGAGGTCATCTGGTCCAACCCCTGCAAGGACACCTGGAGCCAGTCCCAATGGCTTCTGGTGATCTCAAAGGAGGAAGACTCTCTTTTGTAAGAGTTGCTCCAGTCCCTTCATCTTCACCCCCTTGGCAGCCCTCCATTGTACTCTTTGCAGTATGTCCATGTCTGTTCTGTACTGGGAGGGGAGGGTCAGAACTGGGCACAGCACTCCAGGTGTGTCCTTATCAGCACTTGACCTGCTGGCAATACTTTGCCTAATGCAGCCCAGGACACCACCAGCCTTCTTAGCAGCAAGGGCCCATTGCTGGCTCATGTTCCACTTGGCACCCACCAGGACCCCCAGGTCCTTTCCTGCCAGGCTGTTTCCCAGCTGGGTGCCCCCAGCATGTCCTCGTGCCTTCGGCTGCTCCTCCCAGGGGCAGGACTCTGCACTTCCCCTGGTTGAACCTCACGGTGTTCCTGCCCACCCATGCCTCCAGCCTGTGCAGGTCCCTCTGGATGGCAGCAGGACCCTCGGGTGTACAAGTCACTCTCCTCAGTTTGGTGTCACCAACAAACCTGCTTGAAGTACACTCTGCCCATCATCCGGATCATAAATGAAGGCGTTAAATGGGACTTTTATTTTCTTTTAGTGGGGGTGGGACCCTGGGGCACAAGAGAACCATGACTGGGTAAGGATATGACTAAACTCCATGGCTCCTTTTGCTTCACACCATGTGTCAACAGTGATGTCTCCCTTCTACAGAACCACCCTTAAGCCCAGCCACAGCAGATACAGCCCCATCATGCTCATGTTTTTTTCTTATAGAATGACTCAGGTGTCACCAAGGGCCTCTGTTCCTAAGAAATAAGTGACATAATACCTTGGCAATTTGATGTCAGAGCAAACCAACCATCGTGGCACCTTTTCAGCTCCTGCAAGTGCGTACAGAGGAGACTGGTTCTGCCAGAGTGACCTCGCTGCAGGGAAGGTGGCCTTTGTGCAGTAGCGTCAGAGGGAGTTTCGGTGGCCCACAGCTCTGCCAGAGGGCTGAGGGGGAGGTAGGTGGCTCAAGTGGTACAAAGCTCTTTGGGACACCCTGGTCAGAGGAAAGCCAATGAAAATAATGACTCAGTTGACCCCTCACAAGACAGCCAGCACCCGAAGTTTTCCACGCAGTGTTAAAAATCACCACGCACTGGCCTCAAATCACATCGGCCATGCCAGACTCCCACCTGTTTATGTGGAAAACTTTATGCACCCAAAGCATGAAGTTTTTTTAGCATAATATGTTGGGTGGATCAAGGTTTCCATGTGCTCCAGTGCTGTCAGAATACAGTGTCTTAGCCAGCACAGGATGATATGAGGAGGGCACAGCAAGTTTGAGCCTTCAAAAACGTGTTTGCAGAGGCTCTCCTAATCCTCAGGCAGTCAGAGCCCTCTCACCTTCTGCACTTTCTGTGCAGGAGCACTGCAGGTTGAAGCCAACTATGCAGGGAATTAATAAGTCCCATTCCTGTGCTTCTGTGTAACTGTGCCCCAGAGGAGAGCCTCAACAGAGGCACCCTCTTGCAACTGAAATTGAGAGGATAGGATGAGGAGTTCAAAACTTGGCTGGTATTAGGTCCTCTGATGATCTTCTGCTTTCCTGGCTGAACAAGACGAGTTCCCTCTGCCTCTCCCTGCAGGATGTGCTCCAGATCATCTTGGTGGCCCTCTGCTGAACCTAGTCCAGTTTATCAACATTTCACCTGCACTGGGAACCCAAAGGTAGACGCTGCATCCCAGCCAAGAGTTAATGAGTGCCCACTAAAGGGGAATAACCACATTGCCTCATCTGCTGGCCATTCTCCTCTCCTTCAGTTCTCCTCTCTTTACTTGTCACAGTTTGCTATGGTTGCCTCAGCAAGGAGCTAGAAAAACTCCAGGCTAGAACAGCTTCCAACAGCAGAATGCAGTTCCATTTCTCAAACCCAAAGCGAGAGTATCATGTAATAATACAGAAGAGTGATGGCCTTTAACTGAAAAGTACATGCCCCAATTGCTACAAATTCTGGTGATGAATTCTCTTGCTAGGGAAGCCCTGCTGTGAAAGGCTGGTTATCCTGGGGACAGCGACACTTAAGCAATGCATTTGTTCTTTGATACATTCTGTTCTTTGAGATTGCTGAGTTGAATGATGAGTTGATAGAGGTCCTGAGACTGCAGCAGAGAGTGACAGCTTTGTTAAGCTATGACTGATGACTTTACTACCAAATTTTGATTAATGCTTCCTTCCAAACCCTCCTTGCACTTGCAATATGCTGTCCATTAGCCCCTGCCAATATCTGCCTACAATAACCTTTTTGCTGCGATATGAGTTGTGCGATTATAGTTATCTAAATGTGTGAATAATTGGAAGGTTATGCCATATTACATGCTTCATCAAGTTCTCTATTCAACTCTCAGGGAAACATTTGAAGTTCAACACTATGTCTCAATTATGCTTGAATTTCTGGCAGGGGAAAAACGTCACATTAACGAAGCTGTCAAAAACACATTCTGCTTTAAATTTCCTGGGACAATTGGACAATGAAACTTGCTCACACAATGAAGAGCTGCCTTCTCCTCACACTATTAACAGTCTCTTGAATTTATTGATTTTTTTTTCTTTCCTAGGCTCTGAAACTAGATCTTGATAAAACTGACTTGTGCAGTAAATGGATAAACTTTATAAACAATAAATTCTGTGCTGAAACATTTATCTCCAGACAGTTCCTATGAAGAGCAATGTGCTTCTGTTGGGGTGTGTAATGAGTTTGCACTATGGTGATGTTTGTAAGCTAGGAAAGAAATAACATAGGTCTGTTATTGCAGCTTGGGAGCAATATTCTCATTACTGAAAGTGAGACTTTATTCTTCTGTGCACTCTGGAGGTCACAGCTCTGGATTGGGATACTGCCCCAGGCAACGTTGCACTTCAGGACTTTAATGGGGGACGAGCCTATCTATGTTCTGACAAATTCTTTTGAAATTTTAGGAGAAAAGAACAGAGTATTATTGTAGAGTTATAGATCTCAGCAGTAAGCAAATACTGACTGAGGGTGGCCAGGGCAGTCCAAGGGGTGTCCAAGAGGAGGGCTGGGAGGCACCTCTTCAGCTTGTTCTGCCCTGATTTCCAGTAGTAGACTGGTTTGGGATAGGGAAGTCACCATCAGGCTCGTTGTGCTAGAGGTAGATGACACCACCATACAACTCCCTCTGTTTTAGGGGAGCATTGAGGGGCTTTGCTTTGCATAGCTTCTCCATGGAGTGGAGGCCATCTGCATATCAGCTTCCTGCCCAGTACACTGCAGTTGTCGTTTTGTGAAGATGGAGGGCTGCTGCGCTGTCTCAATGGGGACTAGGCAGGGGCCTGTCCATAGACATGCATATATAGGCTGTATAAGATAACACAGGGCAGGAACATCAGTGGTGCCAGGTAGGAATGGTGAAAAATGGTTTATACTCCTGTCCTACATGTGCTGGGCAGGGGCCACCAGCTCATGTGTCAATAGAGATGACCGTGCAATACCAGGTCACCTGTGAGATGATGGCAGAGCCAGTCCACACCTGCCATGGGGTCTGCCCAATGCATACTCTCAAGAGGCCACCATAGACCCATGCCACCAGGACCAGCATGACCAGGGCCACCTGCTCACAGCCCCGGTGCCCTGCTCCTATGGCAATGCAAAACTCACAGCATGCCATAGGCTGATCCCTACATCCTTTGGTGGGGACAGTAGCCGCATGGGTGGTGGCTCTTCCCCACCATCTCCTTCTTTAGTGTCTTCCCTTCTTCTCTTGGGGTGCTCCCCACTGCAAACCCCACAGCGAACATTCCCTTTCCAGCAAGGGGCCAGCCATACTGTGACCATACTGCTTCTTGCCACAGAGTGATGTTGGGAAAGACAAGGGAGTGAAAGGAAAGGCCATAGAAAATCTTAGCAAGGTGAATGAGTGAAGCCAGACCAATGTACTTATCTTTTCTGAAATATTGCAAAATATATCCAGACTTGGCCTACAGTGAGAGCACAAGCAGTGAAGAAATCTAAAGAGTGCAGATGCATTACATACCAGTGTGGAAAAGTGACAGCAAGACGGGGCCAAGACAGGCCAACCACACTCCCTTGGGAGTCTAGGAAGTAAGTGAATCAAAGAGGGCTTGGGGCCAAAACAGGCCAAAGGAGGATCCCTCAGGAGTCCAGGAAATAAAATGAATCAAAGTGTGTTTGAGGCTGATACAGGCCAACCACAATCCCTCTGGAGTCCAGAAAATGATTTTAAGCGTTGTCCAGGCCAAGACAGGCTATTAAACTTTCCCCCACCACAGAACACGTCAGCTGTGTACAGTAGAAAGTGTGAAAAGTGGGGCCATTCTGCCTTGATATGGACACCACCCTAACCCACATCTTGCTCGCCCAGTTTCCTGGGCCCTGGTTCGTGTGGCCGGTGCCTTAACCTACAGCCACCACCTGGTCAGGACTCTCCCTTAGTAAATTTTCTTTAGCTTTCCGCATTCCCTTATTGAGCTCCTCTGACATCTTCCAGAACTATTTGGAGGACCAGTCACAGACATCTGGGGCCAACAGCTGTCCTCACATCTGCCTGGCTTGGGATTTCCTATTTGGTATGGCTGACTACGTGCAACAGCATGATCCTCTCCACAGTGCAGGCCTCACGGAGAAAGGTTTTGCAAGAATGTGTCTCACTACAATTTATCTGGGTGTTTGTCTGCCAGGACAACACGGGGCAGATGGGCCAGAAGAAGGCATTTGAGGAGCAGTGCTCATGGCAGGACATGCTGTGGCACTGGTCACCACCCTCATGGAGGTGTTGGCTGTGGCACTGGTCACCACGCTCATGGAGGTGTTGGCCATGCTTCCAGCAGTGTTGGCCATGCTTCCAGCAGTCTTATTGACATCCACGGTGCTGCTACCCATGGCAAAGCTGACTTCTGATCTACAGAATTGAAAGAGGAGCAGGAACAACCTGCTGTCCCAGAAACCCTTCCACCATTTTAGGTTGCCGTGAAGGTCTGGACACCTGCAGGTCAGTAGAGAAGGGGATGTTGACTCCTGCCTCTCACGCCCTGTGGCTGCTCCTCCACTGTGTCCTGCAGAGCCCTTAGGAACCACGAGACTTTGGCAGTTTGAACCCCATTCTCCCTTGGCATGCTTGCCCTGATCCCACATCTCTTGTTTTGCCTTTTCCTGAGTATCCTGCATTTGGGCATCTCCATCTCAGGAGATTTTTTTTTTTTTTTTTTTTTTTTGGGGCAACCAGTCACAGCTACAAAGCCTGGGGGGCCTCAGCACCTCCTCTCAGAGACTGTCACTGCTGTCGCTGGGGGGTCACAAAGGGAGTAAACCCAGCGGCTGTTTCATTTTATTCATGAAGCAAATGGCGGGTAAATGGAGAATAAATCAGAGGAGGTACTGACAGTGTGCAGTCAGGCACGGGGATTTACTGCTGCAGAAGGTTTATTAATAGAGTTGTGGCGGTAGCAGCACTGTCTGTAAAGGCTGTGGGATAATTTAATGACCAGCAAGGACAGAAAGCTGAGATAAGCGAAGTGTAGCATCCATATTAGCAAGGTTTCCTGATGCGGTGGCTTAGCTCCCTCCAAAGGGCCAGCCAGAGATGAAGTAAATCTTGGTTAGCCTCACCTCGGGTGTCTCTATCCTGAGTCCCTCCTTCAAGGCAAATTGCTGCTTATTAGTGAGAAATGGCTCAGATGCCAGCATCCACCTGAGGGCTACGTGTAGGTAAATGCCCCCTCTGGATAACGGGGAGCTGTGGGGGCCACCAGCACCAGCACTGAGGTCACCTTAGCGTGGCCTTCAGAGAGAGTGATGCCACTGACTTGGTGCTGCAGCTCTGGAGGGTGGAGTGAAGAGAGACTAACGTTGCCGGTCAGGATGTAAAATGGGACTTTCGAGTTAGTGACCTAATCTTAGTCACCCCCGGAAGCCATAAACAGCTCAGGCAGGGTCATGAGGAGTCTGCTGTGAGCTACCTGCTGCTGCAAATGACACCATCACTCATGGTGACCTTCAAAGCAAATGAGTTTCTTTGCTTCCTGACATGTTTTACCCTCTTAAAATGAACTGAGAGCACAAATTTGGTACGTTTTGGGGTTTTTCTTGGCCTTTTAGTTCTAGGTCAAATTTCTACGGAGGAGAGGAATTTCTGTTGTAGAGACAAGTGGAGGCAGAGCTGGAGGCAGCAGCATGAGAGGCCACCCCATGTCCCAGGCTGAGTTTACTGCTGTCTTTTCTTTCTGGACACACCAAAGCAGCTTGCACAAGTCATTCCTCTTCTCGTCTCTGCAGTGCAACAGTAAGTAAATTGACCTGGAGTTCATAACTGAACTTGTTAAAATAATTTTCTGGAATTAAACTGAATTTCCTGGATTAAAAATTCAAATCCACCCAGTGCTGCAAAAGGAATGCAAACTGCATTTTGTTTGATTTAACAGTGGATGCTCCCAAAAGTCTTCCTGGGGAAAGTCAAAAAACATGTGTGTCTTGTAATTAGATCTAAATGATTATGAAGTTTTGGGAAATTGGTGTTTATGACACCTGCTGGGGTACACTTCCTCCTCCCGCTGAGAGATGACAACGCAGGAACAAGACCCAGCCTAACTCATCTGACCTCTTCCTGACCTATGACAAAATCACTCAGGATGATTTAACTTGAAGAAGTGATGGGCTCTCGGTTGTTTGTTGAACTGGAAAAAAATTCATTTGACTTCGAAGTACTAATTTTCATTATTCTGCATCTTACTTCAGAGGAAATTCAGAGTTATTTTGAAACCACAGGTGATACGACCCATTAAAACTGGGATTTAAGCATCGGTTTTATGCAGCAGATGGATAAACTATCAGTCACTTGCCTGTAGGTGGAAAAATCTTTGCTTAAGCCATTAACACTCCCTAGCGTAACACTACCTGTGTTAAGCAAAGGGAAGTCTGTTTTCTTACTGCGATTTGATATTGGGAAATAACAGGAGATAAGCTTTATAACAGTGCTGGAAATGTGTCCGTGGTAATAAATGAGACACACACACAGCAAAACCATCCTTGCTACTCAGCCTGCGTTTGCATGAGTCTGTCTCCCCTGCCTTCTCATGAGGAATCTTGGGTCAAGCTAGTCCCAGGACAGGCTGTGGACAAAGGGAAGTAAAGAAGAAGAGCATTGTGCCTCATCCCAAGCTCTTTCACCACTTCACCCATGCTCTGCAGGGGGATGCCTCGGTTCACGTGGCAATTGCAGTACGGCAGTTCCAGCTGGTCTCAGCTCTTGTAGAGCACCGACCAGCTGCAGCTCTGTCACATTGCTATGGAGATCAATTCTTTGCAGCAGAAATCGTGTCCTTAGCTGCTCTCATTCATTTCCACACAATCTGAGCATCCGGATCCAAGAGGGGGATGGCTTCCAAGGAGAAGAGGCACAGATGTTGGGAAATCCAGGAAGGAGGCTCATCTAAGTATTTAAATATGTAGCTGCTTAAGTGCATGGCTTACCCAGGGAAATTGTTCTTCTGATAGGCCCCATCCAATAGTCACTGTAGTCAGTGAAAAGACGCCCCTAGAGTCAGATGATGTTAAACTGCACTTGGAGAAACAAACATTTATGCTCCCTTGAAATGCGTATGCTTAAAAAGCTGTAGTCCATCCATCACATGGCCCTTGACTTCCACTTTTCCTCCGAGTTATTGGTTTCCATGCTCCAAACACGTGCCTGTTTCAATGCTACTGGCTATTCTCCCTGTTATTTGCTGGAAATGATTTCTGTCTGGTAACTGCTGTTTTTCAGCTCATTATACCTTTTTACTTGTGATTCTCCCCATGTTTTTTCCTGAAGAATCCCACATGGACATAAACAACAAAAGTTTGCATGAATGAATGATGATGATTAATTAAAGTTTCAATCTTTCCCAGTTTAGGAAAGTAAGTGCAATGCTGCACTGATCATATGTGCCAGAGTGGTCACCTGCTATTTTTTATCCTATTCCCAATAAAGGAACACAGAGGTCCTGTTGGGAGGAGGATAAGACACATAACAACGTCCTGATTGTCTCTTGCCTCTTGACATGTCTGTTTCAAACACTGCAGAGATCTGGGAACAGTTTCCCAACTCTGCATAGCAATTGGAAAATACAACCCCCTCCATAATTTATCGAGTTCCTTCTTCAAAGTGAAGATGACCCATTTGCCATCAGTAACTCACAAGAAGGCTGTTCGAGTCTTGTATCTTCACAAGAAGAGAGAACGGAGATTCCCAGCCGAGCAGTGCATCCTGTCTCTTGTGGGGGTTTGGCTGCTTGAAGCAAGACCAAACTTCATTCACCTGTGGAGGACAGAATGTCTCTGTTGGTTGAGGTGGCCCTGGTTTTCCTGGCGTTGCTGCTGGCAGGCTAGAGGTTAACACCCATGACCATTGCCACTGCCCAAGAAGGGCTACAACCATCATATCCCATTCTCATCTATGTAGAAACACATTCATCTTCCCCCACTCTGGAAGACCTAGTGTTTCAGATGCCCTCCCAGCCTACATGGCCACCTGGATATAGCTGCATAAAAGTCCTTTCCCAGAAATAACTAGTGGCCAAGGGGAAGGATCCACCTTGTCTTCCACTGTGGGCTTTGAAGCATTAAATACAGCAGGTTCCTACCCCTGAAGTCATTGCTGGGCATGTAGGATGCTCAAGCCCTGGCTAACCCAGTGTTGCACAACTTGGGACTGTCCCTCAAGGCATAGCCCAGCTCGGAGATATTAACGCTCTGCGGTGTTTAAACAACCTCTCACTCCTTACCAAGCACGGGGGCAAATATGCTTACACTAATGAGTAGATATTTCCTAAAGCAGCAAGTGCTTTTGCATTTCCTTTCTTTCCTTGTTCTCTTTTGCAACTACTAGGGCCAAACCCACAGCAGATATAAATCAGACATTCAGCCACCGAAGCTCAGACCAGTTTGTCTCAGCTGAAGATCCTTGAGGGACCTGTGATCATCATATCTGGGTTATGCAGGCCCTCGAAGTTCCTGACACAACAACGTCCTCCCAGTTGCACAAACCAGGTGAATTCCCCTTTATTTTTCCACACAATCCTTCTCCACCAAACCTTCCTCTGATGGCACAAGCTATTTATAATGCGAGCCGGGGGCTGTACAGAACACCCTGACTCTCACCACGGCGTGACTTACACGCTGTGCCTCTTGGAGGCTCCTCCTGAAACAGCCTGTAAGTGTGCACGGTCTTTTCTTGATTTCCCCCCTTTCCTCTCTTCTTCCTCTGCTGCTGTTTTCAATCACGGGCTGCCTGGGCAGCGTGGTGGTCAGGCTTAGAGACTTGCTAGAACTGGATTCAAGATTTATGAGAACTAGATGTAACCAGGCCTCTCCCAGAGGTTTGGGAAGAACAGCTGGAGTCTGGCACTTTCCATCATGACAAGAACTGTTAAAAACTAAGAGTTGAACTGAAAAAGCCGGGGGGGTTGGGGGGGAGCGGAATGTTTAGGCTTAAAATGCAAAACAAGCGCCTGCCTTATCCAGGCTGTCTGTCTGCGCAGAGGCCAATTCTGACAGCAAACGGCTTTCGCAGCTGCTGCGAGCTGGGCTTATTTTAGAAACCACTTTAGAAACAAGAGGTTAAAAGCAAGGAGGGAGGGCAGATTTTGGCGTGAAGGCTGTGTGTGTGTGTGTGCGCGATCCCGCTGCTCAAAGCCCTGCCTTGAGTGCATGGTGGAGCGCTTCCCGTCCTGCACCGTCTGGAGGCCGTTTCGGCCGGGCCACCCCACCCAGCACTGAGGTAATGGGCCCCGGCCGGCTGTGTTTGTCGAGATCGCTAAGGCGTGCGTGCGTCCGGCCCGCCGAGCCAGCACGGCAAAGCTGCTCTGTGACGAGGAGGGAGGGGATGCTGATGCTGCAGTGAAATTTGAAGTCTCCATGCTCCTCGGCACTCCCGCCCCGTCTTTCTCCTCCATCGTCAGGGCCGTCGCCATGTCCTATGCTCACGGGGTACTGGGTCTTATGGTCCTCCTACTGCTGTTCATCAGGCTTGCTACCGAGTGTGGGATGGGGGGTCTGGAAGGGAAATCAGATCTGGCAAAGTGTGAGGGACCCCTGGCATAAAGTCCACTGGCTGTGTAGCCTTCACCAGTGGAGAGGTGGGGGATGAACCAGCACAGCCAGGTTGGTTGCATTCCTTTTTCACTTCCTAACCAGAAAGACTTCTTACACAGGCAGATGGTCATAGGACAAGGGTGAACAGTTTAAAACTAAAAGGTGTGTTTAGTTTAGATGTTAGGAAGAAATTCATCATGAATGTGGTGAGGCCCTGGCCCAGGCTGCCCAGAGAAGCTGTGGGTGCCCCATCCCTGGGGGTGCTCCAGGCCAGGCTGGGTGGGCCCTGGGCAGCCTGAGCTGGGGGGAGGTGTCCCTGCCCATGGCAGGGGGTGGAACCAGATGGGCTTTAAGACCCCTTCCAACCAAAACCATTCTATTATTCTATGAACCAGCACAGATGACCATTTCAGACCTAAATCACCTGTTGTCTGATGTTGTGTCAGCGTCAGTCCATAAGGAATCCTGCACTCCTGTCTCCTTCGTCCCATTTAAATACCCACAGCTTTATGGGAGGAATCCATACCAGGATGCTAGCAAAGAAATAAAGTATTTTGAATTTGTCTGCATTTCTATCCTTCTTTGGTTGAGGTTACTCCATTCTATAAAATACTGTTTCCAATCTGCAAGGAAAAGAAATAATCTCCCTACCTACTTCACCTCACCTGCTCCATAGCTTTATCTGACAGTCACCAGTGATGTGGGATCCCACTGTGATCAATAACTTCATTTGCACTGGGCATTTTGTCCCCCATTTAACTGCGAAATCTTGTGATCTGGCTAGTGAAACACCCACCTCTATCCACCGATTTTGCATCAAATCAAATTGTTTTTCAGAGCTCTCCCTCAGCCCCAGGCAGCCATCACCAGTAAATAAATAAATAAACAAATAAGCAAGCAAATAAACAAACAAATGAATGAATAAATACATACTTTACCAGCTGAACTCAACATCTGTCTGTCCTTACCTGGGTGTGCACACTGGTGAAGCACCCTACTTTCCTGGCCTGCAATATGCATTGAGGCAACCACTCCCAAAACCACCCTCAGGAAAAAGAAAAAAAAAAAAAAAAAAAAAAAAACACAGAGCTAAGAAGTGCTTAACAGATTGTTGCTCTTGTTGGTGGAGAAAGGTGCTAGAAAGATGTCCTGCTCAAGGATTGGGTGCATTAGGTTTCTAATCACCCTTCTAATCACCCTAACACAACCTTTGTGTCAAGGCAGCCATCACATACATCTTTCCTCCTACCTGCTGAGGGCATGCCAAGCAGTGCCTCATGCCCTGAAGTCCAAAGTCAGCTAAATAGGCAATGGTACGTTTGGGCCTGTGTGTCTTCATATCCACGTGTGTAGGATCTGATGTCTGGCCTGGATCACAAGTTGGCGGAGACATGAAGACCAGCCAAGCTGAAGGCAATATTCAGGAATACCAGAGAAGCAGACTGGTGTGAAAAGAATGAAAAAAGATTCAGGAATAGTTATGATACCAGCCTCAGAAAATTATCCCAGATCTCCTGGCTGCAGAGAGTTTTGTGGTGATTTGCTTCAGTGTCAGAAGAAGCTGGTAGCAAGAGAAATTACATAATTCCTGGTCACCTGTCCCATTGTCTCAAGCCCCAGTGGTCAGAGAAGGAGCCTACTACCTGCTGGTAGTCTGCAAAAGCAGAGCAAGAACAATGCACCGTAGAGGGAGGGTACTTTGAAGGTAACAGCAACATAAAAACAGACATCCGTAAGTCACAGCTCCTGACACCATCCCAAAAAGAATAGGGATAATTGCACAGAGAACACCCTCTAACAGGGGCTGTGTGGCAGGAGAAAGGGAATTCAGCCTTCAGAAGCCTGAAAGTTAAATAAATAAAAAAAGACAAAATTGCCACTCTCTAATGAGCTGCAAGACTGAGTCTCCTCAACTGAAGCTGGGTTGCCTTGGGAGTATATTCTGTGTGCTGATGAAGAAAAGATTTCTGGAGCACAAAGGCACCCATTTGATACCACTAATGTCCAGATATGGCTCTGACACGGGCCAGTCCTTTCTGGGGACAGCAGCATAGCTGCCTCTCACAGAGAGGTCCACATGTGGCAGAACAGAGGAGGTTTCTCTTCACCCCAAATATAAGCTGGGCTTACTTGGGAAAACTATCTCTGGTGAAAACCACTTTCTCACCTCTCCAGAAAATATCAGTGTAAGAGTTTAAATTTCAGTTCACTTTCTCTACCTTTGTATTTTCCCTTCACAGCTCTGCTGGTCCCAGAGACTGCCCAGAGGAGCTGTGGGTGCCCCATCCCTGGGGGTGCTCAAGGCCAGGCTGGGTGGGCCCTGGGCAGCCTGAGCTGGGGGGAGGTGTCCCTGCCCATGGCAGGGGGTGGAACCAGATGGGCTTTAAGACCCCTTCCAACCAAAACCATTCTATTATTCTATGAACCAGCACAGATGACCATTTCAGACCGAAAACGTCTCCCAAAACAGTGGGAGAAAAAATGTTGGTATTTCTAAGATATATGTTTTTGTTTTAAGACATCTCCCTGGTCCTGCAGATTCTGCAATATCATTTCAACATTGTTCTTAGTGGAATGTAAAACAGGGCACAGTATAGCAAACAATGGGAACAGGATTATTATCAACACTTTTCTAAAAGTTTTTCTTTTATGGCTTTCATGTATTTTGTTGTTGCTTGTTTGTTCTTTTTTCTTTCTTTTTTTTTTTATGTTAAATAATCAACATCTTTTATACAGTTTTTCATTGTCTGTTAGCAACTGAACAATGTTTGCAGCACACAGCTATGGGTAAGGAGGTAGGAATTAACTTGAAATACAAGAAATTCCAAAAGGATGACTTCTTCTACTTGGAGTTCTCAATTTTGGCAAATCTGATGGGAAAAAATGCAGCCAGTGTGAGCACCAACCAATCTGTCCCTTAACACTACCAAACACATTTCTATGAACCCATCAGGCAATGACCTTCCATGTACCTCCATCTATTTATTATTTCTCCTGTGCACAGAGGCTGCCCTCTACTATGCACCATGAAAACGTGGAGCAGAAAGCGGGTCTCCAAAAGCTCTGCAGAAAAGAAAGCGCTTCGCACATGTTGCTGCTCCTTGTGAGACATTGTTGTACTAGGATTGAAGGCTCATAGCTCTGCTAAGGCAGAACTTCTACCAGTAGAAGTACAGGGGTCTTCTCAGCCGAGGAGAAGAAGTTGGTCGTCCCTGCTGAGCATCAGAGTTCTAATACTCATCCATGCACCTTGCACTGGCAGGACTGGGTCCAGAGAGAGGAACAGAAGGATGAAAAACATTCCTGGCTGCTTGTGCCTCTAACTTAGGTGACACCTAAATGTGATCTTTTATATTATCCAGGTTTGTTTCAGTTCAGCACGAGCATTACAAAATCAGGTCTTTACTGTGCTTGTCTCCAGGGTTCTGCCCTTTGGTATTTAGGAGCGAGGTGGATAATCATACAGGATTTTTTCTTCCTCTGGGAAAAGATGTGAAATCTGGATCATTTCGGGCTTTCCTTGGTGGCTGTCCAAGCAGAAGTTAAAGCTCTCACAGCAATTTCTAAAATCCCCCTCTAGATAACAGAGCGGCTAGGTTTCAAGGTTATTCTCAAGGGTGTAATAGCAGTATTTCTTCTTCACTGCTATATCATGATCTAATGCACAGTTTCAAGAAGCTTTAGGACAGCTTTAAAACTGAAAAGTGTTTTTTAAAAAAGAAAGACCTAAATGAAAAGAAAAATGAAGAAGAAAAAAAAACCCACACAGATCCTCTTAATTCCATTCTGCTTTCTTTGATTTCTTTGTGCTGTTTTGAATAAGTTAAAAAGCAAACTGGGAAAATTTAATTTACACCAGAGAAAAAAAATACTGCTGTTTAAGTGAAAAAAAAGCCCATAGTGATACTGTTCCACTTCAACAAGTATTTGTAGCATATCCCATATATATGTATGGGGTATATATACACATATATATATATAAATGTTTTTCCCCCTGGGGATTTTCTTTTAAAGATTTTTGCCTTTTCACATGTGAACTGTAAACAGACTGACAGATGGAATTCTTTTGTATAAACTGTTTCAGATACACTATTCTTCCATGCCTATGTCAGTTGTTTACAGTATCAAAAAGCCACAGATACGCCTAAAAGTAAGGAAAGTTAGAATTTCTGCCAAACATTTGGATACCACCCATCCTTAGAGGCTATACCCTCACTGCACCGGGTGGTGCTGAGGAGCTTTTCGCTAGAGGCATCTCCACAAGATGCGTGTCAGCAGGAGACTGGGCTATCTTCAAACAAAGGGCTGGGGAGGGAGAAGAGAGGGAGTTTTGCAGACTACAGACCCCCAGATTTGCTGCTGCCAGTGGCTACACTTGCTAATGAGTGCCTAACAGTCTGGTGGCTGCTGGGCTGGTGCTGGGAATGTCTGGAGTTCTCCATGTGGGTGGTACATGGTCCCCATGGCTTTCTTTTTGTGTGTGTGTGAGTGTTTTCCTGCCCTGAACACCAGGCAGAGAGTCTAACCCGGGGGCTGTAGTGTACCAGTCAGTACTTGGTGATCTGTGACTGTGACTCCTGGTGAGTGAGCGTGGGTCTTTGGTGTATGCAGAAAACCCATAGCCTCTGGATAGAGTCCTCCCAGGAAGACCCCTTCTAGGGAGAGCCTGTTCCACTAGAGGAACTGGTTTAAGCTGTCCCAGCTAGTGAGCTCCTCAGCATCATGGCAAATCCATGTTGACAAGCATTCATCTCCCCTGAACTCCATTTCTAACCCTTACCCTGAGAAATGCTCCACTGAAATGGTCTTCAGCCACTGAAAACACCTCCAAATCTTTTGCACTGCTTCTGTCTCTCTAAATCATGGTACGGGTTTGCCTGGAAGAAGAGGAATGGCCACACATCCCTACCACCATCACAGGACTGGGATGGGTTGTGCAGCAGAGTTAGACATCACCTTAGGTGGACTGCAACTCATGAAGATTGGAAGAGCTCCCCAGGTATTGCAGATCTTTGCAAAAACCAGCCACACCAGTGTTTTGAATCTCTGCAATAAGGATCGATGCAATATTGGCCAAGCAATGGGAGTAAACAAATGTCTGCTGCGAGAGAGGAGCAGGGAAAGCAAAGGGAGCAAGGGCGCAGGTGGTCGAGGCTGCACTGAGAAGAACTTTGGGTCTTCAGGTTTGAGGGGCTGGGAGAGTCTGAAATGGCCAAAAAATCTCCAGATGAAAAATTGTTCTGTGAGTTTCTGAGTTAAGAAAAATTGGAAAAAAGGGGGCCTCTGAATAGCAGTGTGTAGGACCTGTGCCCATGAAGCTGCCCAGAGATTGTTTCAGTGTCTGACTCCTTTTTTTTCCCAGAAGACATGGCTTGGCAAAGGTTTTGGTGTTGCTCACCAGGACATTTATTCATCCAGATTTGGAGGTCAAGAAGGTGCAGCACTAAACACTGNTCAAAAAAAAAAAAAAAAAAAAAACACCTCCAACTGACCAACATGCCCCACCCCAGAATTTGCCATTAGAAGTTGTTCTGCATCAAGTAAAGCCCATAATCTCTGTTGGAACAAAGTCAGTCAGACATTTGTCTGTATGAATGCCGGTGATGCTCTGGCTCTGGAGCGTGAATCCAGCACTGCCCTCTCCTGGCTGGACAGCCAGAGGCAGCTGGGCACCTGAGAAATGCGTTGAAAATTCAAGAAAAGGCCTAAGAAGTTGCTGTTCAGTTCTCCACTCTGGAAGGAATCAAGTTTCTCCAGGCTTCTTCTAGTCCTCTGCACCACGAATGCTTCAGCGGCCACTTTGCAAAGCCTCTTTGTCAGCTCAGACTCTCGGGTGGATGTCAATCTGACCTGTACCAAAGATTGTCCTCTGAGGACCATGGGCAGAATGGTGGAACCCGTCCCCAAACATTCCTAACTCACCGTTGTGCTGCCTTCGTGAGAGAACCAGAGCACACTGACTGAGAGGGAATGATCTTGGAGGATGGGCAGGGAGCAAAGAAAGCTCCAGAAGTAGTTGGGGGACACCTACAATGGATCTGTAGTTTGCTGAAATGAAGTGATTGCACCAAAATCTGGCTAGACTCCGGAGCCGAGCAAGGGCCGCATATTGGTGGTCCCCCAAACAAAGCCCACCCTGGCACTGTGTGATCTCACTGTATCTTTGTGACGCTACACAAAGTATTTGCACCTTTTGCACGTGGCTTTTGCAGGTAGGCAGGTCAGCAGTCTCATCCCTCCTCTGATCACTGCTGTTGATGCTGAGGTGCAGATGGGGAGGAGAACATGCCAACATCTTCCCAGAACACCTCCAAGGTGCATGCGAAGGGTCTGGGGGCTACATGGTGTGTGCTGTAGGAGGGACAAGGACATCCCAGGAAACGCAGTCATGAAAACAACATTTTTGGAAGCTTATTGTAGCTCTGAGATGGAGAACAGCAATGCAATGATATGCTTTGCTGGCTCTCCCTGCAAGACAGCCAGCACTCAGCTACTCACCCTGGTTCCTCTCGCTCAGGGGGAAGAGGGCTGCTCTCCTGCAAGCACATGGGCTCGAGCTGTTGTTCCTGAGGTCTATGTAGCCATGGTGAGCTCTGTGGTCATGTAAACATTACACAATCATGAGCCCCCGCTGTCTGAGGGCAGCGGAGGCACCACGGGGCTCCTCCTCTTTGGATTGCTCTTCCTGGGGGAGTGCAGCACTTCGTGAAGTCATGACAGCAAGCTCTGGAGGTGCCGGCAAGCCCATAGCCCGCTCTGAATTATTCTTGCATTGCTGAGGGGAGGGGTCACATTTCTGGGAATCTGCCCTGACCTCCTCTGGTGACGCTCTGGCTCTCAGAGGATAGAGAGAGGGAACAAATAGATGCTTCTTGCCCTGCTGCCTGTTCCGCTTGAGGAACTTCACTACTCTGGGTGATTAACAAGCTCCCGAGTGCTTGTCAATGCGGCCTTGCCTGGTGGAGAGACGGTCAGGATGGGGCAGTGGTGTGGGCAGCACTCGCAGGGGGCAGTGGGGCAGAGAGCACTCTGGATCTCCCTGCCCACTCCTAAAGGGTGGCGGCAGGACGCCATCTCCAGCACAAGTCCTCGGTGTGTTCCTTGACTCAGGGGCAACATGGCCTGCAGGTAAGACCTTGTCTATGATGGGGAAAACCCTATGAAAGTGATTTTTCCCTCGCAAAGCTTTCTTCCCTGCTTGGAGAAAAGTGGAATCTTGTCCTGTAGATAGATTTAAGACAAATCGGCTGATGCTCCCTAAACTATTTTGCCATCTACAGACAGGTACAAAGCTATTCATTTGCATGCTGCAGTTTTCTTTTGAATTTCAGTGAACAAATATTGCAGGAAGAAAAAAAATACAGATGACAGCTTTAGTCCTTCACAAGGAGATAGCTGCTGGCTGGCCTGGTGGGAATCTTCAGCCCCTCAATGAGCCGAGAAGAAGCAGAGCAAGATGAAAGCTCTGCCAGCATGCCGCCGCGAGGAGCTGCGAGTGCTTTTGTAGAAGCAGGAGTACGATGAGCAGACCTTTTGCCGCCTATTGGAAACAGATTTTTCTTGACACAGAAGCAATTCCTCTGGAATGAGAGCCCTGACCAAGGCTGGGCGTCAGAGAAGGGTTTCCAGTGAGTTGCAGGGAGGAAGGAAACCCGCCAGTGGGACAGACGATATTGCCTTTTGTTTTAGTTTGTAGTGCTGATTGTTGAATGCTTTTTGATTTCACAAGAATTCCTGGACTTTGTCAACTTCCTTCAGAGATTTTCCTGGGAAAAATGGAAACCGTGGTCCATGTTCTCCTTTCTCAACAAAACCACTCAACACTTGCATTCAAATCAAAATTTTCCATGGGTAGCAATGCATGTTCTTCAACCAGCACCATAAACACAGTAGACACTGCAGTACCTTCTAGACAACGTTTGTATCCCAGCAGCAGGAACTCAGGTCAGAGCCCTCTTCTGCTGGACCTTGTGCAGTAAGAGACAACCTTGCTCTGAGGATTTCAAAATCAGAATAGAAAAGAAAAAGGGCAAGAGAAAAGAAAAATACTATAAATATGCTTTAACAGATGGGGCACAGAGGTGGCAGAAGATGAAGTGATTCGTTTGACGTCATGATCATAGGAAAGCTAAGCCAAAACGAGGAACTAAATCCATCCCTCTTGGAAGGCTCAGCACATATCTTTAACCACAGCCCATCCTTTCCCTCTGGTGCTGTTGACTTCTGGTTGAGCCTTTGTTGTTCGCTAGGGGATGGCAAATGGCACGGAGCTATTTGCTGAGGACCAGACCCTTTGCAGGGGCATTTCTTGGGTGATTCATCAAGTACGCCTGATGACCACTTGTTCACATCAGTCCCTCCAGGGGAAACCCAGCCCCTGGGTGATGCTTTGCTTTATAATGGGTGTTGGCAACGCAGATATTGGGGATTCTAGGCTTTGTTACTGTTTTGGTAATAATGATGATCACGATAACAATAATAATAACAAAAACAGGGCTGGATCTGAGTGGCTTAACCCAGATGCTTGGCATGCTGCAGACACAATGGAAGGGACCCTGCAAGGCTGAGCAGAGCACCATTGCGTTGTCCCCTCGGGGACAGCAGGGGAACAAGAGGTTTATCCATCATCTGGGAAACAGAAAGCATGCTTGGGTTTGGTTTCATCCCACCTGGCATGCTGGTGGATCCCTGGCAGCGCTCCTCTGACCATAATGGAAAGCATGCATAACACATGAACAAAATCTGGAGATTTACACCCATTTTGCTTCCTGTGAGAGCACAAACCAGAAGGTAGCCAAGGGAGCTGACCCCATTTCTTGACCCTCTCTCCTGTGTTTCTTACAGATCATGGACAACACTCACAGGCCAAATGCATGATCTATTGATGGGGACACACTGCTGGCCTCAGGACTCCAATGTTATCCCTTCGGGCAGCGGCAGGGTTTCAGGAGCACAGCGGCAGGGTTTCAGGAGCACAGCAGCAGAACACGTTGCTGAGCCCTGTGCGGCGGGCTGGCGTGAGGAGCAGCGGGGATTAGGACTGGAACTCGCAGCATTTGGGCCATTGTGCAATGCCGGGCAGCTGGAGGGTTTCACTTTTCAGAGGGAAAAAGAAAATATGAAAAACTAGAACCAGAAAAATCTTTTTTTCCCTCCTATTTTTTTGGACCTATCTAGAGCTTTCCACAATGCTAGTGATTTAAACCAGGCCTGGAGTATGAACGCAACTCTAATATTTCTACCTTACTGAGTTACATTGATGAGTCAAAGGGCTGGCTGAGGCTGAATGCAGCAATGTATATATAGAGGCTACAACTGAACCTCCCCTCACATAGGCACCTTGTCAGCTATGGCTGGATCCAGAAGGTTAATAATGTTCTGTCCTTTTGGCTAATTCTGCAAGCATGGGAAAAAGAATGTGAATTTAATTTAAAATGTAGACATTCCTTCCAGCTCTGGGACAGAGAAAACAAAGCTAATTTCACCAGCGGACAGAGCAAGAAAGGGGGGCACATCCTGAGCTCTGTATCCAGGCTGAATCTGCCCTGGGAGCTCGCTTCTAGAGGTGTTTGAGCTGAAAGATATAGGAGAGTGCCATTCTGTGGGGAAGAATGAGGCTGCGTCCTGATATGAGGTGGGGAAGAGGAGCAGGTGCCCAGGTGTGTGTCAAGCAACTCGAGGGCAAGCAACCCTCACTGTCTGGATATGGGGGCAGTGGTGGGGAGGGCCCCCAGTGTCTCATCATAAGGATGAAGGGATGGATGTGGTCTCAGGGTTGGACCTGCTGGACCTGTGCAAGGAGTGGAGGAGTCCCACAGACTTCGCCCCAGCACTGGGAGCGGGCACAGGACTTTGCACTCCTCAGCCCAACCAGAATCCCTTAAAATGGTCTCTGCTCCCTTCTCAGCCCTCATCCCCATTCTCACAGTCTCCCTTCTTCCACCTCCACAGCAAATAAATCTCCTTAGAGTTTAAATAAATGTTGTCATTTTCTCAAAAGTCTTGCAGCCCTGGATAGAAAAAAAAAAAAAAAAAAAAAAAAAAAAAAGGGTTTTAAAGCTGAAAGAGAAATAGTAGATGTGCATCTTCTTCCCTTTGGTCTCTCTGAAGGCTATTAAGTGATGCAGGGTGACTGTGGACAGGTACATGCAAATAATAGGATCAAGGCAGCAGTACAAAGGTTTGTCTCCCAATCTTAATGCAGGTGTGGGAGACACAAACCAGGTGGCTAAAAGGCTCCTTTGTTTGCAGCTGTCAGGAGGAGAAGCTGATAATCTCATGCCTCATCCCTAAACTCTCTTTCAGCCGTGTCAAGGCATCTCCTCACATCAGGAAGTCTGCAATGACATGGCTATGTGCTAAGCTCAGTTAATGTGGTCCGAGGTTTAAACACTTCAGTTTGAAAGTGGATAATTGGTGGTAGTGGATTTTAAAAGCTCACACAGGTGCCTTTGAAAAGAGGTCAGGAGTCAAGTGCATCTCTCCTATGAGAAATGGTGAGCCTTTCCTAAGGAGATCAAAATTCTTCCACAGAGAGCCCCAGGGCCTTGTAAGAACTGTTATTAATTTAGTTCTGTATGTTCCAAATAATGGAAAAACGATACCACATGTGTACACGCCTAGGAACCGGGGAATGTTCGCTCCGACAGATAGGCTTTCACCTGGCACTCATGGGCTGTTAATTAACTAATCAGCTCTCAGCCCAAGCAGGAGCAGCACGGCAGGCACGCTCGCAGCCGGAGTATTCGAGGTGCTGGGTGCTGTGACCTCAGCTCAGATGGGACCCGTAGGGACAAGGACAGGCTGCCAGCAAGCATCTGCCTCGGGGTCCAGGCGCTGCGATGTCTCTTGCGTGGGTTTTCCAAACAGCACAGGGATCTGGGCTCCTGGGGTGTATCCTTGCTCCCGTGGGTTGCATGCTGCAAGCGTCAGGCGCGTACAGCCCACAGACTGAGACCTCCCTGCCACACTCGGAGCCTCCTCTTAGCAAAGTGGGCTCTGCACCTCCGTAAGCACCTTTAAAACACATCCATTCTCCCTTGTTGCCCTATTATTGTCCAGAATTGTGCTTAATCAAGGGGAAGCTGGAGGAAATTAACATCCAATTATTTTTTTCATTTTGGATTTTTTCTGCATTGGCTGCAAGACGTAAGCTTGCCCAAACACGCAGCACATGAAAGTGGCTTCTGCCCTTCGCATATCGGGTTGCAAAGGCCCCGCACTTGCACGGAGCTCTCCCCAGCCGAGCCCTGCACCTGCCCAGAGCTGTGGGGAATGGAACAGGGCTCAGCGTGGGGCGAAGACAGCTGGGCGGATCGGGGCCAGAAGAAGCTGGTTTTGTCCATGTTCAGCATGTGTTTAGGTTTGCAATCTGAGCACCCGGGGTGACATGTGCCAACAAAGCTGAAAATAGCGTTGTTATTACTCACATTCGCATTGAAAGCGCAGTTCAGTCTGCATTTGTAAGCAAGGGGTGGCTATTATTAGCTCCTAACCCCACAGGCACAGACATCCCTTAGGTTTACCTATGCAAACAGCCCCTTTGCTCTGAAGACCGCGTTATTTCCCAGCTTGGAGCACACAGCCCGTAACGCACAGAGGCAGGACGTCACGTGAGAGCAGGCTTATTCCAATTACCAGAGGGTGCAAGGAATTTGCTCCTTGAAAATGCTCAGATGAAATTGTTGATGTTTTTCGAATGGGATGATACGGCACTTTTAGCGATGACACACCTACCAGCCCTGCTGGCAGGGTGCTTTGAGAGCAGGTGTTCGTTTTGCCAACAAAATAGCTGTTCCCATCTGTCCCCCTGAAGCCTTTGGCTCTCTTTGTGGCTTGGGCAATTTGGGAACTACTCTCACTGGTGAAAAGATGTTATGCATTTGTTGTTACTTGCTGTAAAATTATTTGTCATACAGTAGCACGTCAGAGAGCAGCATGAGGCTCTGAGGAGACACCAAACCAAAAATACAGTCTCTACTCCAGAAGCTGTAAGCTACAGCTCCCTGTCCTCTACACGATGGCTCAGAGCTTACCCATCCCTTCCCAGTTTCATGCGGTGTAGTTTGAAACTGAAAATTGCTGGGAGGCAAAACCAAACAAAGTCTTCCCCTCTGCAACATGGAGCATGGGAATTACTGAAATGCTTCATTTTGTTTTAGTTTCTTAGGTGAGAAATGATGAAACTGATGCTTTCGTGCAGAAGGGTTCACTTTTGACAAAGTGATCTTTCCTGAAGGGACAAATAACTCATTCAAGCACATTTCTCCAGCTCTGGCTGTGAGGAACTTAAGAACAGCACTTTTCCTTTTTTATTAATATTGTTTGTTGGTGAAATGGCTTAATGGCTGCAGGGTCAGCTGACAGATAGGAGGTAACATTGTTCTTCTCCTCCAGCGAATGTAGTGTTTGGCATGACTTCAAAATAACCCTATTGTTTGTCATCTTCTCAAAATACACTATAAAACCTCTGTTAAAAGGAAAGATAACGTTTTCTAAGCATAAGTCAAGTGCTGGGTTGCCTTTTTTAAAGCTGCTTGATGAGAATTAATGGCGTTGGATCTCCTGTTTTAAACACATTTGGCCAGGTTTTCTGGAGGCACCTAATTTATCTTGAGGCTCTTTCATCTATTATCTAACTGTGAGCTTGTTCATAGCTCATCAGCCATCCTCGTTTTGACAGGGGGCCTTGTGATGAGCAGCCAACAGCGCGCGGCATCAGGGCCACTCGTATCTCTGGCATGGAGGTGATGGGAAAGAGCTAACCTCCTGCCACTCCTCCCAGCGCTCCTTGAAAAGAGAAATGGAGCACCATCATGCATCCCACCCATCCATTCCAAGTGGTTCCTGTGTCCCTGTGTCAGAGCAGACCCTTGATGGGTCACAATTATTTAACCACGGAGCAATTGTCACCCCTGTCCCCCTGTGGGATCTTGGGGTGGTTTTGGGGGAATCTCAACTTGTTGAAGGGATGGTCTGTAGTGGAGAATTGCATGGGTCAGGGCACAGATGGTGACCATGAAGCCATCAATAAAAAGGGGAAAGCAACAGAAGTTTTGAAATAAAAATAGCCTTATCTAATGTGGGGAGAAAAATAAAGAGCTTATGCAAAAGCTCTTGAAACCAAAGAGTAATTTTTCCACGATTTGGACCCAAACAAGTATTATCCAGTACATGATTCAGGACCGTCACAGATGTGTAAGTTTTGGGCGTGAGCTCCAAAGCCCCACCGGAATCAGCTGGAAGAGTTTTGCAAAATAAAGACTTCGCCTTCTTTTTTCTTCTTTCGGCGTGGATGGATGTGAGTGCTTGGAGCAGCAGCGACAAAGCTGCTGGGAAGTTTGTCACCATAACACTGGCTGTTTATGCTTTGTGCAGATGAAAGAACAGCTTTCTTCAATTAGGCTTTGTGCTTCAGCTGGCAGGCGGGTGCCGGTTGTCTGAAGCCCCAGCTCTCGCGTGGCTGGTCCAGGAGCTGATGGACGCTGCACACGTCGGCAACTTCATCGAGCTGCCCAGCAGAGCCCTTCTGCTGCTCTTCTGGGACAGACTGTTTAGCCTGTTGGGCCTGTGTGATAGGACTGGGGGAAAAGGTTTCACACTGAGAGAGGGGAGATTTAGCCTTGATATAAGGAAAAAGCTTTTTATGCTCAGGGTGGTGAAGCCCTGGCACAGGGTGCCCAGAGAGGCGGTGGCTGCCCCATCCCTGGAGACCTTCAAGGTCAGGCTGGACAGGGCTCTGAGCACCCTGACCCAGCTGTGGGTGTCCCTGTGCCCTGCAGGGAGTGGGGCTGGATGGCAGGGATCTGACATACCAGTGAGAAACTTGCTGGTTCCTAAAGAAGATCTCGAGTTCATTTTGAAGCCAATGGTCTTGTGGGGACAGCAGGCTCTTTCCACCGACTTCAGCAAGTTCTGAGTAAGTTGCCTGGATACCAAGCGATGTAACACAGCATGTGTGATCGGCTGATAGATATTTATTTAATAAGAAACAGTGCATGGGAAGGGAGCTGCCTCGATACCGACATGGATTTATAGGACACCCATCGCGCTTTGTCATGCGGTTTTGCAGACTGAGAGAACTGGGTTTTTATGGTTTACCGGAAGCTGATAGCAAAGCCATGGCAAAAAGTCAAAATGCAACACCCATGGCAGCCCTTCACAGGGAAGACTGTCATATAAATTAGGGCCTAGAGGAATCTGTGATATTGCCTTGGAATTCCTTCAGAGTGAAATGTGTTGCCTGGGTCATACCATGACAGAGAAAAAAATACGCAGAGACTCTGAGGTGCATGAATGACAACATAGTAATTAAAACCGAACAGCTTTATACCCAAGCAGGTATTCCCACCAACAAAACTGTGCCAAAAGCTCTCTGTTCCTTCTCCTCTCTCCTTTCACAACTGTGTCTTTCACCACAACCACTCTACAGAAGGGGATGCCGTCGCTGGCTGGAAACCTCGGAGGCACGGTGCGACCTTGGGCACGCACACGGCTGGTAACGCCGTGCTGAAGCCAGAGCAGCTCATGCTCGGAGCTCTCCATTCAATCTCTCTGATTTAATTGTTTTTTCCTTCAGGCTCCAAATATTTCTTAATATTAAACAAAGGAGAATTAATGGCCCATGGAGAAGCACATCCAGATTTCCATGTCCGAGGTCCAAATGGGCTCTGCCACCAGGAGCTGCTCTGCCCCACAGCTTGGCAGACCCAGGTGCACCCTGGTCTCCTGGGGACTCGCAGTCTAACCCCAGTCAGGTAATTGAGCAGCTAAATCCCTTTAAACGTCTGGGCCTCTTCCTCAGTCCTCACACTGCAATTCCTCGTCTCACAGGTGGGTTGTGAGATTAAACACATGAAAGACTCGAGGCACCGAATGCCGCCGTGATGAGACCCATCTGACAGAGATCAGCTCGAAGAGGGCAGCCTGGGCTGGAAAATGCCTGAGATTTTTCTACCCGACAGCAGGATGGCCTTGCAGATAATTTATTTCCCCCTCACAAGACCTGGAGTATACTTTTAGGGAATGCAAACATTTTGATTTTCACTACCTATTTCTCTTCCCTCCTCAAATCAATGTTTTTTTCCAGCACACAGCTGCTTTGAAAATTCAGGAAAAATCTCATTAGTTCCCCCAAAACCTTAATTGTCCCATTTATTTCAAGGCACTCAGAAAGCCCATCTTTCAGTGGCTCGCTCACCCTGCTAACAACTCACCGTAATCCTTTCCATAATCCCCAAGAATGCCGATCGCTCGGGTGGCGTTTGATTCCCCCGCTGATGAATTGCAGGGTATTTCAGATCCTCTTGTCACAGAACCGTTCTCCTGCCTTTACTCTTTCAGCAAGGAAAGTCACTTTTATGTCACATGTCAGGCCTTCCCTCGCCATCAGCGACCTTTTTCTCTTGGGTACACAAAAGCAAATGTTCTGGAAGCTCTTTAAAATACCTGAGCAACTGGTAGTAAATGAGTCATTTCCTGTTGGTCTAACCTTTTTTTATTTTCAGCTGATTAGTTATCTTAGCTCGCCATGTTAAGACAGTTGCATGATCTTCTGTGTTTGTGCAGATAAACATTATCTCAGCTCATTCCTGAGCTGATCAAGCTGATTTTGTAAACAGCCTTTCAGAGTGGAAAGGTTTTTTTTTCCCTTTTGCAAGTCTTCTGGGCTGACGTTTGGCGGGTGCTGCCATGCGGGAAAACTACTGTATGTGTGTCTGCGTTGCAGTAACTGCAAATCTGTCCATTTCAATCTTCTCTGAGTTAACACACTGGGCAAACTAGGTGGTTTTGCAATGACCTCATCCCAGGATCTCGGCAGAAAACAGCCCGCGTGCATAGCTGAGCCTGGAATGCGAGTGGGACCTCATTCATAAACTTCCTTACCGTTCCTTTACACTCAAAGGCAGGAATGAGAACCAGCCAAAACAAGCAGAAGTGGTGTTCCGGAGTTAACCAAATGGGAAAATATATAGATGCTCTTTCTTAATTTATTGTATTATTGAATCAGGATGCTTTCAACCATCTGTAGGAGATTTTCTGTGGTATCACATTCATGCTCTTTCTTGAATTAGATTAGAAAATTTACTAAGCCTTTTCCTTTTTTAAAAGTTTCTCTGATAATATCTCCTTTATTTGTGATTATGCCACCTACCTGCTCAGTGCTATTGCAAATACAGGGCTTGAAAAAATATGTTATAAACAGGCGGTAAGTATAGATCAGAAGCCTTAATACAATCACAGTTGTTTTAATTAAAGCTGTTACATAGCAAGGGGAGAAAAGCAATTAATTTTTGCACTTTTTTTTTTCTGAACAAAAGCAGCTGAGGACTTCATGATCTAGACAGATTGAGGCAGATTGCGTGCTAGCTGTGAACAGTAAGTTTATACACAAGGCTACAATGCAATGCTGGACTGAGGACCAAATTCAGCCTGCAAAATCAGGCCTGGAGACCCCTGACGTCCCCACCCCGTGACACTGGCTGCAGGTCACCCCATGGCTGACACATTTGGGGTATTCAGGCATGTCCCGGTGGGATGCAGTATTATTTGGGCACATTTGGAGCCCCAGCCAGATGTCAGCCCCATCATGCCAAGCAATAGTTTCACCACTTTTAAGTCCCCCTTTGTCAGCTCAGCAGAAAAAAATTGGGCTGGACGATTATTGCAGTCACTGGAGGAATTTGTCTGTGGTCTAATATAAGTGCAAGGAGCTCTGGTATGTGCCTCCAGCAACTTGGATTTCCAAGTGGTCTTGCTTTTCAGTGCTGGACACTCCCAGGAGGAACTTGGTTTCCATGAGAAGATGACAGTGGGTGTATTCAGTCCAACGCAGCTGTAGGTACGATACGAACTCGCAATTAGAGACAGTTCCTGCCCTGGAGAGCTTGGATTCTAAATAGACAAATAGATCATCTCCAGATGGCAGGGGCTTAGATTGAGTTGGTGGGAGAGCACACAAGTGTGTGGTGCTGCTGCTGCTGGATGCAGACAGCTGGTCAGAAGGCAAGGGGAGAGATAAGTGCTGTAGATGTTGGGGGGTCCAAGTACCCACAAACAGCCCAGAGGATGGGGCAAAGATGTGGAGGTGGCTGCAGGGTGTGGTATCGCAGTGATGGGAAGAGATGGAGGAAGGAAAGGAGGGGAGAGAGAAGGAAGCCCATCTATGGCAGTTTCTGCTGAAACACAGGGTGGGGGGTGCCAACACACGCCTGGTGGTGAAGAATGGATGTGATTTAATTTGTTAGACTCTTGGGACTTTATTGTAGAAAGAAGCATTGACAAGGGCATGAATTCTGGCCAATTTGTAAATGAATAATGCAATGGCAAGGAGACGCTTTTTCACCTTTCACCACCACCACCAATATGGAGTGTAGAACTCATGCCTTGCAACCAGAGGCTGGACTGGGGCAATGGAGCCAAATGATGGAAATGCCAGAGGTGTGCTGAGGGGAGCCTTGGCAGCCCTGGGTATGGGTGGGGAGGAGCCCAGTGGAACAGGGGATGTTTCCTGTTTTGAAGCACTGCTGGAGGAGGACGAGGCCTCTGAGTAAAGCAAGGGAAAGGCAACAGCTCAGAAACAGAAGCAGCCCTGGGAGTGCTTGTGGCAGGACTCTGGGTGTGGTGAGGATCCCACAGACACATCTACAAGGAGAAATCCACTGAGGAGAGCTACAGGCAGTCACTGCTGGCTCAGAAAGGCCCTGATCTGCACATGGCTGGAGGCTGAGTAGGCTCTCATTGGAGGTCGTCTAAACCTCATACTCTTCCCCAGGCCTCTGGAGGCTTTTGTCACTTCCAGAGACAGGATATTGGACCAGTAAGACCCATGGTCTGTTATACTGGTTTGCTCTTACAGCCCTGCTCTGCCTTGGTTATCTCAGCATCCCTTCTGAGGGAATGCAGCTAAAGTGAAGAGAAGAAACCACTGGTTGCCTGGGAAAAATTCCGTGTATTTATTGGAGACCACAGACTCTGTAGGTGGCTGTAAGGTTTGGGAGGATGCGGATGAGAAGGATTTGTGGGAAAGGATTGAATTTCCAGTGGCCAGAATGATAAAGAACAATAAGTGAGAGGCACCTCTCCAAGTAGACATGGTGCTTCACCAGAGTGGGACAAGGAGCAGAGCATCTACCAGCAGTCGGATGCCGCATGCCTCTGTGCTAATTGCAGGAGTTTACCACCAAACATGGGAAAGCTTTAGTATTTAACTTGGCAAGAAAGAGGCGATTTAACTGGTATAGCAGAGATGTGGTTGAGCAGTATAAATCAATGGGCCACAAATTACACAGGAAATTGGTGTCTAGCTTTCAGAGTTGAGGAAGGTGGGAAGATGAAGGAATTAAAACCCTTACCATTAAAATGGTATTCCCTCTCCAGGGAAAAGATGAACTTGCTGCAATGCTGCTTAGGTTACAGGTTGAGTTTTAAAAATGGCAGGACTCTGCAAGTCACCTTTTTACAAGGACTATCTGGTGACACAAAGAGCAAATTTGGAGCAGGTAAGGTGATGGGACCTGCATATTGAAAGACATAGGAGTCATCACAGTTCTTCAGGTGAAAAGAAAATTATATGAGTTAGGATGACTGGGACATGATGAATTCATCTGGCTCATCACCTGCTCTTTAGCTGGGCTAGATTTCTGATAGAGATGTTAACTGGATGAGGGTTCTTATGAGCTGCAGCTGGAGTTAGACCCATTAGCACCTTTGCCTGACAAAGCAACTCGTGTGCCTTGTCAGTATATATGCTAAGCCTTCTGTATGCACTTGGTTGTTGCCAGAAATGTTATGGTCTATTAGAATTAGGAGCTCTACCTATCTCTAAAATTGTATTCACTGTTTTTAGACTGCTGCAAGTTCATCATTTTAGGCTAAGAAGGAGCCCCTGTGGTCAGCTTTGTAAGGTTTTGCGAAGCAGAGATTGTGAAACACAGGCCAGCAAGGTCAGCACAGAGGTGTAGAGCATCTCCTTTGGAAAGGTATCCAGTTTCATTTAAAAACCCCTCATAGCTGAAAATACTTCACTCTAAACAAGTGGAAAAAATATACACCTGGTTTCTGGTCAGAATTTGTTTAGCTGCATTTTCCAGCTAATGGATCTTTTTTTCTTTTTTGTTCGTTTGCTTGTTTCTTTTTATTCTGGGATAGTTAGCTTTCCATCTAGTCTAGACTGATTTTCCAGCTGCCTTGTGATTTGATTAAGTCAAGTTAATTCTCATCAGATGATTGAAACAATCTAATCCAACTTCTGTAGATAACTTGGTAGTTGCAAACTGATCTCTACCTACTTCCAACTGCCTAGGATCACTTTTGATAATTCAGATCATCTGTGATGCATTTAGGGACTGATTCAAATTCTGCTAAACCAACGTAATAATTCCCCTTGACCTAACAGGCTTTGGACCAGCCTCTCAACTCTCTGAAACAGCAGGTCATATATCTGGCTAAAGGTAAAGATTTTGGCAAAATGCCTACAGAATTCATTGTAATACAAGCCTGGGATAATCAGAAGACAAATTTTGTATATGTGCAAAGTATTAGTGCCCTTAATGATAAAATGTTCATGCTTGACATAATTTTTGGATGAGGTTTGGAAACAGCAGGCTCAAGCTACTTTTCACATAGGAATACCTTGCAGACAGTAAAGAGCAGATGGAAAAGATCAGCACAAAGGGAATGAAATGCTCGTCATGCTACAGAACCCGAGATCTGTGGATGCAAGTTACTGCTACGTTCTTATGAACTGTTTGCCCCTAAACAGGTACCCTCATAACAAAGGGAAAACTTCCCTTATGGAAAGGGCCATGCTAAGGAGGGTGCATGCTGAGATCCTAGGGCGCATTAACAAGAGCGTGGCTAGCAGGTCGAGGGAGGTGATCGTCCCCCTCTACTCTGCCCGGGGGAGGCCGCATCTGGAATCCTGTGTCCAGTTCTGGGCTCCTTGGTACAAGAAAGACAGGGATCTTCTGGAGAGAGTCCAGCACAGGGCCACAGAGATGGTCGGGGTCTGGGACATCTCCCGTACGAGGAAAGGCTGAGAGACCTGGGGCTCTTCAGCCTGGAGGGGACTGAGAGGGGATCTAATCCATGTTTAAAAACATCTGAAATTTGGGAGCTGAATGGATAAGGCCAGGCGCTTTTCAGTGGTGCCCAGCAACAGGACGAGGGGCAGTGAGCAAAAACTAACACAAGAAGTTCCATAGGCTGCCCAGAGAGGCTGTGGAGTCTCCTTCTCTGGAGATGTTCAAGACCCGCCTGGATGCCTTCCTGTGCGACCCACTGTAGGGAGCCTGCTTCTGCAGGTGGGTTGGACTGGATGGCCTCCTGAGGTCCCTTCCAACCTCTGTGATTCTGTAAGCAGATCACATTCAGCTGTCAACTAAACCCACCTTAGGAACCATCTCTGGACAGCTGCTGGTCCCCTCTCAAAAGATCACTCTCCCACTAACTTCAGCAAGACCCATACCAAACTGAGGACCTCAGGCAGGGTTGAGGCTCCTTTTGCTTCCACCTCACCTCCTGCATTTACTCAGATCAGTACAGAACCCAGCCAATGGCATCTCTGATGTGAACAAAGATGGCAAACTGAGCCATGCTCATAGACAGGCACCTGAGGACACTGTTTGCCAGGCTATCTACTCATTTTTCCCTCTAGAGCCACAGGAGCTCCTGGCAGCCTGTGCCCAACTCTCAGCTATCAGAATTTGCTCCCTAGCCTTCTCTGTGCTGCTGTGAGCCTCTGTTTTGTAAGTTGTGCTTTGGATGTGCAGTCTAAAGGTGAGCAAGTATTTTCAGCCTGCTCCGGAGGGAGGACAACTGGTTCTAGTGTCCCCAGATCCTGCCCCAGCCACACCACGCTATGAGGATGCTGCTGCTGCTTCTTGAGCTGTGGGGCTGAAACTACAAAGTAGTTGAATCAAGAGAGTGTCAGGACAGAAGAAAATTGTGGAGGAAAGTGGAAAAGGTCTGTTTGCATCATGGCACTCAGTTCATCACCTTGGCAGGGCCCTTTCTATCAGCAGCACTGCCTAATCATTACACAGGTGGGCTGAAGAATCACTTCACAGTATAAACAGGCTGAGAAGAGAAGCATATTTTTAAAGCCACGTATAGAATGTTCATTCACGGAGTTTTTCTAGAGGGCTGTCTTGTCTGGGGTCCAGCTGATCACATGGGACAAACGGGTCTGTCTTGTAACAGTGGGAACCCTGCCCATGCCCAACGTTCATGTCCTCTGCAAAGATTAAGTAGCCACCACAAAATGCTCCAGCCTGCACCCTGACAGAAGGTGGCACTGAGGGGCAGCTGCCTTCCACCTCATGGTGTCACCCCAGGGGGTTGGGACACTTTGCCAGTGAAAGTGAGCCTATGCCAGAGTATTGTTGCCCACTATGCGTTGAAGTTTTGCTTTTCACATGCATCAAAACAGCATGGACAAAAAAATCTTTAGTCAAGTATATTGAGCACCCAACGCCATACTTGCTACATTTTTCCTTCTTTTCCCTACCTGCTTCTTGCTTCACTATTTTATTTATACTATATTCCAAGCTGTAATCAAGCTCTCTGTTGTGTAAGATATCGGTGAAAAAAAAAAAAAAAAAAAAAAAAACCTTCAATAAACCAAGGAAAGGCTATCCCTGCCCTCTGGAGGGAAGACAAGGCCCACAACCGCGGTAACTCACCCCAGGCTGCTCAAGGGATTGACAGCAAAACATCCCTGAACCCTGCACCTACAAACTCCTTTCCCATAGAGCAGTCCTGGAGCACTCTCATCTCCCAGGAATGCAACATTCTTCTTAGAAGCGTGAGACAGACGAGCCACTGGGAACATGCTGCCTGGGAGAACGTTGAGGCCAGGGAGTTCTCAACAGAGTCGGAACTGTCGGTGTTTCACAATGAGTTTGTTCTCCCTTTTGTGGTGTTTATTGGTTTCTTAAAAGTCTATTTTTATATCCTAGTCCTGCAGCTTTTCAGCTGTTTTTCAGCTTTGTGCTCTTTCTGATCATTCAGTCATCTCCACAGCTCCTGCAGGCCGTGTGGAACTGTGCTAGTCCTTCACTTGCTGTGCCTCACCTCTAGTGGTGACTCGTAGTCATAGGTGCTTCCAAGGAAAATACGGTAAAACGCTTCGGAAGTAACCAGTCCATCTGGTGTTTTTGTCATTCCTGCTCCCATTTAGTGTTGTATAGGTGCCTGAATGCAATATCATAGATGTTTCTTGCCTGCTTTTCATTTGTGTAGTGTGTAGGACCAGCTGATGTTTGTCTTCATGAAATATACCTTTGGTCTCTCTTTGAATCCCGCTAAGTAACCCTTATTATGTCTCAAGTGACTGTGACTATGCCTATAGGAATGTACCATTAAAACACACAAAAATGAAGTTACTGGCTCCTCTGACTGTCAAAGGGATAGAAGAGTGGCTGATTTTCATTTCTTTACATACCCATAGCCCCTGGCTATAGTCAATGTGACCTGCGTTCCCTGTATGTGGGCGCTGAGCTGAGATCTGGAGCAGGAGCTGAGCTGACTTGAGCATCCACTTCCACCAAAGAAGAGTTGCTGGCACCTTCCAGAGCTGAAGATCCAAACTGCTCCTAGGGAAAGCACTCCTGCTTGTGTTTCCTCAGAGATGGAGATTAATTGGATTAATTCAACTCCATAAGTGCCACAGTTTGGGTAACTTGGGCCAGCGACTCAGTCCTCCCACTGGTCTGGGAGCACAGAAGACCTGCGTGAAGCCTTCACTCTCAGAAGAAAAGGTGATATTGAGTCATCTCCTCTACAAGGAGACAAAGCTCAGGAGCTATTTCCTTCTGAGAGGAGTGCACAATGCTTTGCAGGTTGTATCAGCAAATTAATCAGCAAATTAATTAATTAATTAATCAGCAAATACCGAGCTCAACTTGACCTTATCAATAAGCAAATCCACCCGCCTTCAGACCCTGATCTCCACATCTCCTTCTGCTGTGGTATTTCTTGTGCAAAGCCTAGGAGAACCCAGTCCAGAAGAAGATACAAGAGTACCCAGACTTGCAGGAGGTGATACCAGGACTGTGCCAAAGGCTAGAGAATTCTGAAACAAGAGCAGACACTGTACAACCACCCAGAGACATGGTAGAAAAGACACCGCAAAAGTCCAATGTGGAGGGAGCGTGTACCCTTTCTCCCAACAAACACAGAGGGTATTTTGGGCTCAAATCATCAAAGAAAGAAGATGGGGTGTTTCCCACTCACAGAAGGAATGGAGATAAATGAGTTATTTGCAGGAGATTCTCCTTGTATTGTGGGTTCCCTAGAAAGTAAGATCCTATTCTACAAAAGAAAAATCTCTTTTGTTTGAACTCCATGAAATATCAAACAGGATGATGCGTGGGGACATGAGTTTCAAACACAATAGCTGTTGCTGTTGATTCTGTTTGCTCAGAGGAGCAACCTCCTATACCAGCATCTAGAACAGGGTGTCTGCAGGTAAAGGCATGATGGGAAGAGCTAGAGTTTACTGCTTTAACATGGGCTGAAAAGTATCTTCTTACACCATGGCTCTTCTTGCAGTGCTTGTTTGCTGATGAACTTTTGGATAGTAATAAATTGACCTTCAGCTGTTGTCTGGAAGATTTCTTTCTATTCCAAGCAAGAGATTTGAATTCTTTCTAACTTCTGATCTACATAATAGGATTCCTAAAATTTTATGGAGCTGTTGTGAAGATTATTAATGTGTGTGAGATACTCATCTGTTAGGACTGTGAGCCAAGAAAGCATCTTGAGTTTATACCCAGGGGAAGAGAAACAACATTCTTAGATTTTGAAGAAGCATTACGGTGAATACACACAATGAAGCAAAGAGATCAACAATATCCACATGAAAAACATCCTATAAATATTGGTGAACAGCAGGTAGCTTCGCTGAAACAGAAACCAATTCGTAGACAAGTCGACAGCAGATGAAAGAGATGCAATGAATTCCTCCAGGCAGCAGATCTGGGGTCTGCCAAGAGATTTGCAGATCCTAGCCCTGAAGTAATCACAGAAGGGGAAGAACAGCAGCACAGCCCTGCTTGGTACTATCCCAAAGTCATGACCATGGTCACAGCCACGAGTCCTAACCTCAAGGAGCCAAGAGCCACATCCACCCCTCCCTCTGCTCCTTCCTCCATTCAGAGGACGTGACCGTTCACACATGCTGTACCCTTTAGGCAGGACTGCACCTTTCCAAGATTATCCCAAAATCCCATTTTCCCACCCCATGGTGCTATTTCCCTGCTAGGTGCCTTCTTTCTGCAAAACAGACTTCTGCCAAGAGTGATTTTATAACAGTCGGCCACTACACTTAACCAAACTTCATTGCCTCTAAGTTCACGGCTATAAATAGGGGCTTTCATAAGGTGATGGCCGCAGAAGTTCTGGCACAATTTTTAACATTTTGAATGAGTGGGGTTTGATGGGAAGGCCGCTGCCTGCCTGGCTTGGCAAGCTCCGCAGACCTGTTTGGGCTGCAGCATACAGAGAGGTCCGGCAGAATGAGCTGTTAGCCTGGCTGAGGCCACTTCAGCTTATTGCATAAGTGACTTAGACAGATGTTTAACGGATTTATGTAAGGTTGGCTCAAGTCAAACACAGGTGTAAGAGATGAAAGGGGAATGGGAAAAATGCACTGTGATGATCATTTTTCCATTTCTGTATTTTTTTTTCCCCTGGCTGTTGATTCGAGTGCCCTTTCCATGCAATGTCTGTGCTGTGAGTCACCAAGAGAAAAAAAAACACACACACACACAGACACACAAAAACCCACTATTTTTATTTACTACCAATAAGGAATGAAGTTTTACACAAAGCTGTGCTGTGGCTGTACTCACTTCTCCTATTTCAGCTATCCAGTTTATTTCTGTTGTAGTCCATCTGCTTTTTGCTCACAAGATGTGCTGAGCAGACATTGCCACTCTGAGGAAGGGGAGAAAATGAGAGGTGCAGATACTTGCTGCAGACTGCTTATTATTTGGCTTTCTCAGTGTGTCATGTATGACATTTTCATGCTTGGATTTGGCATGTCTCCAGCAGTGACAACAGAAACCCCCCCTTCTTGTAGCACATTTCTGTTGCTCAGAGCAAGGTGGGGCAGGATGTGGTCCTCTAGGAGCATTCACCAGCTAAACCCCTCGCAACCTTCCCCCAGGGCACTGCACACAAATGTTGTCTGTGGAGACAAAATATCACCTTGCACAAGGTCCTCAGCCCTCGGACGCTGGGCCCACACCACCGGCAAGCTTCGGTGGAGAGGGACAGAGAGGAAGGAGCAGTGGGGGCCCCAGAGAACACCAAAGGGGACCTCTGCAAACCCATCCAAAACACATGGACAGCCTCCTGGCTGTCCAGGAGCACAAGGCAGTGCTCCTTGGCGTGTTTCAGACATATGATTTAGGTGCAGGTCAGGTCTGTAGTGGTGATGGATGTTTCTAGGGGTATCTCATCTGTTGAACCATCCCCAGCAGGTGAAGGCAAAACCCAGTGCATGTTCTTCTCTTGGTGAGACACTGAAATGCATTAGCTGAGGGTGGTGAGAGTGTGTCTTTAGCCCTGGATAGCCAAGGGATGGTGTTTGCCTTGTTGCAGTCCTCATTCACATATCTCCCATCTGCATTATTTTGCATTTTGCACCCTCACAGAAAATCCTTTCTCTGATTGTGCCAAGTGCAAGGAGGGAGATGGAGAGGACAATGCTCCTGGAAAGGCTTGTTGGAGAAGTGCAGGAGCAAAAGTAGCTCGGGGACAAATCCTCAGTGGTTGTTCCCTCGTTAGCAGCGGAGCCGTGCCCCCAGCCCACAGATGGAGCAGAGCAGTCCCAGCACCGGGGGCTGGCTGGGATGTTGGAGGCAGAGCCAGCAGCTGAGCTCACATCTCCCAGCTCCCCAGCCAGTCCCCGACCCACGGGGCCATTTTTTCCTCTCTGTTCTGCCTCATTAGCACCAGTAAGCACTTCTGTCATCAGGGACACGCACACTCTGGTGGGGAGTGTAACAGAAATGCCTATTAATAAGTGATATAATACTTTCCAGTTTTCAAGGCTCTCTGTGGCGTCCGCTCATCAGCCCTGGCTGAGTCAGGCTCTTTTATTTACACCCTCAGCACTGCCAAACCTGTTGTTTGCCACAGCCTGGGCTTGCCCAGAGGCTGACAAAGGATTGCCTTAAGCTGGCCACATGGGAGGTGACTGGGGTGCAAGTGATGCCAGTGGTCGGGTAGGCATGGATGGAGGGGAGCTGCTGAGGAAGGGTCCCTGGGCTGTGCTCTCTGTTCTGCATGGGAGGAGACGGGCAGTGTTGTAACAAATGGTTCATATTAGCCCCAAAACTCCCAGCACCAGGCTGGGGATGCCTCTGCAAGCATGGAGCTGGGGCAGGCGCTCGCCCAGTGCGTCTTGGAGTTATTGCTTCATTCTGCTCACAACAATGTCGCACAACGGGACGTGTTTTATGGGGATGTTAACCCACACAGCAATGGCCTCAACGCGTCTCACCACCCGAGGTGTGTATTAGCTGCCTCCGTAACATATACCCCAGTGGATTTTATTGCTATTGCAGCATAAATCCTGGAGTTTAGTGCCTTTTAAAACTTTTCTGTTGAGTGCTACCCTTCCAGGGCCCAATCCAGAAGATGGTGGAACAAGCCCAAACCCCTCACCCCACCCCATCTCCCGGTTGGCACTGAGTTGGTTGGGATGTTGGAGACATCAGAGCTTTTCTCCTGTATTTTCCATATGGAAGTAGTGATAACGAAGGGGTTTGGTGTGTTCTTCCTTCTTTTCTGTTCATGCTATAGCTATTCAGATACTTAGTAAAATCTTTTTGTGGTGTCTGCCAAGGTCCCCAGTGCCATATCTAACACCTGTTGGCCACCAGCACCCCAGTCATTCCCAGTCATTGTCAGCCTTCTCACCCTTNAAGCCAGGAAAAAAAAAAAAAAAAAAAAAAAAGGCAAAACCCCCAAAGTTGCTATTTAGGCTTTAGAAACAGTGATCAGAGTCTCTCGCCTGCCCCAGGTGCCACCCATACAGCATGATCATGTCCCAGAGCCACCCCGTCAAAATACAGGGCTCCAAACCCACAGCTCTTTCAGCTGTAAGCACAAAAGTCTCCCCAAGAGCTGTCTTCTCACCGTTTTTAACCCTTGTGCTTTGCACCAGATGCCTTAGTCCATCATATGAGGACCAGATTCAGCCTCGTGTTTGCCACCAGAGGGTCCCTGGGCTATTGCCCCCCATGTCCAGCCATCTCATTTTGGGAGGGCAAGGCACATTGGCCTAGGAGGCTGTATTCTGGTGCACATCCCATGCTTGCCCCACACACCCAGGCCTGTCNCGCCCGCCCCCCCCCCCCCCCCCAGAAGAACAACTCAGCACATTCCTCACACCAGAGACCTCCCTGCTGCAAAGCCATTTCCTTGCTGAGGACCAAACTGCATTCACTCCTCAAGCCTGCACATCTTGATCCAGCCGCCACTCTTGGGAAAGTCTGCACTTAACATTCGACAGGAATGTCAGGACCTTTAATAAAACCGGGAAAGGACTTGTCACTCTGACCACTTCAATGGCTCAGTGCCCTGTCCCTCCACACCCAGACCAATGCCCTGGCCCTACGATGAAGTGCAATAGTGGCACCAACCACTTAGGAAGGCAGATTTGGAGGTAAGGCTGGAGGACTTGGGGCTAAGAAGCTGGGTGTGGAGGATTTGGTAGGTAGGATGCTTTCTGCCGTGGACTCCCCACATGAGCAGGGCAGCCTCTGTAGACATCACGCTGCAATTAGTTCTTTGCTCTTCTTTGTCACACTCAATAAAAGCCTTAAGAAACAAGATTGTTACCAATTAAACAAATCACCTGACAACTCTGACAGCAGAGATTTCTGCCTAGGACAGGCATTAACTAATATCCTAATGTTTACCTTTAAGCTGGTGGCTACTTGGCTCCAAGAGGCCAACTCAAATTGTCAGAAAGCCATATATTTTTGGACAATCTGCTTTTCATGTTTATGAGAACGCTGTGGTTCCCATTTAAATCTCTCTTGGGTCATGTCCACAGAAGGAAATGGTTTTCTTCCACAGACTTTCCGTTCTGGGAGGACAGGGGCTTGGGGCCCATAGATAGGGGCTGTGTTAGAGGTGGGCAGCTTGGGGGATAAGTTTTGTTCCACCAGCCCCAGTACTGTGACAGTAAAGGTGCTAAAGCAGTGGGAAGCAGTCCCAAGGAAGGATGTTTTGGAGTAGGAACAAGAGGCAAGACAAACTCACCAGTTCTGGCTGGCATGGCTGACTAAGGATAGCAGGAGAAATTCTACTGGCATTTTTCTTGAGACATCTCCTACCTTAATATAACCACCTTTACTCCACACAAACCCTTAGTGGATTTCTAACAGTCAGTTCACAGGGAGTTCTCTTGAACACAGAAACTGGATTCAACCAAACAATATCATTTAGCTGTCTTTGTCAGTTTTAAGATTTGTTGCTTGAGGACTCTATTACACAGAGAGAACTTGAAACACATCTGTCTGTAAGCTTCAAGAGGCTTCCCTCCACATGCCAGTACGCCTGGGTCTGTATTTAACTCGTATTCAACTGTACTCCTGTGGTGTTGAGTGGCACAGAATTTTTCCCCTTCTATTCTTGAACACATTGTAGTTGCCAGCATCATGGAGAGATGTCCCACCAGCTTATGAGTACATGCTAAAGAGGGAACCTCAGTACCAGAGTATTTAAGGAATGAGAACATTTCTCCCACTGCTACCCCTTGGGATACAGAGGAGTCACCATACTACATGCAGTTATTTTCTGGCTGGAAAAAAAGTCCTGAGCAACTGCAAGACAATAGACAGCCCGGGCTGGTTGTCTCTCCTCGCTTTCAGGAGACATGTGTGGTGGATATGTAAGGATATTCTTGCTGCACACTGAACTGGCAGTGTCACAGAGAGCTGATTTCTCCTCTGCTTAGTGTCCAAAGATGATTTTGGAAGCTGAAATCTCACTGTAGCCATGAACAAAAACAGTTCTGGAAGGACAGCTTGCTGCATCACTGGCTTAACAGAGATACATGTGCTTATCTGTTTTGGTTATCGGGGTGAAATAGTTTCTCCCTCTGTCATGGAAAACCCATTGAACAAGCAGGAAGGAATTGAAGCTGTAGTTGACCGATGAAGTGCTTTGCATGTCTCTGCTTCCCACTCTTCCACATTTGGCCATTGACCTCACACAGTGGCTGGGAAGATGAAGCTGTCCTGGTGTTCAGATGTGGGCTCACACAAATCATTTCAGCTGGGTGCACACGTGTATCCCACTCCCATACAGCCACGCCTTTCATGTTGCCCCTCAGTATTTTACCAGGTTTTCTAAATATCATAGAATCGCAGAATCACAGGATGGTTGGGTTGGAAGGGACCCCAAAGTCCCCCCAGCCCAACCCCTGCCGGGGGCTGGCTGCCCCCCCCCAGCTCAGGCTGCCCAGGGCCCACCCAGCCTGGCCTGGAGCACCCCCAGGGATGGGGCACCCACAGCTGCTCTGGGCAGCCTGGGCCAGGGCCTCACTACCTCTGAATAAAGAATTTCCTCCTCACATCTCGTCTAAATCTCCCCTCTTTTAGCTTAAAACCATTCCCCCTTGTCCTATCACTATCTTCCTGTGTACAAAGTTGGTCTCCCTCCCACTTACAAGCTCGTTAAGTTCACTTCAAGTCCTGAAAAGGAATATAACCAAAATCTCATTTCTGATGCCAAAAAAAAAAAAAAAAGCCACCTCCAAAAGGTAGGAAAAATTTCCAATTTGGAGTTTCTTTCTTCCAATATGGACAAATAAAATCTTCAGGTCTTGAGGTACAATATAATCTGGTGTAGTATTTTAAGGGGGAACGAGTCTATGAAAGAAGAATACCAGAATCAGGACAGCAGGAATGAGGAGGGCTTACCTTTGTAGAAACTTCTTCCCCTTGATCTCTTCATCATTACACTACCTATAGCTTTCAGTGGGGAGAACATCACAGCAGTTTTGATCTCTTGGATAAATCCTCCTCCAAGCCTTGAACAGAAGAGCTAGCACATTGGGAAAGCAATGATGTATCTGAATTAAGGAAAATTTTAAACTTTTGTTGCAAGGGGAAAGGTCCCGTCTTCACCCTCCCAGTGCAAATGGTGTCACACCAGTAAGTGGACCTTCTCACCGCACTGGAAGGTGGGGAAAGGGGGTCACATGAGGGATGTTGGTACCATGGTTCAGGTTGGTGCATGATGAGTGCCTACACCAAACAAATGGAAATCTTAGCAAAAGAGAAGAATCATGTGGTTAAATACAGAGACTGGAGGACGTGTGGCTTAAAGACAGGCTTGAAGTGGTGTTGCCTGGTGTGGAAGGCCAACCTGCAAGCAGACCCCAAGATTTTCAGTGTTTTCCAGCGTGGCCCAAGCCCAAGGTCATCCCAACACGTCATTGAAGATCTTTGGCACTGAAGAACCGAGGAGGGTGGAATCGGCCTTGCTCCATTATCAACAGGTTTACACATCTTGCCAAAGCCTGGCCAGGTATCAGGGAGCTGAGCCAGCGGATATTTTGGTTCAGGGCTTGTTGTGACTGCGGCTCAAGATGAAGCCATTCCAGTAGGAGCTCAGCAGCATTCAAAGCCCTGTTTTGGCAGTGCTGTGGTTCAAGAAAAAAAGTCACTGCTCCAAGGGGTTGTGCTTCCTGCAGGATGCGGCTGTTTGCGCCGTGCATGGGATTGCATGGGTCGAAGGAGAGGATTTTGGGGGCACTTGTCTGCAAAGGAAGGACTGCGTAGTTTTTGTTTAGTCTAGTTATAAATGTCATACATTATATATCCTTCACCATTTCCTCGTAAGGCCACTTTGCTAATGGATATCTGCACCAGGAAACTTCTGTGGCTAGACAGACAAAATTTTACCTTCTTCACTTCCAGCCCTTCCTTATAACTCTTTAATTCCTCAGGATTTATGTCATTCCAATATTTGTTTCACTCTCCCTCAGCTGCTGCTAGCCAAGCCAGTGATATTTCATTTATTTTAATCTTTCTTCCAGAACTTCCATTTTTCCAAGCTGAATCTTGGTGACTTTTTTCTTTTTTTAACCTGATGTTCATCTCATTTGCCAAGGAAAAGCTAAGGCAATATTGCATTATATCCAAAGGGAAAATGATATTATTAGGATAGCCAACTGGGCTAAAAGAAGAACTTGTCTTAACCAGAGCTGGACATCCTCTTTGCCTTTTAACTTTGATAAGAGCGACAATGACAGAGATCTACGCTATTAACTCACATTGCTGACAGATTTCTCTTCAAGTAATTTCTATAAAGAAATAAATAAATTAAGACATTTGGGAGTTTTGGTAATGCTTAAATTACTCTTATGTAGACACTGGTAGTGTCATGTAACCCAGAGAAATAATAACTAGACGGATTTTTTGTCAGAAGCACTTTGATCAGTTACGCATATTTTCTAGTCATTACCATTTATAATTTTGTGTATATGGAATTTTAGCTTAAAGTTGTGTTGCTCTGTGTGGAGAGGAACACTTGACTCAATAGATCTGAGAAACTGCTACCTAAGTGAACAGATCCCACAAAGATCCGCAGCCGGCAATTACTAAATATTGAGGGAAATTTCTTCATACATCAGATGATACGTCACGTTATAATTATTCAACATTAAATGGAAAAAAAAAAAAAATGGTTTGCATAGGTGTGTGGCCATATCAATAAATTATTCTGGTTTCTTCCAAATCCTCTTGTATTAGCCTTTTTCCTATTAGAGGATACCCTTTGTTTTTTAATTTTGCTGTAGCATTGGCCAATAGAGCTATGCTTGCAAAATCTTTGAGTGGCAAAAGGGAACACAAAAGTCAAATGACGGTTGTGCTCTTTAGTTTGTGTTTTTTAAAAACACATCAAGTGATTTACTGAATTTGAAGAAAAGTGTGCTGAGCTCTCCATAAAATTCTTATTTTCTTTATATGGCTAATTTTTCTCCCCAGAAACTAAATTTTCTGAAATATATTATTCTTAAGTAAACGAAATGTTCCAATCTAATCCTAAGAGTGTTCAAAAAAAAATCCGGTAAATTAGTATAATGTGGGTCTCTCATAAGCCACATAAAATGTCTTCTCTCTTCTAAAATAAGACTTGCCCTTTTGAGAAACGATGCGATCCACTTTTTTTGACAGAAATAGTGATCAGTCATGAATGTTCACAGTGCATTTTTGCAAATTGTCTCAGATCACTGCACACGGAGACTTCTCAGAAAACAGTATTGAGTAGGAAATGCCTCAGTTATCGTAATCTATTGATAATGCCAATTAATTATCCTTTCTTCTGTGTGTAAGATGTTGTGATTTTGGGGCTTATAGTCGGGTGAAGCGGAACGGCCCCAAGATGAATGCAGAGGAAGAACTGAATTCCATAACAGGGGAAGGAGAGAGGGGCAATGCCTTGCTCCTTGACTTCTGGTGCCCGGGGTGGCACAGCTGTGTGAGCTGCTCAGAACTTCCTCTGGGAGATGAGGGCACAGCTCTGAGTGCTGCTCTCCGCGGCTGCCCAAAGCCATGCATGTGATTTTCCATCCCGTCCACCCTTGGGAACGGAGCCATTTATCTTTGTGCCTCTGTAGGCCCCACAGCCCTTCTCTGGTGGTGAAGGAGCCCCATGCGCACCCCCCACCCAGCCTCTCAGCCCCAGTTTCCCCATCGTCCTTGTTGCTGATCCAGCAGCCACCTGCCCCACCCTCCCCTCTGCTCCGTCCTGTTTCATCTCCTGCTTCTCCTCCCAAACTCACGAGCTACCTTTGATTTTCAAATGCTCATATTGCAGTCCCTCCTTCCCTGGTGGAAACTTTAACAAATGCACCAACATCTGCTATAGTTAGTCATCACACTTAATGTACAGGATATTCCAGCTGGCTTCACTCTCCTTTTATTATGTATTGGAAAGAGGTTTCAACTGCGCTCCTCTGGCTTGGCCAGACATATGCCCAGACTCACCTCTGCATGCTGTGGACACAGCTGAGGTGCCATAGGGTGATCTTGGTCAAGCATTTTTTCAGAGGGCAAGACCTCCTGGTTTGTGGTTGTGGTTGGATGTGCAAATATGTAATATCTGCAGGATTTCATAGACTGGCTTGGGTTGGAAGGAACCTTGAAGCCCATCCAGTCCCAACCCCTGCTGTGTTCAGGGACACTTCCCACCAGATCAGGCTGCCCAGGGCCGATCCAGCCTGGCCTTGAGCACCTCCAGCGATGGGGGCACCCACGCTGCCTGTGTGAAAAGTAGGTCTCTCCTGTTTTTAAGCTCCCTTTAGGCACTGGAATGCCACAAGGATGTTTGCAGGTCAACACTAAAAGCTTGTGTTAAAAAGGGCAACCAGAGCAATCAACCTCCATTCTTTGCCCCAAGAAGAGAGCTGATAGAGCGATGGGAGCCCCCACCCAAAGCCCTCATCTCATGGAAGGCTTGAGCCAGAACGAGTTCACACCATCCCATGGGCTTCCTCCACCGCAGACCTATGTGTGATGCCTGAATGGCTGTGAGGCCTGGAGCTGAGCGTGCCTGGGGACAGCTGGGAGTTGAGGACAAAGTGCTGGGCAGTGCCATGGGGAAAAGTAGAGCAAAATTGCAGGCTATCTTTTCCCTTCCAGCAAGTGTTCACCCATTTTCTTACAGCACTGGGCTTTCCAGGCAGCTGGGTGTATGTCTCATGTTGGCACTGACTGCCCCGGAGAACTTTTGTTCAGAAAGACAGGAAACAAAAAGAAGTCATCACAAAACTATTGCACAAAGCAGAACTGAAAATGACAAAAGACTTAAAAAAATGTTTAGGTGCACATGTTGAAGCAGTGGCCTGGCTGGAACGAGAGCAACTGCAGCGCGTCTGAAGCATGTTAGTCACATCAAGTGTGCGGTGAAGGAAAACACAGCTACAGCAGAAACGCATTGAGGCCACGTATATCCCGAAACAGGTCTTGTGGCTGACTTCACACAAGATCTGTGTCCCCGGGAGTTTCCATTTAATTCCCTTTGCAGGACAAGTGGTTTATTTGCTTTCCTAGATAAACACAGACCCACGTCATGCACTCGCTCCCCCGACAACGCTTTACAAAGCAGCGTTTTTCTGAAGCGTTTGATCACATTTATAAAAGAAATAGCAGATGGTTAACACAGTTGTCAGTTTTCTCTAATTGCAGGTGAAACTCCCAGGTCAGGAGGATTTCCAGCTGCCAGTGTATTTTCCTCTTTTTTTTTTTTTTTTTTTTTTTTTTTTTTTGTGCAAAGGGAGTAAATCTAGAAACTGTGCTCCTGCTCTCTGAGACATTGATAGGCCCCAAGCCTGGAGTCTTTTGGTAAGTGTTACTCTGGGTGAATAAAAGCTGCCATAGGACAGCTGTGTGTTTTTCAACAGATTTGATGGCAAATATGTCAATTCCCAATTAAAATCCTGTTTTGGGGGTTTTTTTGTTGTTGTTTTTTTGCGTATAGACTTCTTCATTGCCCAAAATTTGCCCGTCTCCCTCAGAGACCAGCTGTTTTCACATTACAGACCAAAGGAGATGGTAACCTGAAAGCAGGGTTTTTTAGTTACCAAATGCAATGAAATCTGTTGCAAAATGAGCAGACAAAAGGTGGGCTGCAGGGTCGGTGTGCAGTCTGGGCAAACAGGACCTGGAGAAAAGCTCCTCTCCTTCTTTCAGACGGCAGAGATTGTGGAATAACAAAGTGATAGAGCTCATATATGCAGCTGATAATAAAGAAATCCAAGTGGAACCTCTCTGAGGTTAGGCTCAGTGCTTTCAATCTGAAATATTGACAGTAAGTGGAGGAGTCATTCCCCTTAAAGAGAGTGACATCACCACAAATGGAGCTATAGATGTGCTTCGTAAATTTCCCTGAAGTTACTGCAGGTGACAGACAGTGTCTTCTAGGAAATGGAGAATGTTCAAGGAAGCAATAAATAACTTCTGCACTGCCATAACCACCAGGTTTGACGTGACAAAATATAAAAGAAATTTGTCTGGAAATGGCTGATTTCTTCAGTGAAGAACTGGTACAGACACTCTTTCAAAAGAGCAGACCGTGAATGTATTGGAAATGGGTAGTTAGAGCACTAATTAGGTGAGATTGATTTCTGTGTGGCTAAAAAAGTGTGGGAAAATATAGAGAATTCTACCAGAGGAAAGATTTATCCTTTCCTGAACTCATGAACCCAGTGGTCAGCTCTTGTAAACATTATCTGAGACTTTAAATTTGGTAAATGTTCAACAATCATCCAATTGATTTTGGAAAATTCAGGAAACGATTCAGGACACTAACTGCAGTGTCCCCGTGCCCATTCACTTCAGGCCTTTACTGTTGTTTCTAATGCTGGAATTTGTAAGCAAATGCAAGGAAAGTTTTATTTTTAGCTAATTATATGCTTGAAAATAGGTGGCAGTCTAAACACCAGGTAGCAAAAGTGCACATATTTTTAAAGAATAATCTCAATATGTTCTAACCTGAGTACCATCATTGCATAAGCTTTGGTAAATATGAGTGCAAATCCCAAATATATGAAAATTTGCAATGGAGACTTCCTTAAAAAAAAAAAAAATAAGAAATTGATTAAAAGTGGTGATAAATGTTGGTGTGAATCTGCCAAAATATGTGTTGACTTTAGCCTTGTTCCTCTCTAAAAAGAAACGTTAAATCTTACATACAAGAAAACTGTGGCTTTTTTTTTTTTTTTTTTTTTTAATGCAGCAAGACTTAGCACTATACCATAAATTTCTTCTTTTAGCAAAAACTAGCCAGCAAGGCCTGGAATAGTGACAAAACCACACAAGTTCAGGGGGCCAGGGACTGGAATCAGCCCAGCTTTGCTGACCCACCAGCTCCTGCCCTTCTCCCTGCATGCCCATTGTCTGAATGGCCGCGCTGTAATTTAAGCCAATATGTTACCGTAATTAAAAAAATACACAAATGGCAGAATTTGACTCAAACCCCACCATCCTTCAAGGTTTACATTTCCTACAGAGGGAGTTAACTGGTAAGATGTACATGTTTATTGGTTTCCTTCTTTGTGCTTTTACAAGTATTTTTCTCTTTGATGATCTAAACCATATGTCGAGGTACTTTGGAGGATTATTTTATCAGTTCCTCTACAGTATGAGAGAAATACCAGGGCAGAGCCCGTAGGTTTGCACACATACATGCTGCTAAATCATTCCTCGTTCCTGAGCAGCCAAGCTGCCATATTGATAAATAGTCCGTGTCACATTAATTTAATTCTGAATCACTCTGAGACATCGTTTTGTTACAAATATAAATTTTGTGGTGTAATGGAATGTGTTAAGCCTTTAACAAATGAACGTTTAATGGCTTCTCATGAAAAAACATAAATAATCAGAAATAAAATTAGCGGTATTGGTAATGAACCTACAGAGGAGAGCAGCCTCGCTTCCCCACGGCAGGGGACAGGTGGGAGCAGCATCTGAGTTCCTCTCTTGCCTTTTGTGGCTTCATCTGGGATAGAAATGTCCTTTCCTCCATTCCTCTCCACCTTTACTTCATAATTATTATTTCCAAACAGCCTTTCATTTTTTTCCCTTTGCCTCCTAGATGGACCCTGCCAATATCTCATGCTCTAAAAATCGTTTTCTCATCACTGACTCTTAGCTAGCTCATTTTGTGCCTCATCTTTATCTCAATACTTAGTACAGAATATATATGGACTGAAACTGAAAGAGGGGAGGTTTAGGTTGGACATCAGGAAGAAATTCTTCACTGAGAGAGTGGTGAGGCGCTGGCACAGGCTGCCCAGAGAAGCTGTGGCTGCCCCATCCCTGGCTGTGTTCAAGGCCAGGCTGGATGGGTTCCTGGGCAGTTGGATCTAGTGAGCTGGTGGCTGGCAGCCCTGTCCACGGCAGGGGGGTTGGAACTAGATGATCTCTGAGGTCCCTTCCAACCCAAGCCATTCTATGATTCTATGATTTTATTACATAATAAAAATATAGATACAGATTTATTTTTTTTTCTCTGAACCCCAGCAGTACCTGTTAGAGGCAGCAGCCTGCAAGACTGCTCTGGCCTTGCTGGGCTTGTCCATGCCCCAGTATGTGGAGAACCGTGCAAGGATGGGGATCCATTAGTCCCTGGGTCAACTCCAGGGCAAGATGCTAAGCACAAAAGTGTTGTGTGATTAGTGGCAGTCACTGGAAAGAAGTTTTAGTATCTGTGACTATAGGCAGTCAATGGACTTCAGCCAGAAGTCTCTCTTTAAATATCAGAAAGTATCCCTAAAATTGCAAGCCTTTTGAGACCACGCCACTCCGCACGCTGCCAAGAAAAACAACACGTAGCGCATAAATCTGAAACAATCACTTCTTCCAGCTATGAAGGGACCAAATGACAAAACACTTACCTAAATGCTTTTTATTTGCATTAACGTTTACTCTGAAACGATCTGAAAGCCTGGGTCGCTTTGCCTCTGTGTCCACACTCGAGTGCTGTGCCGGAATTCCCATCCCTGAGGCTGACGGGCGAGGAGCCTCGCACCCCTCTGCGTGGCTGGGAGGGGATATGGCCCCCATGCACCCCTTGCCCCTGTCTGCTGCCTCCCTTTTCTTTGCACAGGATTAGCAATTTTTGCATGGCTAAAGCATTTCCCTGGCTTTGCTCCCTACATCCCCACCTGCACCCTCGTGCCGGTGCTATTGCGTGTCCCTGCTGTCCCCTCAGCTCCTGTTCAGTGTTTTCCTCATCCGAGGCATGGCGTGGCGATGTGTTCTCAAGGTCCACTGTAAATCAGCGAATCTCTCTCCCTAGGATTTGCTCACGATTTGAAAATCTGACTTGAAACAATTGCCTTTCCCCTAGGGCACCATATGCAACTTCAATATATTAGTGGCGAAGGAAAATATGCTGTGCTTGGCGTTTACAATTCCCACTCTAATTTAGCAGACAGGTGTTTCTGAGGAACAGCTCATCTGGCAAGGAGAAGGAGGGTCACTGGGTTGTTTTTTTATTCCTTCCCTTTTATTTTCATTAAAGGGGCAGATTTGCAAAGAGCTCATAGGAGGAATTGCTAGGGGACACATTGTCCCCCCACATTGACCCCTGCTGACAGGGTAGCAGGTCGGAAGACAGCTGTGATTGCTTGGGTCCCCCAAACCCGTGACTTCGTATGAAATGGCTCCCTGATTATCAACAGTGACTGGTGAGCCACACTGCCCAGGAGGGCAACAGGAGATTCCCCTTCCCCTGAGAAATAGCCATTTTCTGAGAGTTTCTGTGGGATGAGCAACAACCTCACTGGTCCTCAAACTTGTGACTTGCATTCCTGCCAGCCAGACAGTGATTTCTTCCTTAGAGAGGGAAAAAAAAATTAGCAAAGAAAAGAAGAAGGAAAAAAATGAAGCTAAACTAAATGAATCCTGTTCTGAGAGCTAAATATGGTCAGGACATCTGTGACCTCCCCCGACTTCACCCTGGCTGAGCGGGGACAATAGCTGCCATGTGCCACCCTTTGTTGTTGAGCCTGGAAAAGATTTCTAATCCACGAATAATGCGCGCATGCACCCACGCACGTAGGCACGCACACACACACACCAGCGCGGTTAAACTCGCGTCTCACATCCAAAAGGGAACTGCTGGCAGCAGGGCTGCCCTCGCAGCGTTGGAGGGATGAAAGAGCCCCCCTCGGCTTCATAAAATCCCTGTGTACACAAGGGTTTTTCTTTCGTCTACAGATGTCCATTTCTAGTGTTACAAGGTGCAAATTCCGAGGTTCGGCAGGCGCTGGGAGCTGTGTTCTCGTGTTGAAATGCCGGTATGTGGTCCGCACGTCTCTGATCTCCAGAGCTTCCTAGCATGACATCTTTCATCATCACCATCAAGTCGGAGGACGGAGATACATGTGGCCACCAGATTCCCTTGCAGCGCGAGGACGGGCCGCATCCTGTAACTCCCCTCTTTCTCCTCTGCCTGGCAATGCTTTTAAGTCTCTCCTGCTCGGCTTCATGGGACGCCTGGCCTTGCAGCACCGAGCCAGAAGTCCTGTAAACAAGGGCACATGCCCAGAAAAGAGCTTGGGGCCCGCTCCCCCAGCCAGCGATGCTCCACAAAATTCGTGTCCTCTTTAAAGGGACTGACAAGGGTCACCCCACCGCCCAGCCCGTCAGGAAGTGGTGGCTTTTGGGGTTTTTTTTGGAAGGAAGTGGTTAGCTCTTCCTTCACCATCCCATGACGGGACTTATCTGCAAACGCTCTTCAGTCGGGAGTGAGAGAGACCACAGAGCTGGCTCGTGTGGGAGGGAAGTGGGTGGGTGGGAAGCCCATGGAGCCCAACCACAAACCTGCACCATGGAGGGTCCCTTTCTCTGTCGTTCCAGCCACCCCACCACCCCTGGTCCCGCAGGGTCTCCATGCAGGAGAACCTCTGTCTCTTTCAGAGATCTCCCTCCAGTGTTATCATCTGTATCTGGTGGGTGTTTCTGATTCGCATCAGAGTGGAAGCCATGGCAAGCGTGCATCAAGTCAGCTTTGGCAAGTCTTGTGGCCCTCCCTTTTCTTTTTTCTTCTCTTTTTTTTCCCTTCTTTTTTCTTGTTGCTACTCAGCCTTGCAGAAAGTAATTAGAAAATGAGCCATTTATAAAACAAATGTTTCCGGGAGAAACTCCCCTGAACACCAGTGTCATAAAATTATTGAAGGCAGCGTCTGAGAGTGCTCAGGATCCAACACTTCCTCGGGGCTCACCCCTATCCATTATGCTGTCGCTCCTTCAGCTGGGCGGTGACATTTTACTGGCTGCACCCTGTTCCCCTCCGAAGGAAGCTAGCCTTCTGGCTGCTCTGCTAATAAACCAAAGAACGGCTCCATTGGTGTCCATCTGCTAAAACCATGGTGGGGACGTAGCGAGCCCGACTCATCTCCTGGGGCTCTGCTCTTACTACCCTTCCCAGCACATCCCAAGGGACAAAGCGTGGTCACCGTCCTCTACCCGTGCGCTGGCGGCATTTCCAGGGCTGAGCAAACTGGCGTGCTTTCTGGAGCGGGGATGTTCCCTCCTTCTGGAAATGCTCATTCACTCAAGGTAAACACTTTGGGCTGGAACATCCCGTATTTCACCCTCCACTGAGACTGGCTTTGCCCAACAACTCAGTTCCCACCGGAGCACCATACAACTCGCCAGACTTTCCAACACATTCAGGACCTACAAAGTGCTTTGAGATCCCTGCCAGCTCCCTCTCTGGTTTTCTGGCGCAGCTCAAGAGGCAGATATTAATCTTAACAGCTATACGCTGGCCGGGCCTTGGTTGCCTAAGAGATTCTCCCTGAATTTATTTATTTGGATTTATACAAAAGAGCATAAAAAGGAACACTCCTCCCAGACTCCAGGCTCACCAGCCATAAATTACAACAACTACAATGAAACCACCCACAGTACCTCCCGCCTCTGACACGGCTGTTTTCCTCCAACACCCAGCTCCGCTGCAGCACAGCCAGCTTCTTTCTCGGCGTGCCTTGGCATTCCCACGTGGAGCCATCAGCTGCAGCCAGCCCAGAGCTTGGTGCTTTGGGAACCCTTGTCCTCGCTCCTTCTTCATTGCTGCTGGGGCAGCCCTTACGTGAGAAGAGGAAGGAGCAGTGGATGCGATTTCCAGCAGATGTCCCTTAATAAGATTCCTTATAATATAATAGTTCACGTTGACAAGGCTGAAGGAGCTCAGCCCATGGATTTTCATACGATAGATACAACCAGAGAGACCTCACGAGGTCTCTTCTTGTTGCAATGTGTCTTCTCCTCCGTCTAAATCTGCCCTGACACATAGCTAAGTAATTTCTTCTCGAAAACCTCTAGTGATGGAGTTTCCGTCACCTCCCACAGAAGGAATCCCAGCTCTCAGCCTCAGAAAATGTTTCCTAAAGTCTGACCTCAGTCACCCTTGCCCTAAACCTAATCTCTTTATATGCTGTCCCCAGCAGACACCAAGGACTGCTTCCTATCTCCTACCCAGCGAGGAAAGTCAAAATACTTGAAGGCTGTTATCATGTTTGCCCTCTGTTTTTTCCTCTCTAGACTAAACAACCCCAATTTTTTTCAGTGTCTCCTTGCAGGTCATGTTTTCTAGAGCTCTGTTCCCCTTTGTTCTTCTCCTCTGGACCCTCTCCAAGGAGTCCGCGTCTTTTCTCAAGTGCAGTGCCAAAAGCTGGATTCAATATCCAGCTGAGGTCTTCCTGGGGCAGTGTGGAGCAGATGGATAGCTTTGCATGTCCTCCATGCAGCACTGATGATCTGATATCTGTTTTGCTTGCAGAAGGCAGAGCACTGCTGACTCCTGTCCAGCCCGTGATATGCTATTCCCTCCCCAGATCCCCAGACAGGGTCTGTCCTTAGCAGGAGAGTCCTCTCAGACTGCAGGTTATTTGGCTTTGCTTTCCTCTCATTTTTGCTGTTCATGCTGAGTTTTGGCAAATTTAGCACACTAAAAGCAACCCCTTGAGCTTTGGGTACCCCAGGGCCATGTTCCTGCTGAGGGAAGGAAGACAGCCTGCCCTCATTAAACAGCTCATTAAGCATTTTGCCGTCAGTTCGCTCTCACCTCCTCGCTTTGCTTCAGAGCCCCGAGGTCTGTCCCAAGAAGTTGGGAGGTCTCCAGGGCTTGTTTCCTTCCCTGGTGCTCTCAGCCCAGCAGGATGCTATGGATGCTCTGCTGAGCTGATTTTTGAGGTGATGCTCATCCAGCCCCTTTTCCACTCCACACCAACACATCTGAAGAGCTGCCTTCTGCCCTGGGATGTGGAGAACCCTCAGAATCTGCCTTGCAGGGCTGTCTCCACCTCAGACCACAGTGAGACAGCACAGCCTCCTTGGGCCACCTGCTCCAATGGCCAACTGTACACATCATGAAATAGTTTGTCCTAATATCTAGAAATTATACTCAGAAACCACACTTAGTTTTTTCGCTCTGTACATTTGTGGCAATCCTAAGATCTAAACACAGACTTACACCAATCCTAAGACCTTAGTTACAGCGTTATCGACCCTTTTGCTGCCCCCTTTGTCCAGAGCTTAGTCACAAATTCAGATTTAGTGACAAATGGGGGTGCATGTGGTGCCGTGGGATCCAGGTCACTGTGTTGGCAGGAAAAGGAAGCAAAAAGAGCACCTTGAAGGCAGCAGGTGAATCTCAGGTCGTGCCTGGGGCCTTCCCCTCAAATGTAGCCCAATGTCTTTTGAGCTGAAACATCCTTGCTGGTAGGTGTTGGTGCAAATTCTTGCACAATGGGGTCTGGTCCCGGAGGGAGTCTTCAGATATTGCTCCAGTTTCAAGAAATATGCAGTCTCAAACAGACACGCAGGCTGAAGGGCAGGCTGCAGGTGGAGTAACACCATTACAGAGATGTTGGACACATCCCAAGCCCCAGGAGCTAGGGTCAGAAAAATCAGAATTAAATTGAAATGGGAAAGAAATCCAAACCAGCCCAGGGTGTGTTCATTCAGGATATTCTTTCTTTCACTCTGCCCTACAGACAAGAAATAATGACGCAGTTATAATTCAAGCATGGTTATGTTTGCAGCCCTTGATTAGATTCAACTAATTAGATTCAGCAAAGATTTTTTCTTTCTTTTCTTCTATTTTCCTTTATGCTCTTTACAGTTGTGGTGTCATTTTGGGTGGGTGAAGGCTGCCAAACATTTAGCCAACTAACCAGCAAACTCTCAAAAAGATCACCTCGTTCTGCTCCCAGCAGGCCAGAGATGTGTACCGGGGGGAAAGCAGGCCTCAGCTTGCCGTTGGCACTGCCCCATCCTCCAGGACTGTACCTGAGCCAACGATGAGCCCAGGCGGATCGCTTGGGGATTTTTCAGTAACATACTCCTACGTTATGCTCTGATCCATGTTTTTGTGCACAAGCCCAAGAGAGGATAGGGCTGGAAATCCCAGTCCTGCTGGATCCAAATGTAGGAATCACCTGGCTCTGTTAGAGCAGGGTTTGGCACAGTGGAAGCAGATTCTCCCTTTCGAGTCATTCTTCCCTTTGGTAACCTCACAGTGAAAATTCTGTCTGTCAGGTAGAAAGGAGTGTGGAGCTGTCACAAGAGAGCCTCTTCAGCAAGCACAGTTGTGCTGTGTATTCAGGAAAAAAAAAAAAAAAAAAAAAANATTAAAAAAAAAAAAAAAAAAAAAAAAAGAAAAGTTCAGAAGAAAATAAAAGCACCTAAACGTTTTGCCTTGGCTGATTAAAGACATCTGGGAGAGCAACGCACAGCTGTAGAAAAACTCCAGCAAGTTGCTGCTGCACAAATAAAAAGCAACAGATGAAAAAAAAAAAAAAAAAAAAAAGAGATTAATGCAGAGCAGTTCTGGGGCCTTGGAATTGGCCAGGAGTACACAGAAGAGCAGAGAGCCGAGAAGGGGACAGCTCAGGGTGCCCCAGCTCACGATGGACTGCAGCAAAGCCAGGAATCTGAGCGCAAAGTGCTCAGGCAGAGAGCAGGAAGGCGAATGCTAATGAAAGCCAAGGGGCCCTGCAGGAGCTGGTGGGCTGCTTTGTACCCTGAGCATCAGAGCAATGACCATCCCTGCTAGGTCTGTGATTCGGCGTGGATGGTGGTCACCAACAGGAGAGACTTGCTGAAAGGTGCAGTGGCCACAAGTTTCCACCTGAGGGCTCAAGGGAAGAATTGCTGCTTTTGCTAAATGCCAGTTGGATTTTTGGAGAATGGAGCCCACCAAGTAGCACGAAGGAGAGAGAAATGAGACCTCTGTTTCCCATTTTGCAGCAGAAGGGGTTGGATGGATTGGTCCGTGGGATCCCCTGTGTCTGCCCACCAACTCCACAGGGAGCCCAAGGCTTGGCTGGAGGAACCTAAACTGTGGTGAGATGCAGCCAGGCCTCCCGGCGTGGTGTCCATGCCCAGCACGTGCCATGGAGGGTGCCCAGGCTTGTGCAGTGCCATGTCCCTTGGGGGTGGTGGCCCACATTGCCCTCCCCAGGAATGCTCCTCTCTGTAGGTGCCGGGTGGTAAGAGAGAAGTTCAGGGCAGGGAAATATCAGCATCTCCTCCTCGAGATATGTTCTGGCTCCACCGTGCCCTGCTCTGCCCTCTCCCTACAGATGTTACCTTGCTACAAAAACTACACAGCATTACCAACCTTATTTAAAATCAAGTCCAGATCCCTAAAATACTCACTCAGAGAAAACCACTATGTTTCAAAAACCTATTTTCTGTTCTTTCTATTTTCTGAGTGTTGGAGGTGATCTCAGGTTTCACACCTTACTTGAGGAAACGTTTTAAACAAACGCTGACATTCTCACTTAGTCACATGACTCCATGAACTGGGACTTAAGAAATACCACAGAACTTGCAATAAAATCCCATGAGTTGGCAGCTCTGCCCGTCTTCAGGCTTTACTCAGAGCCATCAGGTTCAGATCTGCAGTTCCTAAAAATACCAGGAAAATCAAAGCACTGCCCAAGTGCAGGAGAAATCTTCAACCCTCTGCAAAATGTGAACAAGGCAGCCCACGCTTCCTCCAGCCTTCATTCCTCTGCAGGAAAACACTCCTCCAAGGCAGCACTCAGCACATTGGCACCAGCACAAGCTCCAGCAAGGTCCCTGGGCCAACCTGTGCATTTTGTGCTGAGAAAATTACAGATTCATAGAAAGGCTTGGGTTGGAAGGAGCCTTAAAGACCCCCCACAGCTCTACCCCTGGGCTCAGGTTGCCCAGGGACCACCCAGCCTGGCCTTGAGCACCCCCAGGGATGGGGCACCCACAGCTGCTCTGGGCAGCTTCTGGGGATTATGGCAGAGGCAAGACCGTTGTCCTGGGTGATGTCTGCCATGGCTTTGAGACCTCCCTGACCCCCTGGATCATTACACACATCACGGCCAGATTAATTTGGCTGCAGTGGATCTGGGTGCTGGCTGATGGCCAAAACGGATGAACATACCTGCATCTAGCCTTGCTCCAAAGATGGCACATTGGGACAGTGGGCAGGAAGGGGTGATGCTGGCATTCATTAGCTGGTTTTCCTGGGATGAGCAGTGAGGATCTCTCAGCCAGGAGCAATCACAGGGGGGACCAATGGGTGCCAGCTGGCCAAGCGGGTAAGTGCAAGCATCATGCATTCCTCCGAGCATCCCTCACCTACAGCTGGGCTGGAGCAGGAGGTGGCCAGCTCTCTGCAGAAGGGAAGGGTGTGTTCCAGCAGCATCCCTGCTCCCTCAGAGCCCAACTACTGTCTGATTGATCAATCGGTCGACCCAGCTCCCTGCCTCCCTCCGCATGCGGTGAGCATGAGCCGAGCAGCACACACTTGTGGCCTTCAAGGGCTGGCTTAGGCAGCCCCTGATAGCGTTGTTTGTACAGCTTCCCGATGGAAACAATGTGGATTTTATTAAACGATCCCATTAATGTTTCTCCGTGTTGTCATTGCAGACTTCAAACAATGATTTATGTTGGCTCGTAGGTCTTTGTCCTCGCAGCCGCACCGCCAGCAGCATCCAAGGACAAAGTGTTCTGGGACAGGACGGTGGGACTCCTGCTGCTCCTGCTGCTCCTGCTGCTCCGGCTGCTCGGCCGTGCCGAGCCCTGCTCCACCGGTGCCACATGCTGGGGAACAAAGGGGACCGCTGGGGACAGCCACATGAGGCACACGGCTACCTGTTCTACCCCAAAACTATTCTGCCTCCTTGCTGCCGGTTTTGCACAGGCCATGTTGCACCAAAATAATCCACTCAGCCGAGAACAGCCACCTATGGAGCAGAAGAACCCCCTGCCTCCTGGGGACCTACAAGCCGCAGAGCACCGCATGGCAATGCCTGGTGAGACTGAGCAGTCGGTGTGGATGGAGCCAGGAGGGACACATACCAGGCCAGCTCTCTGTAAGTGCCCTGGGAGGTGTCAAAAGCACTGCAGAGCCCTCTTTCTTCAAAGCACTCACCTTCATCACCCCAGTGCGTGCTGGGCAGCATTCAGGTCTCGGTCGAACCACCCCAAGAGCATGGTTTGAGAGGAGTGCTTTGCATGGAGATGCCCAAAACACATCCAGCAACTGCATGCCAAGGGATCGCCGAGGAGGCCTGCAGCAGAGCTGTCTTTCACACAGATGGGACAGCAGTGTGGATCTGCTCCTCACTTTCCTGTTTCAGCACAGCCCTGCCCCTGGCTGCAGGCTGCGATATTTCTGCCTCATGCAGGGAAAATTTTGCTCTTCAGAATGGATACTGAGAAGGGCTCAAGCCTCCTCTCTCTCATACCAGTAAGGTCATCAAGACAACCTTAAAGCAGAACTTTTGGGCTTCTGCAGGACAGGCTGTGACTCTCCCACTGTTAGCACCTGTATGCACCAAACATTTCCACCCCCAATGCTGTCACACCTGGGGCTGCAGGGTGATGCTGTACAGAGGATTTCCAGGGAAGCCTGTGCAGAATTGCAAATGCACAGATCAGTTTTTTTTTTCATGTTCTGTCTTTAAAAATCATTACAAGCTGAAAGAAGAAGACGTGACCAAGCAAAAGCAAAATGCCTCTTGCTGTTGTCCAGGGGTTGTGAGTCCACAACCCTGCAGAACCAGCAGGCTTTCCTTGCCCAGCTTTGGAGCTGCTGCATGGGGCATGGCCACCAGGTCACCTCGCAGAGGTGTCAGAGGACAGAGGACAGCCGCCAGCACACAGCTGCTCCCTTCGCCCTGTGTTTTGTCTCCCCAACCAGGGCCGTTTATCTTCTTCTGGCTACAAATAAGGAGGGCGCACGACTCCACAGGAGTAAGAACAAACGCAAGCAGTCTCAACTTCTCTTCCTCTCCAGGGGGAAAAGCCCAAGCCACAGATGGCTTTTGGAGCTGCCCGAGCAGGGACAAACCGAGGGCTGTATCCAAAAAGCCGCAGAGGCGCTTGCATGAGCCATGCGCGTGAACCCCTTCCTGTGCAAGGGGAGCTCCCCTCTTGGGAAGCTGCAGGGAGATGCTTCTCCCTGTAGGAGAGAGGCTTTCTGTATCACTACCGGCTAGCAAAACCCCTAAAAGAGTAAAATAAATCCAAAGGGAAGACGCTGTTGGGAAGGGACTCATATGGCTGGCTGGGAAGCGCAGGGCTTTGAACAGAGATGGGGCGGGACAGGAAGAACATTCCTTTCTCAGTACAAAAGGAAACATCCGACGCACCCCGGGGCTCAGGGCTGATCCTGGACCACCACCACGGCAGGGCCGAGTGCCCAGCAGCAGCAGCAGCCCAAGCCCAGCTGCCCCGGGGGGAAGACACCGTGGGTTCAGGTGGCTGCAAGTTCCAGGCTCCCCTCAGCTGCGGTCACCACGTGCCTGGAGGAGGAGGAGGGCGAGGGATGGGTTTTGCAAATCCGTGGGGTGCTCACAGCCAGGTGCTTTCCCTCTTTCCTGGGAAGCAGGGTGGGGGTTGAGGTTGTTTTGTGCCTTCACCCCGAGTGCGGCTGTAACGAACCCTTCCCCTCCTTGCTGGGGGGCACAGAGGGTTGGGAGGGACTTCAGGGCAGGTGTCCATCACCTTGCTCCTCATTGCTCTGCCCCTGCCTCTTCTCAGCCCTGCTGTTTCAGTGGGTTCTTCTGCGCATTTCTGAACTATTGCCAAAAGCAGGGATTGTAGCTGTGTGGAAGGGAAGAGGTTGACCCC
>VXAV01003734.1:10836-26632 GCA_013399715.1 Alectura lathami | reverse complement strand
TCTGAGGTCCCTTCCAACCCAAGCCATTCTATGATTCAAAGCATTGTGATCCACTCAGAAATGGTGCCATTAAACCAATTCCTGAGCAATCTGGAGTTCTCTCTTCTACAGGAATCATTAAGCAAAGAAATGATTTTAATTATTTTAAATAGGGGAAAAATTCATGCATCCGTGTAGCTCTCAATCAATCCCCCAAGCAGGGAAGCTGAAAAGATTTACACTGACATGTAAAACCCTGTGACAGACTTCTAAAAAATCTCTCGAATAGGCACACCCAGAAGGCAAAGAAGTGCTTCTCACCTTCTGTAAATGGGAAGTGTGAAAAGGAAAGAGATGAAAGCTGCCTTCCTTTTGCTAATCTCAGTCATAACTCCTGCCCCACCGTGTCATTTGTGCACCCACTCCTCATGTCATTCTAGGTAACGTTGGCGCCTCACAGTGCTTTGTGTGCCCCAGCCTATACCTATGCCAGAGATGGTAACGCTCTAGAGACCAACACCACGCCAAGGAGTCGACGGATGTCAGCACAGATGCCTCTGCACACGAAGCAACTACATGGACCTCACATGTAGCCGCACAAAGAAATTGCCAGATGCAAGCACCCTACCTTCCTCCAGGTCGTTCCTAAGAGAAGCCTCCAGCAGAGCAACACTGGCTTCAAAAGACACTTTCTTCCGGTTAACGGCATTTCTCTTCTTCTCATGCTTCCGCTTCTTGTGCTGCATCTCCTTCTCGTACTGCGCCCATTTCTTCAGCTGCTGAGCCCTCCGCTTCTGGGCTGCCCGCAGCCTCTCCAGCGTGGGCACCTTGTCCAGCAACTGCAGCTCTGTCAGGAGGTCCACGTGGGCATCCATTGCTTCTGCTGGGAGAGAGGGGGCGAAGGACGTCCCGGCTGGAGACGGAGTCCTACCACAGGTCCTTGGGATTGCAGCTGCCTGGTGCTATACCAGCATCCTGGGGCCAAGCTGGGAAAGGCCCATCGCAGAGTCTGATGAGAATATGGTGGAAGCCTGAAACGAGGAGGTAAGTATGAGGAATCAAGTCTCATCATACCGTTTAGACAAGTGATTACAACCAGCCCACTGGAAAATTCAACAGGCAACACCTACCGCCTCAAAAGAAAGCTCATGGAATTGCATTTAACTACTTGGTTCTTCTCGCTGGCCTTTGTGATTCCACCTCTCACCCACTTCAAACACCCAAGCGAAACCCTCTTGACTAAGCAGCAGTTTTAGTATGCAGTTCATCCATGTCTGCAGTTCAAGGCAGCTTCCCTTTATGAACAGAAAAAAGCCTAAGTAACCTAATGAAAAGTTCTTCCATAGTGTTTCACAGACATTATTCCTCAGACAACTCGGGAGAGGGATACCAAGACACATCCTCGGGCAGGCTTCTACCTACCACGAGCATCATCTGTGCTCCACCTCTTCATCCATCAGCTCCTTCTTACCCCAGCCCTAGCTGAGGGCAGATAGATGTGACCAGCTCCCAGGGAGGCACTACCTACACTTTAACCACCACAGCTACTTAAAGACGTGGTGCTTTGTGTTCATTTCCCTTTTCCTCAAATATTTTCTTTACCACACAGTAGCACATTCTAGTTTTGCTGTACAGGCTCCACACCCACAGCAACCAGTGCAGTTATATCACAGACCTGGACTCGTGCCGCGACCGTGACAACAGAGACCACCGAGCAGCAGCACCCACAGAGCAGTTAGCTGGGAGGCCCACAGGCAGCCACCCATCATCTGCTGCACAGCTGAAGGAAGCATGCTCCAGATTTAAGGACCAGCCCGAAAGAGAAAGATGCACATGAAATTAAGTCAATGCCACAAGCAAACTGAACAAGTCAGTTCCAAACAGACCCATGTGCAGCACACTGAACGGCAAGGTTAGCATGCCAAATCAAGGTAAGCTACCAACAACCACGTACAATATCAGAGCTCGGAGGAGCTGCTGGGAGACGTCCAAACCAAGCAGCACATCCGCCGCGTCCCAGCGAATTGCACAAGGCAGAGACATCCACTCCGTTCAAATATTGCCACAGACCTTCCACGGGGTCTGGCCTCACCTATAAATACCTCGGCACTGACAGCGAGGCATACCATTTCCTCCACAAGGTAATTGGTCTGAAAACTGAAAACAAACAAACGCAGCCAGAGCACACAGGCAGGCTCTGGGCAGTCGCTTTACCCAGTAAAGGGCCAACAGAAGGCCAAGGTCAGCTTCAGTAGCCCCTGCAAATCTTATTTTGAGGGTTTCGGAATAGATTTGCACCAAAAAAAAAAAAAAAAAAAAACTGTTTCTGTCCCATAAGAACTTAAAAATGAAGTAATTAAAAATAATAATAATAATAGTAATAGTGCTTCAGTTCCATATACGTACAAACACAAATCCATGCAAAGTTTTTTTCACAGGATAGATACTACCAAGAAATTCAAGTGCTTTCCCAAGATGCCTTCCACCAATAGCTCCACGGGGTCGGCACCAACTCAGCCCCCAAAAAGCTTTTGTCTGGGGACCAAAGCCTTTCCCAAGCACAGCGTTTTGCCGGGAAGCTCTTCCCCACTTCCCGCGAACCCTGCTCCGCCCCACACGGGCGTTCCTGAAGGTATCTTTTCTGGCAATCTCTGCTGCAGTAACACCGGCTGCAGATCTGAAGCCCGCTGACAATACCTCGCGCAGCGGAGATATAAGGGCAGGAAATGCCTCTCGGCATAGCGCATCGGCACTCCCACCCGGCGCCTTTCCCAGCCCGCTTCCACCATTGTTTGCTGAAAGATGAACAAATATTTCCCAAAATACACCTGAAGCAGAAACGATGGCCTAAATCTGCAGGTTTTTGGAAGCACATAATCCATCTCAGTGTTTGTCTGTTTATCTAAAAAAAGCTGGAGGCTTTCTTCGTGGACTGCACCTTGGAAGATGTGGTAGACACTGAGTTACAAGGCAAGGAGACACGTGGCTTGCTCTGCTCACCTGTGTTTCAGCTTTCCTCTCACAGGGTTTTTCTGCTCTCACAACAGCAAAAACAGAGAGACACGAACTGCCCACAGAGGGGAATGAATGCAATGGCAAGGGGGATGCACGAACACCAGGAGACACCTGCTGCTCCCACCAGCATTAGGCCACTTCAGCACAAAGAACCCACCCATCCTCAAACCACCTACCCAGTGAACCTCTGAAGGAGCAGAGAGGTCCCCCAAGCAGAATTCCTGAAGCGGACACAGGTCAGCTACTCCCAGACTTAGGCACAAGTCCCCTAGCACCCTCCACAGACCCCAAAAGTCCCACGAAGACTTCAGTTCCATCACTCCATCACTGTTTTCCAGTGACCTGGTTTCCTTGCTGGGCCAACAAGTGGCATGTTGACATCTCGTCACACACACTGGTCAGCCTAATTACAGCAGAGTTACAGGCCCAAGCAGTTGTTTACCTGCACAGTTACACAGAAGCCAGCAGCGTGGGTGTCTGCGGCTTGCAAGGCAGTGCATTTTGGTTTCTGTTTTATTTAAAGAAAAGAAAAAAAAAAAAAACCAGCACTGTTTCTGGCACTCAGTTTCCATGAGCTCAGCAGATCGGAGCCGAGCACATCCTGCAAGACGTGGGGCGAGTGAGCACTCCTGTGCCACAGCCAGGAGGAAGGTGAGGCACTCCCGACTGAACGGCACCCGCGGGAAGGGCCCGCTCCAACAGGGCCAGAGATCAGAGCCTGCAAGGGGCATGCGAAAGTTGGCGAGCACAACCTATTAAAAAAGTTCACATTTCCTGTACATTGTGCCTCACTTGAATACAAGATGCGTCTCGCTGAGTTCAAGAGGGCTGTTTCATGTCACTGGTTACTCGCTTGCACTACAGGAGACCTTGATTCTGTGCTCATTGAAGCCAACGAGCTGCTGACCCCCTGCACTGTACCCTCAACCTGCCTGCAGCACGGGGACTGGCAGGGGCCTTCATCTGCTGCTACACAGTTTTTCCCACAATAGATTTAGTGGCTGACACTCTGTAAAGAGTAAAAAGGAGATCACCTGTTTTCCTGTTCCAGCAAACACCCAGGGCTGCCCCCCAGTCCTTCCCTCAAGCATTCAACTCGCAGATGCTTGGCTGCAGCATTGCTGAGGATGAGGCTGGATTCACGAAATCAGCCACGCTGCGGGGCGGTGCCGGAGAGCATCCTGACGGGGAGCTAAGACCTGCAAATCCTCTGCCACATCTCCTCAAGGAGCTACTTAAAGCACAGCATGACACCAAAGCAGAGCACACACACTTGCAGAAGTCCTTAAGTGTCATCAAGCAACTTAATTTTTATTCCACTTAAATAAATAAATAAACAAACACAAACTCTAGCAGAGTAATCTTTGAGTGGAACACATGGAAACAAAGTAGTCTGGCAACCAAAGAATTCCCCTAGGTTGTGCAGCTTTCAAGTAAAAGCAAAATGCACCCAAGCAGCCTGTGCTGAAGCGGCGATCGCTCTCATTCCCTGGATTATTTGTGGGAAGACACCTGCAGGACTGGGCGCAGCAGACTGGGTGAAATGCCTGCAGCATAAAGTCAAGGCAGAGGCATGAAAAGAGACAGAAATAGCCCCCTCCCCCCCACCTCAAGTTAATCTGTTCTCAGCTGGAATTGGAAACCAAGCACGAAAGCCTATAGCAGGGATCTGAGCACATAAGCAGCCTGCAGCAGAGGCGGCTGCCCAATTTATTTATTTCGTTTGCATCAACTCCCGCACTGTGGCAAGGTGGGGAATTTCCCCTTCTCCTCCCCACCAGGACCCAGGCACATCTGTGCTTTTTTGATGACCAGCCCACCGCAGCCCTTCTGCTGAACCCATCCTTCAGCAATGAGCAGCAGCGAGGAATTAGCAGGCTCCTTTTTTCAAGCATCACCTCCAGCACTGTCACTGCTCAGCGATACGGGACACATTCTGCATCACGGCTTAGGTGACTGGTGAGGATCGCCCCAAGGTCTGAAGAAAGCAGAGCAGCTCTCCATCGCTTGCTCCCCAAAACAGGGATGAGTTCATTGGCAGTACAGCAACATGGTGTGGAGACAGCCAGAGAGATGCCAGAAACCCACCAGGAGCGAGAGGTGACGCACTGAGGGACCAAGAGCTCTTGTTTTTTGTTGTTTTTGTTTGTTTTTTAGATTAGCACAGGATGCATCAAGACAAAAGGGTCTTGTTAGGATGACCAGAGCTCCAAACCAGAGTTTCTTTTTTTATTAGAGCACCGCATCTCTCACCTCCTGCCTTTTGGGCAAACATCAGAGCATCGCTAACAAGGACGCTGTGTCAAGCATTACTGCCCAAACCGCTATAACCTCACACCCCCGTACCGGAGGACGCTGCTGCTGGGTCTGCCCAGTGACAAAGCACAGAGGAGCTGACACCAACAGAGGCCACACAGTGAGCTGGGAAGGGGAGATCAAATCACCCAGAGCTTGTACAGAGATGTGCTGCACCTCCAAGAATCCCAGCCCCAAACACTTGCTTCCCCCTGCAGTGCCACAGGAAAGCCACATTTCCTCCAAACTGCAGGGGAGGAGGATGCCAGGACGCCTGCGGTGAAAGGCTGCAGCGCAGTGTTTCCCAGCATCGTAAAGGGTTTCTTCTCTATTTTAAACTGAAACGTGTATTTCCCTGCTATCACACCTCGCTAGGCAGGCTGTACCCTCGCCCTTGCTGGACCTCCATGCAGTGACTCAGGTGGGAGCCAAGGGAGCAGGCTGCCCAGAGCAACTGTGGGTGCCCCATCCTGGGGGTGCTCATGGCCAGGCTGGGTGGGCCCTGGGCAGCCTGATCTGGGGGGTTGGAACCCCCCCATGGCAGGGGGCATGGGCGCAGTCTGCCATCTCCTCCGGGATGCCAGGGCCGACAGCAGATCTGCAGTCACAAACCTGCGGCTGGTACCACACACGGACCCTGAACGCAGCCCAGGGCAGCACATCAGACCACTGACCAACGCACACCTGAGCCACTGCCTTCAAGATAACGTGCAGCAAAGCCTTCTCCAGGGTCAGGAGCCTGCACAGACGGGCAGGTGGAAGCAGAACAAGCCCCCTGCCCGACTCCAGGCAGCAGGCTGACTAAGAGCCACCTCAGGGTTATTATTTCTGGCTCTGGGCTCCATGAGGTATCAGTGCAGCCCTGCTCGTCCCTCAGTGCCACGCTGCGGCAGCTGGTAGCAAATTCTTCCTGCAGACATCATGCAATTCTTCCTGCACCCTGCTGCAAACCCACAGGTTAACCGCACAGAGGAGTGAAAAGCGGGAAAATCACTGCTGCATGAGTTAATTTCACTGGTATCTTAGAAGCAAACAGCTCCTTTCCTCATTCAGCTTCTACAGCATTTTAAGCAGCGCACATGCAGCATGATGGAACGAAAGGAAAGAAGGTCAAAGTGTCAAGAAATGCTGCCTGGAAAAAAAAAAAAAAATGGAAAGATTTCAGCTAAGAGCCCTCAGGGAACACAACTCCTACAGGCTGCTCGGAGTCCTGGTGAGGAAGAAGGGTACAGAACTCTTCTGGGTGTGAGATCTCATCAGAAATTTGGGGTTTCTGGAGATTCTTGGCTTTCACACAAGTTTCTTGTATGCAAAGTAAGTAACCTAATCTGTGCCCCAATTACCTTCTTGAAGTGCAGATACTGTTCTACCTGTCTGCAGCCAAGCAAGTTCCATTGCTGCTCGATGCAAAGGTGAATTCGGTGGTGAGGGTGCACTGATGTAAGTTACATTCCTCGCTTAACAGACAGCTCTAAATTTAAAGCTAAATTCTTCCCCAGAGAGTTAAAAACATTTTGCTTTGGCCACTTTACCTCTAGTTTCAGATAATCTCTCCCTCCTCAGTGAGCTCTTTCCTAGCAGTTGGAATGAAATATGACTAAGAAGGAAAAGGAAAAAGCAAAACAGCAAGTCCAAAAACCGTTTTGGAACTGATGCTGGTAACAGAAAAATGTAAGTGCTTAGTTATTTTCTCCTCCCAACTGCTCCACCATTAACAATATTGGCACTTGTTTGAGGAAAGCCCCTCAGTATTTTCACCATATATTTCCTGTAAACACCCAACAGAGCACAATATACATTTTTTTTTCCCAGCAGTATTTCATGTGAGGTTACTTTTCTTGCTTCCTCAAGAAAGGCCTTCTGTGCCAAGCAGTCCTCCCCAGCACGAGGGTGTTTGGAAACACGCTGCTCCTCCATGGCAAAGAAAAACAAACCCAGCGGTGGTCCCCAGATGTATATGTGGTGGCCATTAAGCTCCTACAAACAGCCAGAGAGCTGCACCTTTGGGTCCAGCTTCCCGCTCCCTTTGCTTTAGTAGGATGCAGGCAGGATGCAGGATGCAAGCCCGCGCACAGCTTGCAGGCGTGACCAAGGAGCAAGCCTGAGCACTAGAGCCAGGCCAGCTCCTGTACAACCCCAGCAGCTGCACCATGCAATGCCTGCATCCCTCCTAGTGGTCCTTGGGCCAAGCTGCTCTCTGAGCCGATTCATCTCCTTCACTTCGGGCTGTGTGCTTCAAACCATGAGCAAAGTCCCCCCTCTGCCCGTAGCCGAGCCAGTGCAGACACCAGCTCAAGGGCAGCACTTTACAGCTCCAGAGGAGACGATGCTCGGAGACAAGGAAATTTTATTCCTTGAGGAATTCATTACACACCACTCCCCTCTCCCCTTTGCTCTCCCAAAGAAGAGTATCTGCTAACAAAATTTATCTCTGGCATCAGAGGAGCAGCAGGATCCCTGCCCCTAGGCAAAGAAAGGAAGATCAGAGCAGGGTTTCTGTGCAAACACGAGCCCAATCGCAGCTTCCCTCGCACGAGAGCAGGCCCGTCCTCTGAGCCAGGCAGCAAAACAGGGAAGGAAAAGCATGCAGCGGCACCGATTATGCGGAACAGAAATTAATTGAGGGCATAAGTCTCCGATTCGGCTCTCCATCTATTTTTCCACAGCACATTATACACGAGTGTGAGTTGCAATGCAGACACCTGCGGGGAAAGCAGCCCGACCCATCTGTGACAGTGATGTTACCTCCTTCTATTTGTTTTTCTGGGTGAAGCTTCCATTTCTCTTCATTCCTGCAACAGCCAAACATGCATGGTCTTTCAGACCTGGATCACCCTTCCTGACATTGCAAGCTACAAACCTGGAGATTCTGAATTTGAAAAACAGCAACAAATGCCACACAACAGGTTTTAAAGTAAGACGTGGAAAAAAACAGAGCTAATTTCCAGCAGAACCTCAAAAACACCACTGCAAAAGCCCACACCCTTCCCGTAAGATACAAGCTGAAGCTCTGTTTGCCTGCACACCACGCTTTTTGACCAAAATCCTTTCATTGTTTAAAGCCACTCGCACACATTTTGGCACATGGAAAAAACGTGGGGAACAGCCCTTCTCTGGCACAGCAACGAGCTAGATAACAGAATGGATTTTCCATTTGCAGTTCCTCGGTACCTGCGGCCATGCCAGCCCTGCAACGCTTCAGAAAGAGAAAACTCTCTGCACATCAGCGTCCCCGGCTGCCGGACAGATGTCACCTGGTGCCTGGGCGATGACAGCAGTGCACTGTGGGAACAGACTGGTGAGAAGCTCTGCTGTCGGGGTGATGTGGTGCTTTCAGCTGCGTCTGTGGTTGGCATGGATGTGACTGACAGGATCTGGAGGTGCCTGTTACACACCTGCCAGGAGGAATATTGATTCCGTGGGAGATGTAGGAGAGGATGCTCCTCCCCATTATCTGATTCATTCCTTTTAAATAGCAGTTACATTTAATTATTGCTAACCAAATGCCTTCAGCTCTATTGAGCTTGTCTGTAACCATTCCAATGGCCCTCAAGAGATCTTACCCAAGTAACACAAAGAGGTGCCCGTACATCTCCCTTTGTCAGTGAGCCTGCAGGCTCTGCTGGGAGAGGAAAGAGGTAAGATCTGGGGAAAACTATTTATCCACACTACAGTGCACGAAATTTTGTTCCATACTGCTCAGACATCTGGATTTATGGCCTCAGGCACTGCCCTTATGCCCCAGTGAAGTCCATAATGATATTTATTCTGCTGCTAAGCCACATGCATGCTGTCCCTCCACGCCAAAAAATTGTCCACCACCCTTGTCCACCTCTCCCCCAGGTTGAGATCAGCCACCAGCACACAAGAAAGGGGCCCTGGGGCCGCTGACCCAGCACCGACAGAGCCATGGCACAGAGGGTCAGGCTTCCCTGCAGCATCGTGTACTTGCTGTTGGGTACCAGCATCGGCCCATCCACAACATGGCAGCGAGGATCAGCACCACCAGATATTGCTACGCAGGGCAACCATCAAGATTTGTTTCTCTTTAAGCCCACGGGAGTCTTTAAAGTGCATCTTCCAGAAAGCTGACCCATAGCACTTCAATAGCACAGCGGCTCCTTCACAAGCAGAGCAGCAGGAGCCCCGTACGGGAAGCAGGATGCTGCTGGGCTTGCCCAAGGGAAAGCATCTCCACCAGCAGCCCCACCGCTGCCTCCCACCTCCGCCTCAGCTCGAGCACAGCTCAATTTATCTCATCTCAGATGCAAACCATCAGATTTAAACAATACACAGCCTTCTGCAGTGCTAACATCGCCAGTTTCAGTCTTCAATCAAACACTCAGAGCAGCTTGCCACTGCCTTGCTTGCGAGGCAGATTTTATGTTTCTAAAGTACCTTATTTTTAGGCGCAGTTATCAACCCGCACGTCACCATACATGCCCTACTTTTTATGTTTTCTGCATCTACTCTTGGCCACAGTCAGAGATGGCACGTTGGCTTGACTTCCTGCTCTGACAATACAGTTGCTCTTACACTCAGTTTCATCAAATATTTACCATTTATTACTTTGAAAACGTGATTTAGGATACTTTACATTGACGATTACCAACACCACATCAGAACTGCCGGTGCTGCTCCCATCCTCATCGGTGTGGCTGTCACTTTGATTCTGGCACTTCTGCAGTTACGAGCAGCAGGGCTCCCTGGCCACAGGTCCCTCTCCTCGCCCACCCACGAGCACAAGGCTCGGCCACGCCTCCTCTCTCCTGCTTAGATGAGTTGATGGAGCTGGGCCTTCTGTATCGCACTGGCACATCTACAGCACAGCTCCCACCAGATGCCTTGGTGAGTTAAACATGTCAGCAAGCAAAGCCCACCCAGCACAAAGCCCCTCTTACTTTCACATACCAGATGAACATTTGCTCCAGACCTCAGTAATAAAAAGCCAAGCCCTACACAAATCTCCAAATTTCAGCTTAGCACCAGACAGTAGAGAAAATGATGGTGGATCTCAGCAGACCCTTCTCAGCCAGTATGGGGCTCACCTCATCCATTGTGTTTCTCCCTGATGGGTATTTGACCTCCGAGCTGCTCAGCAAGTAACTATGCAGGGTTCACGCCTGTGCAGTGCTGCCAGCACCCCATATTGCTACATGGAGCTGCTGCAGAGCAAAGCCTCATCCTTGGGGTTTTCCCATACAGACCTTTAGAAGTGCCACCACGATCCCACAGTGCCACACATAGCATCCGGGACAAAGTGAAGGCAACCAGCGTGGATGAGCAAAGCTGTGCGTCTCCAGCCTGCCCTCCTAGCTGCTCCCTCTCTTCTCTCCAGAGACGCCGGACCTGCAGCTCCTGCCCCTCCCAGCTCAAGGGCAAAGCACTGGGACATAGGGTGCTGAGCAGCCCCTCACCTCCGGTGCGGAAGAAAAAGCTAATGAGTAAACTCACGAGGGAGGTCTCTTGGCAACACCGGGTGAGAGAAAAGGAGGGGAAGATTGCTGCCAGCTTGTTTGTGTGCACTTAGGGTGGCATTTCCAACCCTGTAATTGTTGCATAATGAATTTAGCAATGGAGTTCAAGAGCTATGATTCATCCAGGCCAAAAAAACATGAGTCAGCCCCCAAAGAATCATGAGATGTTAAAATTATATACATTTAACTTGAGCTTGGCAAATCCAGAGGAGCAGCATAACAGCAGAGCACCTCAAACACTGTGCAAACGTCCCCGCTTCTCCCGGCCACCGCACACCGAGCGCAGCCAGTCGGTCTGACACCGCAAATAATTTACACCCAGCCCCAGCTCAGGTTATCAGCCGCGCCTGGACACAGGCACCTGATGCTGTGTGTGCTGTGGCTCTGGAGAGGGAGCGCAGATCTCTGCAGGGGACAGTGCGAAAGCAGGCAGATTTATTACGGGAAAGGATGCCTAAGTTAAGGAGCGCGTGCGGGTCACCAGGAGGAAACGCAGGGAACACCTCAGAAAAAATAAAGTATTTTCCTAGCTCTGCTAGGTGAGCATGCTTGAAGCACGCCCTGTATTCTGTGCTTACAGAGCTTGCATACATGGAAAGAAAAGTCATTCTGAAACGAGATACGGTGCAAATTCAAAGCAGAACAACTATTCTGGGTTAACTCCCCAGGTGGCTTCTTACTCTAGAGTGACATTACCTTTTTCTAGTTTAATTCACTTTAAAAATAGATTAGGCCAATGGTTCTGATCTGCAAGGCCATGGTAGCTGGCCTGCCGCTTTTAGAGCATCCTTAATTAGAGCCTGGCTATGGGGGTATGCGGGGCTCCAGGCTGCAGATTTGACGGCCCAAATTTGGAAGCGTTTTATTAACCTAGAGCAGTAAAGAAAGAACTGGCTGCAGGAGGGTCTGTACAGAGACATGAGCTGCAGCACAACAGCCATTCCTACAGCAAACACACAGCCATCCTTTGGCTTCTCCTCCCTCTTTGTACAACAGGGGAATGGCACATGCAGCATGCTCTGCCAGCTCCAAACAGCACTATAAGGAGCCCGCAACCTGTGCTTTGCACGGAAGTAAAAGCCACCTTATAAAGCCATTTCTGTTTGAGGTTCTTTGGAGTTTACCATTTATCGAACTTTCATTTAGCCTCATTAATCACAGCCTATCAAGCTCTTTGAAATGCAAACAGAACAGAGCACCCAACAGCCACACTTGGTGTTTCAGCCTTCTCCTACCAGAATTATGGAAAGCCGTGAAGCTGGAATGCCCACCCACCTGCCTCCTGCTTTTCAACCGCTTCCCATGGGATTAAATCAGCTGACTATTCTGGAAAGAAACACATCATCTCTTTCCCTGACAGTCAGCAGTATCACCGGACAGCACACAGTGTGTCGTGTGGGAGGAAGAGCAGGGGAAAGGCAGGTACCCGACCCCCAGCAGCTCCGGTACTTGCAGCAGGACTTGGATGTGGTCTCCGTGAGCAGGGATGGCCAAGCCACCTTGGTCATGGCTTTGCATTTCCTACCCAGGCTCCTAGAGCTGGAAACCCTGCAGCTCACCTCATCACATCAAGCAATACACCATGTGTTTGCTTTGTACAGGTATCAAGGCTTCACGTCCCTAAAGCCTGTCGTTTTTCTAGGCGTGTACATGGCTCTGTTAACCACGGTATTTACACACTTGTGCGAGATTTGTAACAAGGTCCACTGGGAAGAAATGCATTACTCCACAAGCAGTACTTGCCCCAGCAAGGAGGGGTGCCAAGGGGTGATGCTGAGCTCAGGCTCACGCTGAGCCCTGTGTTACGTGGCCAAGCTGGACTCAGCATAGGAGCAGGCTTTGAGCTGCTCACCTCCACCCCAACCAGCAAACCACCAGCATCACCTTAAAAAATAATATATATCTATTATATTTTGTATTTATGTATATCTATTAGGCTTTATTTATACTTATTTTTATATATTATTTATACATTATTTATATCTATGTCTATATAGAGATCGATAGATCTATAAATAAAAAACACACTGGAGGGCAAAAAGCAGCAGTCTGCAAGGGAACATGCCCCAAGCAGGAGCACACCAGCGAGCAGCACGGCCGGCGTCGATGGGCAGCCGCACAGGCAGAAGGGTGATGTCGAGATGAATGAGGAAGGGAGCACGTGGAGAGGAGATGAGGAGACGGGTAGATTAACAGAAGAAGACAGATTTCTAGTACGATTGCGATAAGCCTCTTTAAACATCCCTGAAGGATGAGCCAGCTGGCAAGGCCGCCCTCGGAGGTGCTGGAACTCAGCTAACAGCCTTGCAGAAAGCCAACAGCTGACCCCGTTCACACATCCCACAGCTCCTTGGGCAACGCGGCCCAGTGCACGGTGCCCGGGTGCTGCTCACCCGCCCGCAGCCCCAGCCTCCCGCCAGCCCTGCGCCACCTGCAGCGAGCAAACACAGCGTGAGGTCGGGCTGACCGTGCTCCGCGGCCCCAGCCCAGTGGCATGGAACAAAACACCCGGTACGTGCGGGCTGATCTTGGCCCACGTTCCCAGTACGAGGCCGCGGTGCGGCCCCGTGCGTTTGGGCAGGTGTGGGCCAGAGGCATGTCCTGGAGAGGCTCTGCCCAAGCAGGGGTGGCCAGGAGAGGAGCGGGGACGCAGCAAGGTCCTTGCAAAGCGCCACATCCCAGTGAGCGGTTTCACCTGTGGAAGAGGAAGAGGAGGGGAGCCAGAGGAAGGCAAGGTGCAAGTGCTACGGTCTTTATGCTTTTTTAAGGGTCAATATTTGCAAAACGTCCTGAAGGTGGAGTGGATACACTCACAGGTACAGCTAATGAAAAGAGTTACCATGCCCCATTTCCAGTGCCACAACAAAAATGAGCAGTCTTTGAAACCAGAGAGATCACCTGGGGCAGGAGAGGGCTTCAGAACGAAGAACCGCAGTGAGCTGGTTTGATATGAGGCAAGATCTGCTTCTCCGGGCAACCGGCTGGTGATACAACCTGCCTGCTCAGCCACTGAATCATTATTTAGCAGTTTCGAAGGAGTTAAGGCGAACTGCAGCCAACCTTCCCCTCCTGCAAAAGAGTGATTCAACGTGCAGGGAGTGATGGTGGCTCAGGAGGACCTGCAGAGGATCTGACCTGCTGCACGCGAGAGGGCAATGTACTGCCCAGAGAGAGGCTGACCTCTCTCTAGCCAAAGAAATGAATCCTGTGAAGATGTGGGACCTCAATTTCCTACCTTAACTCACAACAATTAAACACCAGAGAGCTGCCAAACTCGAGTCAGACACAGGCAAAAGCAAAAAAGGAGAATCACACCCAAAATCAGGTTAAGAAAGGTCACAGTTAAACTCCTCCTTTGTCTCCAGAAGAGGCGAGATGTTTAAGGATGGGGATAAGAAGGGAATAACATCTCCAGAAGACCTTCTAGCACACACCCTGCTTTTTCACTAATTTATATAAGACAAAATCGCGACATCCCCTCATCCACAAAGGCCCCATTATTTGTCAGCTTCAGACTCTGTAACCAGTATTCCAGTAAACATTGGTTGATGTTTTTCTTCTCACTGGATGAAATGTGCCTAGAGGCAATAGGCCTTTTATAAATTATTAAACCAAGGGAAAATGAGGTCCCAACAAAGTGGCTGCAGAAGCGATGCAGGGGCACCAAGGAGTCGGTACAATTGGTACCAGCACGCTCACACAGGGCTGTTTTTCCAGCAAGGAAGGAGCCAACAACAAGGCATTGTTAGAAGCAGGCAGCCTGGACACACGGCCCTGATGTCAAAGAGAAGCAGCAGTATCTCAGGGTTTCATCACATCCCGTGGAGATATCTGAAGTTCAACTCTTCAAACCTTAGTTTGGTTATGAAACGCTCATCTATGTCTTCCAGGAAGAAGGAAAATAAGCTTTTTGACCTCAGAAGAAATCTCAGAGCATGAAGCAAAACCCATAAAAATAACAGAGGACGAGTGTTTTCAGTTTCACGTGCAGTTTTGGATCAAACCCTTAGTGCAGAGATTAAGTAAGGACAGCACAAACGCAAAAGAACTCTCCTTACCCAGGATGCAACACATTACATCTTTCGCAAGGAACACAGCAACCCTTCCAGATCCAGCTTGGTTGCGGACTGTGAGCCCTGTTCTGCTCCCTGCCAGCTGAGGACGGCTGTGCCAGGGCAGCGCCGGTCAAGGTGAGAGCGAGGGCAGCCCACGGAGCTGCTCCCGCAACGCCGTTGCTGGGAAGAACAGAGGGCACTAATGGGGATGGTTGTTTCCCACCTCTGTGAGCCTTGTGCTCCCCTTGACAATTTGGGGAAAGCCGCTTTTCTCTCCTCCAGCGCAGTTTGAAACATCCTCCTCCTCCTCGAGCAGAGTTACCACAACGCAGAAGAGATCTTTGCACAATAATTAAGCAAATTTGTAAGCAAGAATTTGTTTTCTTGTCAACAGTCACCCAAAAGCATCCCTAGCGCATCGACCGCAGTGCACAGAGGCTGAAGTCAGGCTCAAGTTTGCCTGCAGCCAGCATCTGAAGGAGCCTCCCTGGGAAGGACCTTCACCAGCTCACACCGACACCCGCAGTCACAACCCCGGTGCCATTTCAGGAATTACAGCTGTTTATACTTACGCTACCTCAAGACCATTGTTTCCACACCCGAATTATGCCAAAGGGGAGAGAATTTCTAAACACAATGAGCAGAAACCATCCGTGAACAAGATCCACCTCAGGTTCTGCACGATGACCCCCGCTACAAACGTGCACTTACGCACCAAAGCGAGCCTTTCACGGGACCACAGGGGTAATTACGTCTTCACCATTAGATGTGTCCAAGATAAGGTCAGCCAAATTTACGGAGGGATTTCCCGGCCGCCCGCAGCCACCCGGGGCAGGCAGCACGCTCCATTATTTCAGTGCCTCTCCCCAGCCCGCTTCAGGACCGGAGTTCCCGAAACTCCGCGTCGTGCCTGCAGCCGCCGCTCGCGGAGCCCCGGCGGCAGCGCGGACCTCGCGGCCCTGCCCGCTCCGGAGC
>VXAV01003734.1:0-10362 GCA_013399715.1 Alectura lathami | reverse complement strand
TCCTTTATTTTTTTTTTTTTTTTTTTTTTTTTTTTTTTTTTTTTCAGCATAAACAGCCGAGTCTGGTAGCGGGTTCCTGTTTGTCACAAAGCAAAGTGATGCTGGAGACGGGGGTGTTTTCAAGGAGAAACTCCAGTGCAGCATTCTCATCGAGCTTGCAAAACGCGGTGACTGATGCTGAAGACTAACGCTGTGCCCGTTTCACAGCCAGACAGAGCGAGGCAGATAGGAGCCTCTGCCTGGTGCCCAAACCAGGCACTGGGGCTGGGAGCGCAGCCAGCAAACAGCAGGCAGCCCGCGCTCACCTGCAGGGCTGATGCTTCATGCTGCAGTCAGATCCTGCCCCGGTGCCTTTTGCGGGGTGAAATAGGTTTCGGTGTGTTTGGAGGATTAATCATCATTGGCCCTGTTTCCTTGTGGGAAAAGGCCTCCACGCAGGTAACAGAGCAGCAGGGAGATGGCTCTGATCAGTGAGCTGTGGGATTTCATTAAAATGTCCTAGTGCAACAGGTGGGTTTTGATTTGGGATGTGACTCGTTCCTTTGAACTGGACAGTGCGGGTAAGTGTTTATGGGTAGTAAGTCTGGATCTTTGCAGTTGTGTCGGTGTGGAAGAGCATCTAGAACATAAAAGTCCCTTTGAGATGGGAGTCCCCTCTGCCACCGTCTCAGGAAATCCATCCAGAACCTGTGTGTTACTGCTGCAGCACGGCAGAACTGCGTTTCAGGAGTCACCTAGCGACACACGGAGAGGTGCCTTGACTTACTGATGCATCTATAAACACAAAAATCTGGAAAACAAAGCTAATGAGAAGGAAATACATCCATATCTTCCACCTCACTGGATCCACAAAAGTGCTGCATCGAAAAAGTGGGAAAATGTTTAGCCATGGTGAAGATTAGTGCTGGATCTGGGACTGCACTTGGAGCCTCACCAGCCAGAGAGCTCAGCAGGGTGCAAGAGGCTCCAAACCCACAGCTGGAGCCCTAGCCTGGGGTGCAGGAGGGCTGAGCAACTCGGGATCACGCTCTGAAGCCCGTAATTCAGTTTGTTTATTGAGAACGTGTTGTAAGCACAGCTGCCTTCAGAGGCACGGATGGTAATGATGGGGGAGTCATATAAATAAACTGGCTCCCTGCCAGAGCAGTGAGTCAGCGCAGAGAGCTGAAATGCATCTTCAGAGTTACAGGAGCAAAAAACAAAGATTCGCTTTTTGTTCAGACTGGGGTATGATCCTGCAATCAGGAAGAGAAGGGCAGCTCCTGAGCCTGCAGGCCCTCGTGGTGCCCAGGGGCCAGGGGTACAGGAGGTGCAGAGCTTCGGGGTTGAGGGAGAACCCGCAGGCATCCATGTCCTGCTTCTCGCTGGCAGATCAAAGCCCTGGATTCAGTTGCCAACACAAAGATTTGGAGATAGAATAGAAATGCAGCTTGTTTGTTTTCGAATGCAGTCAAAATTCCCTGGGTCAGGTTTTCATGGTTTGCTATGGTACAAATTGGAAAAAAAAAAAATTGCAAAGGTGTTTTTTTTTTTTTTTAAAAAGGCTATTTCAAAACTGATGCTTCATAAAAAGCATCCAGCATGTTCAAAGACCCAGTTCCTAGCACCTCCTTTCTCACCCAGCTTTCAATCCAATCTCACAGCTAGCTTTGGCTCCTTGGGTAAGTTCACTCTTTGTTGGGAAGGTTTCACCCATGTCCAAGAGCAGGATTTTTCTCTTGTGCTTTTATAATATGCAAGTTACGCAGGGAGCGGATCAGGTGCTGGCAACCAATTGAGTCTTCTGGAGAAAAAACCTGAGCAGAAAGCTGCAGCGCTGCGGCAGCGAGCATAGGACGCCAAGCAGAGACTGCAATGCATGCACAGCAGAAGCTGCCAGTCTGGTGCTGAGGTCAGAAATGGAGAAGTGAGGGCACGGTAGAAACCAGGCCCCTGCTCCGCACACATGCAGAGTTCCGTGCTTGTTGTCACTGCATCGCTATATCCTCGCACAGGCGCAGCCCGTCACGGCAGGGAGCAGTGCAGCAGGGGCAGGCTCCAGCAGCAGCCCCACGCACTGGCTGCCCCCTGCACCATCAGGAGGTGCTGCCCTGTTTTTTCTCTCCTCTTTTATTTCATACTTCCAGCACTAGGGTTTTAATTTCCTAGCAAAGTTTTCTTTTCATGACCTTCCAATGTCTCCTGATGTGTGTTATTCCAGCTGATGGTTGCTGTCACTGCAGAGTAAGATTTTTTTTCAAAGGCCTCCAAGAGCCCCAAGCAGCCCCTGTCTGTGCTGAAAGCTGCCCCAAGTGAGCACAAACCCCCACGAAGCACAGGACCAACCCAGGCTCCGCTGCCTGCGCTGCCCAGCACCACCAGGCAAGGCTCGCAGAGACGTTTGGCAGTGCTGTGAGGGCTGGGGGAAGGGAGGTGAATGAAGGCCTCTTGGAGGTGTTGGCCACATCATGGGCTGCTTCGGGTGCTGGGGCCAGTCCACTGCAAGAGGCAAAGTGGGCTGGGCAGGGTGCAGAGAGCGCTCTGACAGTGCAGGAGGTGAGGGTGGGAGAGATGGGGGGCACAAAAACAGGATAAATGGGGAATCTTACAGGTTTAATTGTGAGGCCGGGGGGGCTCTGAACACAGGTGTTGGCAGGGAAGGAGAAATGCAAGGGGAACTGTGGGGTGATGGAAGGGGCAGAGCTGCCCAGCTGTGAAGCTCGTCAAGAAGGAAGCAGCCAGGGACAAGACAAGGAAGCGGTGTGAGATGGGGCTGCCATGGTAAAACCACATCTCAGAGAAGGGCGCACAGCAGGAGAGCTGACATCAGTTATTCTCTGAGAGTGGGGGAGAACTAACCAACAACAACAACAACAAATAATTTAAGGGCTTGGAAATGCCAAAGTTATGTGAAGGCTTTTGGAGTCTTACAGAGGGATATTTGGAGTAACTGGGGCTTGGGTGAAAAAGGAGAATTAGAAGAAGGAAATTAGTAGGAGAAGAGAGGAGGCAGGAGGGCACTGAGGGAAACCTGAAAAAGACAGCAGAAATACGGGGACAGAGGGGCAGATTGCCTGGCATCCATTCCTCCTCCAGCTTTCCACAAGTAAAATGTTTCACCCCAGCTCCAGCAGCAACACTGCCCCAAGACAGCACTGCGCTAACATTCAGGACCTCCGTGGAGGAAGGGCCATTTGTGGGCACAAAAGCCAGGAGCAGGCTAAGAGTCAGCTCCAGAGCAGAGAGCCAGGGCCATGCTGACCTGTGCACGTACTGGAAGATTTCACACCCTGGCAGGAAAGAAATGCTGCAGACTGATGGGCAAAGATCCATGGCTTGCAGGGCTCCTGGTTAAATCCCTGTGGCCAGGGGCTGGCTGGCTGCTGAGTGCCAAGTGTGAAGCTGTGCTCCTGTGGCCATCAGCACCTTCAACCCTGCATGTCCAGCTGCTGTGCCTCAGGGCAGGACAGCAGTGCCAGGGAAGGGGCATGCAGTCCCACGGTGACAGAGCTGACAAGTGGAGCTGGAGGGAAGGGGAGACTGGGTGTCTTCTACACTGCACCAGGGCTTAGCCCACCCTGAGCACCAGCAGCTTTTATTTCCCATCTAATCCTTACATCTTTTCTTGCACCTGAAGTCCCTTGCTGCAGCCTCCCTCCTGCTGCAGAGGAGCAGAACTGCATGGGGCGAGCAATGGCTTGGGCAGTTTTGGTGGAAGACCATGTGTACTACACCACGATGGCCTTCTCTCTGCCTCCACTATGGTTCAAGGGCTCAAAACCTCTTACATTATCACAGCTTTGCATCTCCTTCCTCTCCTCCAATCCTTGGGCTGCAGTTAATGCCTATTACTTACCTTCTGCACAGCAGGGTGGGAAGATTAATTAGGAAGATTGTCTCAAGGTGCAAACTTTGCATCTGGCTGGAAATTCTGAAGGTCAAAAGTAAGCTGGTTTAACCCAGTGTCTATGTGCCTGTGAAAAAGGCTTTAAGGGCTAGATACAACTTAAAGCCAAGACATAAAAGCACAGAACGCTTCTGGTGCTGCACAACCTCATTGTATTCGCATTAGCACAGAGGCTCTTATTAGGGAATTTAAAATGACAGCTCAGAAAAACCCTCCTGTTCCAAATGGGCTTTGAATCAGAAGCAAGAGCTTCTGTCTACCTGAAAACAGACATTTCTTTGCATCCCAAGGGTCAGCACTGAAGAGTTTGGGGAAGAAAAGATCATCTTAGTCAAAGCAAGACACTCCCAAAATGTCTCGGCCCTGAATTTACTTAAGGATGGTTTAGCTTTCAGATAAAACAGTTATTTTCAGCTGTGCCCACTCCCCTCCCCTGACTGAAACAAACCATCACCACTGATAATGGCCTTGAATTTCTTGCTTTCTGCCCTTGAAGAAATCACCCTGCCTACAATTCACTTGTGGAACAGGGGAGCTCAACCCAATTTTGCCCACGGCTTTGCTTTGACATTTTCTACCCAAATATCACACTTCGGCCTCACCAATAGCCCTTCCTCCTCCTGCCAGACACCTATTGATCAGCAATTCATCAAAATATCTCTGTGCACTGCACTTGGAACCCATCAGTTCTTTGTTCTCATCTGCAGGCTTTCTCCCCAGTATAAGCAAATATTGTCCGATAAGCTGGTTTACACAAAGTGCACAGAATGTTTAGCCATAAAATCCTCTGTGGCATTCAGGTATTTGACAAGCTGGACTGTTTAAGGGTGTGCCTGACATTTGTTTAATATACAATAGCTCAATGTATTTTTGAATGCAATATGAGCTTGGCCTCAGAGCCTTTGGGAACAGAAAAATGCAAACAGGTTTCCTGAAGCACAACCCTAAGCCCTTGGTTTTTGCAGACGTGGCGTAGAACCCTCTGATGGAGCAGCCCTGCTGCATCCAGAGGGTAGCTCAGCCCCTGTCCTGCTTGGAGGCAGCGCTCAGACCAGGGCAGCACACGCCCACCATCAGGAAATGGAGATCCCGGCGGGTCATGCAACTTTAATGCTCCTGCTCAGCAGAGCGCACATTTGATAGCTGAAGGCATAAAAGCCTCCCCAGAAGCAGGCGTGTCAGAAGGCTTTGTCTGTGTTTTAGGGCCAGATCTAGTTTCTGCAGTTAATGAAAGTCGCCCTTTTAGTTTTAGCAGGATTTGAATCAGGGCCTGAGCAGCTGTGTGCAAGGGAAGCTACAGCTGGGGCAGAACTGCATGAAACAGGGGTCACATCACTGGGACTTACATGCATGTTCCATGTTTAGGGCTTTCTTCTCCCTAAGAATGGTGGCAGTACCGATAGGTGCAATGACAACGATGTTAATGTACAGACACAGCATAAGCAGCAAAAAGCCAGCACGTGGATGGATGTGTGTTGGAACACACAAATCCCTCCTGTCACCAGCTCAGGGTTTCTTCCGCAGCATCCCAGACATTTCCCACTTTCACTGAGCTTTTAGCAAAAGCAGAAAGTCACCTCCTTTCTCACTGCGTGCAGCCTGGATACAGCTCCAATGTTGCAGGCCTAGTCAGAATGCTATGCTTTCACTTGTATTCTGGTTAACTAGTTCATGGTACAGGAAAAACGCAAGACCAACTTTCCATTCAGATCCTAATGAGTAAGCAAAAACCGGAAAACAGCTGCAAAAGAAGTGCTAATGACAACATACATCATGCTATAGCAGTTCCAATGAGGAAAAAAAATCTAATCAATATTAATTGGAAGTTTCCTGCTTGGAGAGCTTGAGTGCTTGTTAAGCACCTGTCTCCCAGTTGTACTATCTAGTCTGATAGCAGACACCGCTCTCCTGCAGAGTCTGCCTGTCTGATACATTTAGACAGAAGGATGAATTTCACAAGAATGACAAATACCGGGAGAAAAGGAACAAAGAACAAGAGCATGGCTCTTTCACAGGTGAGTTTTGTGCACATACACCTCGTTTTGCTAAGAAATGAGCCTATTACTCTAGTTCTAATCAGGAAACTCACTGCGTGACCCAAGTTGTCACTGGCACACTGCATCCCCTCCTCCCTGCAGGGAACTGCCGCTGCTTCCTCACCAGTGATGAGGTTTAATCATGCAGTTCTCCAGCAGCTGTGAAGGTGACTGCACAGTTGAGAACTCACACCACCAGGGATGAACTGATCAAAACCGAGCCTTTTCCACTTACATTACTCAAGCATCTGCAACATACAAACCTCTGTCGTTCTGAAAGCACTAGAGGCGTCAACTTGTTAGCAAGGAGATCAACAGCCACCAAACTGTTCGACTTCCCAGGAAAATACAAGGGTAGAAGGGAAATCAGCATTACAGAAACACTTCAGGACTTTGGATAAGTTATTAAAAACACGTGAGATGCTTCTGAATTTTGATAACTGCTTAGCACTTAAATGCTTTCTTTTAATTCCACCCACAGGCAAAAGTATAAAAGCCCCAGTTTTGGAGACAAGTCGCCCCCTAAACTGCTGGTGCAGAATCCCAGCAGAGTTGCTGCTGTAATGGCTCAGTGCGGATTGCCAGGACTCAAATTCCAGACTGGCAGCATTGAGCACAGCCCTGAGGCAAGGGGTCAGCTCAGAACCTCCTGCAAGCCTGGCCAAACCCCTGAGGGGTTTTAAGAGGGATTATTCTGCAGGAGAAGAAAAGGAAGGGGAATTTGCAATGCTTCACCTCAGTGGTCTTAATTCCTCCACGAGTTACAATATTTTTATATTACTTCACTCAAGAGGAATACAACACTGCAGCTTCTCTGCCTAGAGGGCTTAGGAAGATTTGGGCACTTCTGCCTCTCCCACTAACATACAGCAGGATGCACAAGGATCCCCTGTATCTGATGAGATGTTCTGACATCAGCAGTGAAATATTCCCAAAGGGCACTTGCAGGTGTTGGTCTCCTCACGCTGACAGATCTCTACACCCAGCCTCGCCAGCTTCCAAAGTGCTGTGATTGGGCTGCCCAGCTCTTCTTCAGAAGACCTTGCTCAGCATTTCAAGACTGTAACATACAGTAGAAAATAGTACAGCTAAGCTTCTCTGGTAAGGTCTTAAATTGTCCTGGTGACAGTGCTTTAGAGGCATACGGAGGGGTTGAAAGGCACCAGTGAAGCCAGAAATGCAGATTTATACCCAGTAAGTCTTGCAGTTGTAGCAACTGTTCTCAGCTAAAATGATTTTTTGCTGTAGCTTAAATCACACTCCAAGAAATAGCAGTGATGCCTGGGCTACAGCAACCTGATGTTACAATACTGGTGCCTTGTGTCAAAGAGAAATTCCCAACCCGACCATGACAAAGTCCTCACGAGCACCAGAACTGCAGTGGGAGGTGCTGCTGTCGATTAGGGGGTGTAGCAAGGGACATGGGAAAAGTCTGCCTGATTCTTTTCACTGACTTGAACAGGCAGCTCTTGGTTTTGAATGAGCTCAAATGAAGACCTTGGAGAGGTTCGTACCCATGGGTCACAGCCTTTGCGTACTCTGGCCAGTTCAACCCAGTGCCACAGGAAATCTGTTTGCTGTGAATTTAAAAATAACCCCGAAGACTCCTCAAGGCTGCAAGCAAAGTAATGATAACTAAGGCTTAGCAGCTTTAACCCCTCAGCAAGTCAGGCAACACCTCGCCACCTCTTCTCTGCTGTGAGATCCTTTCTCTTTCTCTCCTTCCAAGTCTAAAGTCTCTCTATAACGTGCTAAGAAGGTCAACAAGTCAGATTTGTAACTTAAGGTGCTAACACCTTGTGCCTTGTCACTGACTGCCTCCTGGGACAAGAACGGGGCACCTCCAGCCTGAGACCTGTGCCTCACTCTCAGCGTGACTACTGCCAAAAACACCCACAATCAGGCAAGTCCATGTAGATCTACACGGCGTACAGACCACAGCCCTTTGCCAGCAGAGCTTGAATAGCTCATTTGTGTCCTCTTCAGCATCACCCTTCACATGCATTCATGCAAGATGACAGTCCCTTGACCTTGGCACCATCTCCCAGGTCAGTGTGGCTGCTGCCAGGCTGGGGCTTGGCAGGAACATGAAGGAGGAGGGCTCATTTCTGGGCTGCTGGCACACCTGAGTGAACCCGCTCACTTGAGCTCTCCCGCCCATCCCACTGCCCCACTCACAGTCCTGTGGCCTGCCTGGCACCCAGATGAGCTGCAGCAGCACTCAGTGCTGTGCAGACATTGAATCCCTGTGGGCTGATGCTGCTGAGACACTTCCTCTGTCTTCTCCTCTGTTAGAGGGCAGGAAACACTGTCTGAGAGTCACTATTAAGCCTTCTGTTAAATTAAATTACAAGAACATCAGCTTACATCTGCTTGCAGCTTTCTCTCCTGTAGCTTTCTGTCTAGAAGCATGTGTTTTTTACCTGAAGTGAGCCTCTTCAAGCAAAGCAGAAGAGGCTGCAGCCACTGCATGGCTGCTGCAAGCAGCTCTACAGGGCAGGGGAGAGCCCAGGGACACCCACCTGGTAAAGCACCTGCTGAGCCCCACCCTGCAGCAACTGGTCTCACAGCATTTAACCAAGCCAGGAACTGACCCTGGGGTTAAACAGGAGCAAGAGTGCTCATTGACACCCAGGGTGGGCACTACATCAAACAGCTACCCCAGCACCGAAGGAACAGCAGCACATAACAAGGAGAACCCATAGCACCCCACATGCAGCAGCCCACTTCTTACCCCCACCTCCTTAACAGCAGCCTTCAGCTAATGAAAAACAAAAGACCCAGAGCTTCTGGAGCCACATAGCTCAGAATCAAATCCCTATGAAGTAAAACGCATTACTGAGCATAACCCAATAGCACACACACCCCTTTTCCCTACCCTAAAACTCACCTACTCACTGCACCTCACCCTGCCACACAGTAACTGTCCCCACAACCACATCACACCCAGCCCAAGAAAAAGCCATGCACAGCTGGGCAGAATCTATATATTCTCTAAGAATTAGCAATGCTCCAATCAAGCTGGCCAACTAATTACTGTAATAATGTTACAAAGCAAGGTGGAAGGGGGAGTGGTTTGTACTGCCTTTCTCAATGGCAGGTGATTAGGAGTTCCCCCCACCCCCCCCATCCTTTTTCTGTAGAAAAATTCAATTTGCCTTAAGGCAGCATCAGGAGCTGATACCAGCCTAATCCCTCAGCAGCCCTGGCCTGACCTGCTGCAAATTTCTGAGGCTATCCATAGTGCGAAACCACATTCCTCTCCCGAACAATACAATGGCACAAGGATCCACTTACCTTCAAGCCCTGCTTAAAACCTGTGCTGCAAAGCCCTTTATATAATCATGAACCAAAAGTCAAATCCATGTGAACCAGCAGGTGAAAATGCATTTCGCTTATTTGGCAAGCCCTAAAGGGCATTGTTAAATATTTTCTATAGTTCTTTCTTTAAAGGCTTACAGTTTTTCCTTCTCCTCCCTTTCCCTGCTAGGGTCTTAAATCCTTTTTGCTCAGCAAACATAAATTTTCTTTTGTCCCAAAGCACTAAAATTGACATCCCTGTTACTCCCACTTCCTCACTTCCCGGTACACTTAATTGACCCTTACTGCTAATAATGTCGGCAGCGATCTGGGAGGGATGCTTAGAACTGAAGTACCAAGGGAGCTGCTGCAGGCAAACACGAGTGCATTTCTCCCTTCAGCCTTGCAGAAGCAGCAAGCTGGAGTGCACTCTCCTCCCTCTGCACTCGGAAGTTTAAGCAAATAATGTGGGGGTCAAGTTTCCCATCACAAGTTATTTCAGCACCCTCTCGGTGGCTCTGTGCCCCCAGGAGTGGGACATGAGCACAGTGCAGCCTTTCCCCTGGCAGGGTGCGAGAGGGGCATGGGCGCAGCAAGGGAAGGAACGGGTGTGGATGTGTTTACTTCGCACAAAAACCTGGGGACTGTGGCTGAGGGCTGGAACAAACCAGCGACCTGCGGACAGGGCTGCAGCAGCTGGCAACGGGGTGCAGCCACAGCACGCTCGGGTTGCTTCACTCGGCTCCTGCTGAAGTCATTAGCGCGGAGCTGCCTCGTGAGGAGATAAAGGCTGGGCAGCAGGGGATGTGCTGTACGGGAGATAAGGGGCACGGATCAGGGTTGCTGGGGTTTCCACAGAATCACGGAATGTCCCAAGTGTGAACAGACACACAGGGATCATCGAGTCCAGCCCCTGTCCCCACACAGCACCACCCAGCCCCTGTGTCTGACAGCGGTGTCCCCACGCTCCTTGAGCTCTGGCAGCTCAGGGCCGTGCCCACTGCCCTGGGGAGCCTGTGCCATGCCCACCACCCCCTGGTGCAGAGCCTTCTCCTAACACCCCCCGACCCTCCCCTGACACAGCTCCATGCAGCGTCAATTCCCTGTCGCTGTCCCCAGAGAGCAGAGCTCAGCGCCTGC
>VXAV01003733.1:3734-22300 GCA_013399715.1 Alectura lathami | reverse complement strand
TGGCGGGCACCATCACCGCCCGCCGCAGCTGCGACAGTGAGCACGGGCACACCGGGGCGCGGGGGGCGGCCGCGCCCCCACCCTAGCCTCACCCCCTGCCCCTCTCTCTGCCTGGGTGAAGCCATCCAAAGCGTGCTGTGTGGCGCGGATGCACTGCAGCCGACCAAGACGGGGGCCGTGGGCTCGGCCAAGCTGGCGCTGCACAAGAACGGCACGCTGGAGTACCAGGTAAGGGGGGGTGGCACCGCCCCGGGCATGGTGCTGTGCCACGGGGGTCCCCCCAGTGCTGCCCCTTGGCACCCTGCCTGCAGGTGCAGGTGGTGGGCACCGCCAGCGAGGTGGTGGGCGTCACGCTGGAGACCAAACCTCGGCGGAAGAACAAGAGGAATGTCCTCTTCGACATGACGCCCAGCTACAGGGACGGGATGGTGAGCGCTGGTGGCATGGGGCTGGCACGGGCACAATGGGGGCACATGTGGCGTGTCCCCATCCCCACTGGCATGCTCTCCCACCCACGGCAGGCCCAGGGAGCGTGGCAGAGCCCCAGCGCCCGCGATGCCCACATGCTGCTGCAGAACGAGCTCTTCCTCAACGTGGCCACCAAGGACTGGGCAGAGGGCGAGCTGCGGGGTCAGATCATCTCCCTGCCCTACAGCGGGCTCCTGGCTCGCTACACAGGTACCCATGTGGCGTTTGTGGGGGGCGGTGGGGCAGCCCCCCACTCGGCACCCCCCACCGCCCCTGTCTGTGCGCAGAGATGCCGGTGCCGCTGGCGGGGCAGCTGGTGTCCCCCCCAGTGGGCAGCGGGGCCGGGGGGCACGCCTGGCTGTCGCTGGACGAGCATTGCCACCTGCACTACGAGATTGCGGTGGCGGGGCTGGGCCGCCCGGCCGATGGCACCGTCAGCGCCCAGCTGCACGGCGTGGCTGAGCTGGGAGAACTGGGCACCCGGCCCCATCAGCACAAGCGTCTGCTCAAGGGTTTCTACGGCACCGAGGTAGGTGGACGCGTGGCAGGGACCCCCCCCCATTGTCACCACAGGGCCTAGGACAGCCCTCACGTCCCTGTGTCCCCCTCGCCTCACCAGACTCAGGGGGTGGTGAAGGACCTGGACGCCGACCTGCTGCAGCACCTGGCCCAGGGCACCGCTTTCCTGCAAGTCAGCACCAAAGCCCACCCCCGCGGGGAGATGCGGGGACGGGTAGGTGCCCCCTGTGCGTCCCCGACACGGCACCGCCAACAGGGTCCCCAGCTGGGCTGCACTGTGCAGGGAAGGGGACAGGATGGGGACACATGGTGTCACAGTGCCAGCAGCCCGGTGTGGTGTGCTCATGGCTGTGGATGCTTCCTCCCCCAGCCATGGGTGCACCCAGACGGGGTCCCCAGCGGTGCCAACCCTCCTGCTGTTGCCCTCCAGGTGCACATCCCCAACACGTGCCAGGCAGGGGGGGCCCGCCTGGCCCCCGGGGAAGCCGAGTTCTCGGAGGTCTCCAAGGCCAGGGACGTGGAGCAGCTGAAGAAGGACCCCAACTCTTGCTTCTTTGAGGGGCAGCACCGGGCGCACGGCACCCGCTGGGCACCCGACTACGACAAGAAATGCTCCATCTGCAGCTGCCAGGTACGGGCCGGGGGGGTGAGCTGGGGGTGGCACCCATCAGTGGTGGCCCCCTGCAATGAGCCACGTGCCTGCTGTCCCCAGAAGCGCACGGTGATCTGCGACCCCATCCTGTGCCAGCCCCTCAACTGTACCCGCCAGGTGCACCCCGAGGAGCTGTGCTGCCCCGTCTGTGAAGGTGCAGGGGCACAGGGGGCTCGGGGGGGGAGAGAGAATGTGGGGAAGAAGGGCAGTTGTGGGCAAAGCCATCTTATCCCGTGGGTACAAGGTGGGGGGATCGCTCTGTGCCTCTCCTTCCAGCACCCCGTGCATGCCCTCACACCCTCCCTCCTCCTTGCAGAGAAGAAGATGGAGCAGGAGGAGCTGAAGTTGGAGCGGGCACGGGACAGTAGCGAGGGTGAGTCCCAGGGGCACGGGCTCAGGTACCCCCGGCCATCCCATGGGTGCTGTGCTCACTTCTCCGCCTCCTGCAGGCTGCTACTTTGACGGGGACAAGACGTGGCGAGGCTCCGGCACCCGCTGGCACCCCGTCGTGCCCCCCTTCGGCCTCATCAAATGCGCCATCTGCACCTGCAAGGTGAGTGCGGGCCCCCGTGGGCTCTCTGAGCTGCTGGGGGGGCTTGAAGCAGGGGAGGGGCAGTGCATGGCACTGGTGCCCTCGTGAGCCCCACGTGTGCTCCCCGCAGGGCACCACTGGCGAAGTGCACTGCGAGAAGGTGCAGTGCCCACGGCTCACCTGCGCCAACCCGGTGCGAGCCAGCCCCTCCGACTGCTGCAAGCAGTGCCCAGGTACGCACAGCTCCTGCCCTTGCTCCCAGTGGCACCCCACACCCCACGGGCACGCAGCCTCCCCGTGACCTCTCCCGCAGCCCCCGAGAAGAGCGTCCCCAAGCTGGCTGACGGCATGCAGGCGGACGGGCCCCGCGCCTGCCGCTTCGGGCGCCGCTGGTACCTCAACAACGAGAGCTGGCACCCCTCCGTGCCGCCCTTCGGGGAGATGAAGTGCATCCTGTGCTGGTGTGTGGTGAGTGTGCCAGCCCTCGGGCGGCACTGCAGAGGTGCCCCCGTGCCAGACTGAGCGCTTTGGGGATGGGTGGGAGAGGAGACGGGGCTGGCAGTGTGGGGAACCCCATTCCCCAGCTCCATCTGCATCCTGCAGTCGGGGGAGACGCACTGCCAGCGCCAGGAGTGCCCGCCGGGCGCCTGCACCAGCCCCGCCAGGAGGGACAACCCCTGCTGCGCCAAGTGCCGCGGTGAGTGTGTGCCGCTCGCGCACCCGCGCGCACGATCTCAGCCAGGCTAGCCCCGGTGTGCGTGAACACCGAGTGAGCATCCCTCGTGCTGCTCTTGGCACGTGCGTGTGTGCAACAGCCTCACACGTGTGTGTGTGTTTGCACACCTGCACGCACAGGTGCAGACTCTGCACCCAACCCCACTGTCCCCATGGAGACGTGTGCCGGGCGGGTGCCCAAACATCCTGCAAGCTCCCGACCCCCCTGGGGACCGGGACTCACCCGAGCACCCTCTGTGCCCTCACTTCAGCCCCATTTCCCCCCGCAGCCCCAGATGCCCCCCCAGAGAAGGTGCACGAAGCCACAGCGGAGGTGTGGAGCCGCTGAGCAGTGACCGCAGCCTGGAGCAGCAGGGCGAATGCGCGGCGATACTGGGTGGCCCTGCAGAACCCCCGCAGCCCATCACCCCCCCCGGGGGGCAGGCACAGGGCGCAGAGGAGCAGGGATGGGTGGCGGGGGCCAGCCCCCAGCCTGGGCACACCCCTGCTGGCACGGCCGTGGTGCCAGGGCCATCCTGCCAGCTCACCCTGGCAGGCAATGGCAGGGCCAGGGGGGCTGGGGCACCCCGTGCCCTCCCCCTGCAAGCCCCCCGCTGGCAGGCACAGCGGGCACCATGCCCACCTTGTACATAGTGTAAAATCCCTCTGGCCCCTGTCTCGCTGCGCCCACCCCAGCTCGGCTGGGCTGGGTGTGTAATTTATAGGGACGGGGGTCCTGATGTATTTATTAAAGACAGAGCTATTGCCCACCCCTCTGCTCTGCGTCTTTCTGGCAGCAGGAACCGGGCTGTGCCCCTGCATCCCACGTTCATGGATCGTGGTGTTGCAGGGTTTGGGAGCACACGTGCTGTGTATCTGGGGACATGGGGCCTTGGAGCTAGTGCATGGGGTATCTACGTGGGATGGGGAGCTGTAGGGTGGCACCACAGGGGACCAGAGTGGACCTGAGCTGGCCCTAAACAGTGCCCCGTGGCTGGGGGTGTGATGCCAGGGTGAGCGCAGCTCCTGGGGGCCCTGCAGTGCTCTGTGTCGCCCTTCCCTGTGCTGGCACAGAGATGCCAGGGCAGGGCCCCAAGCCAGGGAATGTACCACCGGGCTCAACTGGGATGGCACAACGGTGTTGCCATGGGCAGTGTTATCCTATACTGGGACTGTACCAGAGGTGACGCTGGGCTGGACTGGCACTGGGCTGCACAGGGTGGGCACAGAGCCCTCGGTGCTGAGCTGAATGTCCCGCCCCCTGCGTGCCTCTGCCATGGCCAGCAGGGTGGCAGCTCCGTGCTGACCCTGTGGCCGGTGGCCCGCTGGGTGTATGTCCTGGCATGGGCCTCCCCTCCGGATGCTCGTCCCTGCTGCCGTGGGGCAGTGCCAGGCACTGACGCGTGAGGAGGGGACTTGGTGCCCGGGGGAAGAATGAGCAGGGACTTCATTTAACGCCTGCCTGCTGCAAACTGGTTCGCAGCCGGCCATGAACCCTCCCAGGCTGGTGCAGGGCAAACCCCAGCCCCGTCCCTGGCCATTGGCACCCACCCTTAGGGGTGCCAGCGTCAAAGCGGAGGGCGGAACCTGGGCAGCCAGAACCAGCTGGCTCCTGAACACGTACCAGCAGCCCCGCAGTTCCAGGGTTCCCTCATTCCCAAGCGTGCCATGCTCTGTTGTGGGTAGAAGGGTGAGCACAGTCCTTGCCTTGGCTGCCCCTGGCAAGGAGCAAGCGGTCACTGCTCCATCGCGGCAGTGAGACAGAGATGCCGGCGGACCCGGAGGCACGGCAGCCGGTGTGCGATGATGGAGCACTTTTTCCTGGGAGTGCCAGTGCCCAGCAGGGTGCTGGGGACTCTGGAGACCCAGGGGGCTCGTCTGTCCCAGTGGAGAGGGCTAAGCCGCTGCTGCCTGGTGGGTCTGGCAGCGAAAAGCAAGACCCAGGATCCCTTCCTGAAGCTGGCAGTGCCACGGAGCTGAGCGGTGCCACGGTAAGGACGTGCTCCCAGTCAGCTCTGGGCACCTCTGATGGGTCTCCATGGCGCTGGGGTGCCCTGCAGCCTGTGGGTATCCCTGGGACCCCCTGTTTCCTTGCTGGTGGTGCCAAGGCGTTGGGCGCTCTGCTCTCCGACCCTGACCCCACAGCCAGGCACAGGCACGGAGCTCCTTGCTCACAGCCTGCTGCGCAAACCCAGCGCCAAGGCTGGTGCCAGCCCCGCGCCAGGTCCCTGGTGCCCGTGGGAAGCAGCACGCGTCCCCCCGGGGCGCTGCCCCCAGGGTCGCCCCAGCCGGAGGGCGCTGAGTGCCCGCGGCCGCCCCTCCGCGGGGCAGAGCTCCCCAGCCCCGTGCTCTCCCCGGTCCCTNGCGGCCAGGAGCACCGGCAGCACCGGCACCATGGCCTCCGGGAGCGCGGAGCAGCGGGCGCTGCAGTATGAGCAGACCCTGGTGAGTGCAGCCGGTACCTGGCACCGGGAGCACCGGGCACGGCGGGGGGCAGCAGGCAGCGTGGGGGGCACCGAGTGGTGCAGGGGGACGGGGGCAGCAGCGCTCCAGGGGCAGAGGGGCAGAGGGGTTTGGAGGTGCTGCACTCCCATTCCCCACACTCCAGGCACTCTGCTAAGGGGACAGTGCCCATGACACCTTTCCCCCTCTGTGGTCTCGCAGTGCCACCCATCCCCGCCGAGATTTGGGGACCATCTCTGTCGGGGCAGGGCGCTGGGGCAGCTGGGGGATGCTCAGTGCTGCCCCACAGCCCCCCAGCAGCTGGGTAGCCCCATGGCAGGACCCTTACACACGCCTCCACCCTTGCCCCCTTGCAGAAAGCCTTCAGCTCAGGGTGGTGATGCCCACCCCTGTGACACCCCTGGAGCACCCACAGGTGACTCTGCACCATCCGAGCACCCTTTACCCCCCCGTGCTGCGCCTGGCCCCAGCCCTCTGTCCCCAAGATAATGTATCTCCTCCGCCTGCAACCTTAGCCCCATGTTTACAACTCTGTCCTCTTTGGGGCCTCCCTGCTGGCACCCCAGCGCCCAGCTTCCCCAGGATGCCTTCCCTCCCCACTGTGCCCACAGCCCCCTGTGTTGCCCGCAGCCCTCTAACATCCCGGGCAAAGGTGCTTCTCCACGGCCTCTGCTTGGGCCGGTGCCCGGCGTGGCTCAGCAAACGGGTACTTTGCCCTGGCAAAGGCCTTGAGGGGAGGGAAGGGGAGGCGGGCAGAGAAGGGACAGAGCCGCTGCTGGGCACTCATGCCCACAGCAGCCAGCGTTTTCAGGCAGCCTGTGCTGGCTGCCTCGAGTGGGACATGCCCGGCCGGCACGTGGCACATGGCCCTGCCGCACTGGGCACCCTCTGCATCATCTTCCCAAGCACCCTTAGCCAGGGCCCCCCCTCAGTGCCCCCCCCAAGCCACCCCATGGGAACCCCACCTGCATGGCATTGCCCTGACCCATGCTCCAGCTGAGCCAGGGGCACCATCTGCCGGGAGCCGTGGGGCTGCCTGTTTCTTCCCCCCCAGCAGCAGCCTGAAGCCCCGGGGCCGTGCCCACAGCAGGCAGGCAGAAGGACATTGTGGAGGAGCATCAGGGCACCCTTGCATGGTGCTGGCAGACTTTGCCCTCCCCACCTGCAGGCACGGAGGCACCCACGCCCTGGGCACCCCAGGGTGCCCGTCCCCACAGCCTCGGGGCTGCGGCCTGGCTCCAAAAGCCTCCCGTGTCTCGCCCACGCGGGCGAGGCTGGGCACAGGCGCCTGTCCCGTGGCCTCGCGCCTGGCTTCCTGAAGCCACCCCCGTGCCAAGGAGGAGGGCGGCTACCCAGCCCTTCCCAGCGCCATCAGCTCCTGCCAGCACCTGCCAGGAGGCTCGGGCTCCAGCCGGAGCCTGCCAGCCTTTGGGGACAGCCCCACTGCCCCGTGCCCACCGTCCCCCCCTGGGCGCTGCCAGGGCATCGCTGCGGGGCTCCCAGCCACCAGCCCTGGGGACTTTGTGCTGGGTGAAATGAGAGGGGCAGGTGCCCACGAGAAGGCAGTGCTAAGGGTCCCTGACAGCCCCTGTGCCCCCCGTGTGCCAGGGGACTAAAGGGCCTCCAGGGGGGGGAGGATTAAGCTTGACAAACTGCCCTTGTTCGCCGTGGAGCCGATTAGATCCTGGCTAAGACGGGTGGTGTGACCCAGATCCCCCCGGCCCCTCTGTCGGCCCATTTCAGGGGACCCTGCTGCCCCCTTTGAAGACCCCCCCAGGACCACATTCCAGGGTGAAGTTGGCTGGCACCATGTGCCCGCCCTACGTGCCAGCAGCCAGCTCCAATCTCCAGCATGGGGAGGGGACCTTGCTCCCCGTGTCCACTTGAACTGGGGACATGGGGTGAGGCTGTGGCTCCCACGGCTGTGGGCATCCCTGCCAGGCGGGCTCACTGCCCCGGCCTTCATGGGACAGGGTGGCATGGGGACAGAGCGGTACCTATGCCAGCAGCTGCCCTAAGGACCGCACTGCCTGGGCGCAGTGGGCACCGCCGGCTGGCACAGCCCGGGGGGCTCGGCACAGCTCGTGCCAGCAGCACAGGAGCCTGGTCCCAAAATACCGACCTCATCCCATGCCCGTGTCCCCACGTGCCCCCCGCCAGGCCCCCCCGTGCCCGCTCCCTGCCCGCCCGGCACTGTGATTGTTCAGCTGCTTCGCGGCGGAGGCCGGAGTCCCGGGGCTGTTTGTGTTTCAAAAGGCCTTTGTGGAAAAATAACCCGAGCGGGAGGAGGAGGAGGAGGAGGAAGGCAGAACCCACCGCTGGCCCTCAGCAGCGGCCAGGCCCTGCCATGGGGCATCACAGGGACCCCACAGGCAGGGCACAGGGCGGCCAGACCCCTTCACTCGTGTCCGCCTTGTTGTGAGGGGGGTTAGCTGCAGACGGGGGGGCAAACAGGGGATGCAATCCCCCCTATACAGGCTGGACGCCTTGCAGCTATAGGGGTGTTGTCGCAGGGACCCCAACACCCGCGCGGGGCAGCGTGCCAGCCCCCGGCGTGGGGCACGGAGCCTGCCGGGGGGGGGTCTCAGCCTGGGGGTGCCCCAATCCTGGCCCGGGAGGACGGTGAGGCTGGGGGGAGGCAGGCACTTGGCAGAGCGACAGCGCTCCTCGGGCGTGGGGCTGTTTGTTCTTCCAGAGGAAACAAGCTTGGCCCGAAGGGAGCCTTTGAACGCCGGCCCCGTGCGGGGCCGGGGTCCTCCCCTGGCAGGCGGTGCTGACCGCGGCCTCCGAGATGGCTGAGCTGGCGTCTCCGCCACCCCGCTTGTGCCAGCCCCCGGCACGTTTCCATAGGGCTGAGGACCTGCTGAGCCAATGCAGGCGTTCAGGGGGCGATCCGTGCCAGGAGGGTTAGCAATGGACACGGATGCATCCCCTTGCTCCCTCCCCAGTGCCGAGCTCAACCCAGGTATCAGACAGCAGAGAATCCACCCGGCGCCACTCTGGCTGTTTTCTGCTCCGTGCCAAAGGGACCTGGGATGGAGACGCAGTGGGGAGCAATGCTCCGGCAGAAATGCCCCTTCACGCTGTCCCCACGGGAGCCAGCACGTGCCCCGGGGAGGGTGGGCACGTGAGCAGGCACTGGGGGCAGGCGCCGGGCCGTGCTGCCCACGTGCCGAGCGCGGTGCCCACCCGTGCCCCGTCCCTCCGCCGGGCACCGTGCCGGGACGGGGGCTGCGAGGCGGACACGTGCGGCACGGCGGGCGGGCACTATCGGCATGGGGCTCACGTTCCCCCCGACGTGGGAGCCTGGCAGGGGCCCCCGCGGCCCTGAAGCCTCCCTTTGTGCCCTGCCAACCTCTGGCGCTTGGCATTCAGGTCGTGCCGGGGGGAGCGAGGCGGAAACCAAGCAACCGAGCCCTTGGCAGTGGCCGCCCGCGCGGGACGAGTGCCCCCAGCTCGGCAGGGAGGACGGGCACAAAGAGCTCCCGGGGGGCGCTGCTGGGGCCAGGCCATGTGCCACGTGCCACTCGAGGAGCGGGGGTGCCCCACATGTGGGCACGGTGTCCCCATCTGCCTCACATCCCTTTGCTCCCCACATCTCCACCGTGCCTGGTGCTCCCTTTTTGTGGGGCTGGGGGTGTGCCCTCCTGCTCCCAGCCTGGGACATGTGGCAGGCTGAGCTTGCCCACCATGGGGGGATCCCAACTGTGTTTGTAATGATGCCAAGGGGAGGTGCACACCCAGCACAAGCACAGCCCCAGTATCAGCCCTCAGAGAATCTCCCGGCCAGCCTGGCTGTGCTCCCAGCCCTTACCCACCCACTGCCAGCCCATCCCAGTGGCCGGGGCACCTGGGTAGGGCCGGAGACGGGTACCAACAGGGCCGGGTGCCTGTGCTGAGCATGTGGGCGAAACAATCGCTACTGATCCCTGCACGCTGTGCAGTGCCGCAGCCGCCTGTCCCCTCCCCACCCCAGTGCCAACACCGTGTCCACTGCTCCCCTGCCTCAGTTTCCCCAACCTGCACATGGGAGCCCTGTGCCAGCCTCCTGATGCCCCTGCCTGCTCCTTCTCCCACAGATGTATGGGCGCTACACGCAGGACCTGGGCACCTTCGCCAAGGATGAGGCAGCCCGGCTGCGTCTGCAGCAGGAGCAAGGGGATGGGGACGCCCCACGGAGACGCCGCCTCTCTGAGCTGCTCGAGCACAGCCAGGAACGCTGTGCCCCCTGCTGTGGTAAGGGGCGCTGGGGACGGAGGGGATGGGGTGGGGGACACCAGCCCCATGGCACTGTGGCTGCAGAACCTCACACGGCTCCGGGCACCGCTACCCGCCCAGCCGCCGCCACCGCTGCGGGTTGGGTTTCTCCTGCTGTCATGGGACACTGGCGCCGAGGACAATGCCACCTGCGCACCAGGCGGTGGGGACACAATGGCCCAAAATAGCCAGGCAGCAGCAGCAGGGACGGGGCCCCCAGCAGCTCTGCTTGGGACCGTGCCAGGGGGCAGCGCTTGTGCGAGGTGTGCGGTGCGCGGCCATGCGGGGCCAGCTGAGCCCCAGCGTGCACAGGTGTGCGCACAGCTGGCGGGTGGCAGTGCAGTCCTCGGTGTGCCCATCCCCAGGGTGCCCAGCCCTGAGCCTGCCCTGTGCCTGCAGGCCGCTCCAAGCGTTGCCAGCGATTCTTCATCGCCAAGGTGGGTGAGGACTGGGTCTTCCTCATCCTCCTGGGACTGGTCATGGCGCTGGTGAGCTGGGCCATGGACTTCGCCATCGCTTCCTGCCTCCAAGGTGAGTGGGCAGCGGCGGATGACGGGCTCACCAGGGTGATGCCACGTCCCCTGCTGTCCCCTGCTGCCTGCAACTCGCCTCACCTGCTGTGCCCTCAGCCCAAAAGTGGATGTACGGGGGCCTGGATACCAATGTGGTGCTGCAGTATCTGGCCTGGGTCATCTACCCCACCGTGCTCATCACCTTCTCAGCTGGCATCACCCAGATCCTCGCCCCCCAGGCTGTGGGTAAGGTGCTGGGGTCTGAGTGCACCCTAAAGGGGTCTCCCCTCCCTGGGGCTGTGGGTTGTGGCAACCTGGGTGTACTGGTCTATGGGGTTGGGGGTCCCAGGGATCTTCCAAGTGCCACGGGCTGGTCTTCACAAAGTCTCCTGGGGATGTGAGGTTGGGGTCCCCACTGTGGGTTGGGGTGGCTGTGGGGATGTTCCCAGAGGTCCCACCTGGACTGGGGGAGAGGCATCTCTGGGGTCTCCCTATGACAGTGGGGTGGCTGTGCATCAAGGATCCCCCCAGGACTACAGAGCAGGGGATCCCCAGCCCCCCCCATGCCCATGGGCTGTCCCTGTGTGCCAGGCTCGGGGATCCCTGAGATGAAGACAATCCTGAGGGGCGTCGTGCTGAAGGAGTACCTCACTTTCAAGACTTTCGTGGCCAAGGTGTTCGGGCTGACGTGTGCCCTGGGCAGTGGCATGCCCCTGGGCAAGGAGGTGAGGACACTGCCTGGGACCAGGCAGACAGGGCCGGGGGGCACTGGCCTGTGCTCATCTTTGTCCCCACAGGGTCCCTTCGTCCACATTGCCAGCATGTGCGCAGCCCTGCTCAGCCGCTCTCTCTCCTTCTTTGGGGGCATCTACGAGGTGAGCAGGCATGGGTAGCACCCGAGGGGCTCTGGCTGTGCCCCAGCAGGGCTGGCAGGGCCTGGGGGAGCGGGGGGTGGGTGCAGGGCCAACTTACCCCCTGCTCACCCACAGAACGAAGCGAGGAACACCGAAATGCTGGCAGCTGCCTGTGCCGTCGGTGTCGGCTGCTGCTTCGCCGCTCCCATCGGAGGTAGGGTCCCCCCAGCCTGCACGTCCATCTTGGGCACCGGGTGCTCCCAGAGAGGCCAGCAGGATCCTGCCCAGAGCACCCCCCGCTGCCAGGCAGGGGGCAGAGATCAGCCTGTCCTCTGCCCCCCGGGGCTGGCTGGCATGGGAGAGGCAGCGCCGCTAGTCGGGGTGCCCACGGGGGCGCAGGAGGAAGGGAGGAGCGGGCACCGTCCTCCTGGAGATGTAACACCTCGTCTCGTCCTCTCCCCCGCCACGCTGCACTCCAGGGAGCTCCCCGCTCCGGCCCCGCTGAGCCCTGCCCGTAGGTTGGTGCTGTGTCTAGCTCTTGCCTTGCCCTGTGCGCGCTGAGCATCCGTCTGTCCGTTTGTGCATGCGTGACCCCGGCCCCAGCACCATCCGCCGCCCCATGCCCCGTGGCTTCTCGCGTCCCCCCGCTGCCCTCCTGCTCGCACCGCCTCACGCTCCTCAGCGCTGACGGCGCGAGACCCGCTTTGCCGAGGGAGCCCTTGAACCGCAGCGTGGCCGTGGGGCTCCGGGCGGGAAGCATGCCAGGCTCCTGGGCTCTGCCTGGCTTTTGCGTCCCTCCCATCTCGTCCTTCCTCCGGTGCCAGGCGTCCTGTTCAGCATCGAGGTCACCTCCACCTTCTTCGCCGTCCGCAACTACTGGCGTGGCTTCTTCGCCGCCACCTTCAGCGCCTTCATCTTTCGTGTCCTGGCTGTCTGGATCAAGGACGAAGGTGCCTCAAGCGGGCTGGGAGGCTGGGGACACCAGGGTCCCCAGCCTGGCCCTGCTCACGCCCATCTTGCCCTCAGAGACCATCACGGCGCTCTTCAAAACCCGCTTTCGCCTCGACTTCCCCTTCGACCTGCAGGAGCTGCCCGCCTTCGCCTTCATCGGGTGAGTGTGGCTGCCCTGTCCTGCATCCCCTCCTGTTTCCCCGGGGTGGCCACAGGACACAGGCGCTCAGCCCCGGCCTCCGCCCAGGATTGCCTGCGGCTTCGGCGGTGCGCTCTTCGTTTACCTCAACCGCAAGATCGTGAAGTTCATGCGCCGCCAGAAGACCATCAACAACTTCCTGATGAAGAAGTAGGTGCCCCGCGGTCCCCAACATCACGGGAGTGACTGTCCCTCTTGGGGTGGCAGGGCTGGGGCTGCAGCATTGTCACCCTCTCCATGCCACCCCACCAGGCGCCTGCTGTTCCCTGCCCTGGTGACGGTGCTCATCACCTCACTGACCTTCCCAGCCGGCCTCGGGCAGTTCATGGCCGGACAGGTACCCACAGCGGGGCCGCGGGGCAGAGCGCAGGTCCCTTGGGCCACCAGCAGCCGGCTCAGCCCCGTGCGTCCCTAGCTCACCCAGAAGGAAACGCTGGTGTTGCTGTTCGACAACCGGACCTGGTCCAAGTTGGAGCCCGGCGATGAGTTTGAGTACATGGGCATCCTGGAGGCCTGGCACAACCCGCGCTCCAACGTCTTCGTCACCCTCGTCGTCTTCATCCTCATGAAGGTGGGCGCGTCCTCTCGGGTGCCACCAGCGGGCACTGGTGGGGGTGGCTCCTGGGTGCCACCGGGGAGGTGCTGGATGGCTGTTCCCAGTGGCCACCAAGGTGGTGGCAGGGTGCCACCAATATGCCATCGAGGAGATCTTGGCGGGGAGCTACCAGGGAGGTGCTGGCTGGGTGCCCCTGGCACGGTGCTGTGCTTGCGTCCTGCTCCACGGCTGTGGGGCACGGCTGGGGCTGGAGGACAGCCAGACTAGGGGGGGCAACTGACGTCTGTCCCCCACGCAGTTCTGGATGTCAGCCCTGGCCACCACCATCCCAGTGCCCTGCGGAGCCTTCATGCCTGTCTTTGTCATCGGTGAGAGCTGGGGTCCCCTGTTGCCTCCCAGCAAAGGGGCGCAGCATGGGTGCAGGAGTGGGGTTGGGACCTAGGGGAGACCCGTGGCCCTCACAATCCCGCTCTGCGGGCAGGGGCAGCTTTCGGGCGGCTGGTGGGGGAGACCATGGCAGTCTGGTTCCCCGACGGCATACACAACGACAGCAACACCTACCGCATCCTGCCGGGGGCCTACGCCGTGGTGGGTAAGTGCCATGCCAGGCTGGCACAGGGACACCGTGTGCCACCACTTGGGGCTGCTCCCAGTGAGACGCTGGGGTCCCCAGGTGACCCCTACCCATGGGGATGTCCCAGGGGCATCCCCAGGGTGCGGGACACGACCCCGTGGGCAGGCATGTGACGGCTGCCCCTGTGTCTCCCGGGGCAACACGCGGGCACAGGAGCAGCCGCGCTGTCAGGCGCTGTCACCCACACGGTGTCCACGGCCGTCATCGTCTTCGAGCTGACGGGGCAGATCTCGCACATCCTGCCCGTCATGATCGCCGTCATCCTGGCCAACGCGGTGGCCCAGAGCCTCCAGCCCTCCCTCTACGACAGCATCATCCGCATCAAGAAGCTGCCCTACCTCCCCGAGCTCGGTTGGGGGCACAACGAGTGAGTGTCCCCAGGTCCCCGGCCAGCTCCGCTGGGCACAGGGTGACCACCGCACTGAGGGACTTTCCCCCGTCAGGAAATACAACGTGCTGGTGGAGGACATCATGGTGCGAGACGTCCCCTACGTCTCTCTCAACTGCAAGTACCGGGCCCTGAAGCGCATCCTGCAGAGCACCAAGATGAAGACCCTGGCGCTGGTGGAGTCGGCGGGTGAGGGGCGTGCGGGGGCTGCACCATCACGTCCCCACTGTCCCCGCATCACTGTCCCCCTCATTGCGTTCAATCTCGGCCACAGAGTCCATGATCCTGCTGGGTTCCATCGAGAGGGCACAGGTGGGGGCCCTGCTGGGCCAGCATCTCCATCCCCAGCGCCGGCTCCAGGCCCTGCAGCACAAGGCGCAGGCAATGGCCGATGACGAGAGACGGTTCTCCGAAGCCAGCGTCTGCATCCAGGTGAGGGGATGTGGGGGCGGCCACCATAAGGTGCCCCCGTCAGGGTGTCCCTGCCCCCCCAAACCTGTCCCTTCCCTCCTGCAGGTCAGCACTGAAGGCTCCTCCTTCGCTCCTGCGAGCAGCGGCTCCCGCAAGCCCCTGAAACCAGCGCTGAAGCGGGTGCCCAGCATCCCCACTGACGGCCACCAGGGTGAGTCTGCGCCCCGCAGCCCCCACGGGAGCCCCTCGCCCCCACGGGAGCCCCTCGCCCCGTGCTGACCCTTCTGCTGCCCACAGCCGGTGCCAGTGATGGCTCCGGCATCGCCCTCAAGAGCCTCTTCTGTGCCAACACCTCCGCAGAGCCCCCTGAGGTGAGCACCCTTCCCCGCCAGTCCCTGCCCATCCCTTGCCTCTCCACCCCTTCCCATCCCTCTCCATCCCTCAGTGACCCTTCCCACCCCTTCCAGTTCCCATTCCCATCCCTTCCCTACGTGACCCTTCCCATCCTGCCCACTCTCCCTTATCCCTGCCTGTCTCTGCCCACCCCTTTCCTTTCCTCATTGACCTTCCCCATTCCCAGCTCAGCCCTGCTTGACCCTGTCTCTCTGCCTGCCCTGCTTGCTCCTGCCCCTTCTCGTTTCCATCCCTTTCCATCTCTACGTGACCCTTCCCATGCTGCCTGCTGTCCCTATCCCGGCCCATCCCTGCCTGCCACTTCCCATCCCATCCATTTCCATCCCTACTTGACTCCTTCCTTCCCATCCCATCCGCACCTGACCCTTCCCATTCCCATCTTTTCCCATTCCCATCCCACCCATTCCCGTCCCTACTTGACCTTTCCTGTTCCCATTCCATCCCTGCTTGGCCCATTCCCACCCCACTCCCGACCATTCCCATCCTCCCACCATGCCATGTCCCCTAACGCTGTCTCTCCCGCGTGGTGCCAGGCGCAGGGCCCAGCCCCTCGCAAGGCCAAGCACGTCCGCATTTCCATCACGGTAAGCTGCAGCCAATGGCAGCCTAGGCAAGGCTGCTCTCAGCCAATCAGAGGCCAGCCTGAATCCCCTCAACCAATCAGAGGCCTGGCACAATTCCACTTGGCCAACCATGTTCAGCCTGTGTCTGTGCAGTCAATCTCAGACTGTCCCGATTTCTGCTCAGCCAATCAGGGCATGGGAACTCACCATCCCAAATCCACTTGGCAAATTGCAGTGTGACCCAGATCCCCTCAGCCAATCAGCCATGGAATTTCTCCCACTTTCCTCAACCAATCATGACCCAGCCTGCCTTCCCTCCACCAATCACAAGCCGGGCGTGCCCAATCGCGGCACCAAACATGTCCTCCCAACCAATCACACTGCCCATCACTTACCCCATGTCACCCCGCTTCTCCCGCAGGAGGACCTGGACCTGGGGGACAGGATGACGCCGGCGGAGGTGAGACGCTGGCGCCCGCAGCGGGGAGGGTGGGGGGCTCCCCATGGCGCCGTGCCGGGGGGCCGTGCCCCACGGCGTGCTCCCCCCGCCCCAGATCCTGGAATGGGAGGAGCAGCAGCTGGAGCAGCCCGTGGACTTCAGCGGCGCCCAGATCGACCCCGCGCCCTTCCAGCTGGTCGAGCGCACCTCGCTGCACAAGGTGGGCCCCTGCCCCGCGCCCCCCGCCCTGGTTTCTCCCCCACGACACCCCACTGAGCCCGCCATTGCCCCGCAGACCCACACCATCTTCTCGCTGCTGGGCCTCGACCACGCCTACGTCACCAGCCTCGGGCGCCTGGTGGGCATGGTGTCCCTCAAGGAGGTGAGGAGGACGCGGGACGGAGCGGGGCGTGGGGACGGGGACGGGGACCCCACGTTTGCTCACGGCACCGGGGTGCCCGCAGCTGCGCAAGGCCATCGAGGGCTCGCTGACTGCCAAAGGAGTGAAGGTGCTGCCACCACTCGCCAGCTTCCGCCGCAGCAGCACCAGCGCGGGCGAGATGGACACCACCGACCTGCGCCAGCTCTGGGACCGCCACCAGCACCACCTCCTGCCCCGCGAGGCCTGCCTCGAGGACGGCGACGCCAGCAACTGACGGTGTCGCCGGACCCCTGCCCCTTGCTGGGGGGGTGCTGCTGCAGGGGCCCCCTCTGGGGTACAGGGGGTGTTCACACCGTGCCCACCTGCAGCGGGTCTGGCGTAGGGTGGGCACCCTCCTTCCATTGCCATGGGGTGACCGGTTGTCCCCCATGCCCCCCCCCAGCTTCTGGGGTTCCCCATGTTGCTACCTCTGCCCCCACCCGACCCCAGTGCCCCCCAGCATTGCCACAGTGTGCCCCGCTGTGTAAATACAGAGGTTTTTATATTAATTTAATAAAAGAACTTTATAAACACAGCTACCTCGCTGGAGCATGGAGGTGGGCAGGGGGGCGCGGGCCAAGCCCTGTGGCACGGTCACCGTCACTGTCCCCGTGCCGGCCCCGCGCCCAGGGTGGCCTCGCTGCGGTACAGCGGCTGCAGGAGCTCACCGGNNNNCGGGCGGTGATGACCAGCGTGCCGGCCTCGGTCAGGGCGCAGCTCACCGACAGCGGGTCCGTGTCCTCGGGCAGCCGGCACCGGTGGGTGAAGGTGTCGCACACCGTGCCATCCTCCGCCACCTGCGGGGGAGCGGTGCCGGCACAGCGCGGCGGCACAGACCTTGGTCACGCGTGGTGGGCAGCGGGGTGCTTCCCAGTTAGCCCAGTGCAAGTGGGGGACAGTTCCCAGTTCCCACTCAGCCAGTGACCCTGGTAATTCCCAGCTAGCCCACTGTGGGTGGGGAGCAGTTCCCAGTTGCCCCAGGCTTGCAGCAGGGTTGTTTCCAGTTATCCCAGTGCCTGCTCCCAGTTGCCCCCACACCACCAGAAAAAGTGGTGAGGTGGGAGTTCCCAGCTGTCCTGCTCCCAGTAAGGACAGTTCCTGGTTCCCCCAGTGCCAGCAGGGACAATTCCCAGTTACCCCAGTGTGTCTGGGGTGCCGTAGGGCAGGGCTGCCCCCCCCACCCCCACATCCAGGCAGATGGGGACAGTGTTTGGGGTGCGGGGGGCTCCTCACCTTCTCGGCCTGGATGGCGACGTGGCCGTTGGAGGTGGTCACCACAATGTCGGGAGGCTCGAACTGGCTGACATCAGCCACCACCTGGTAGGTGTCACCCTGGGCATGCACCCAGGTGCCCAGGCTGCAGGGGCACACGGCACCCGGGGACCCTGTGGGCACCGGGGCTTGGGGGGGGTCTGCCAGGCGTGGGGGCACAGCACCCAGGTGGGTTGGGGTATTGGGGGTGCAGGAGAGGACTGGGGGTATCGGGTGGCACTGGGGTTGGGGTCATTGAGGGGGATGCAGGGGGAGCTGGGGACCCCAGGGGAATGGGGGTGGGGTACAGGGTGATCTGGGGGGGCTGGTTCTGGATGGTACAGGTGGGGACATGGGGGATGGCCAGGATAGCCTAAAGGGAGAAGGCTTGTGGAGGTGCTGGGGTTAGTGGGGGGCTCTGGATGTGGAAATGGGAAAGTCTGGGTCACCATGAGGGTCTGGGCACACTGGGTTTCTGAGGATGTAAGGGCACCCAGGAAGGTCGGGGGAGTAGAAAGGGACATCGGTGGTCCGGGGGCACTGGGAAGCTCAGCAGGGTGTGGGGAGGGGAAAATCAGGAACACAGCGAGCCTGGGGGACCTTGGGGAGGCCCTGGGGGCACAAAAGGTGGAGGAGGATGCAGGATGGGGCACTCAGGGGCAATGCCCGGGCGCAGGACACAGCTTGGGGTCCCCCCCACCCCATACCTGGATACCCGAAGGCGTCGTAGCAGTACCGCTCCCCCTCGAAGCAGGGCTCGCCAGCCCCCAGCCCCTGGCTGAAGGTGCTGATGTGCTCAGCGCGGTACGTGGCGGCCGAGCTGAGCGATGCCATGCCGCCGTGCCGGTGCCACCAAGCCCCTGTCCCCAGTGTCCCCGCACAGGGCAGGGGGCCGGCAGGGCACCCGCCGCCGCATGCCCATAATTAGCCCGGTAGCCGCTGCCGCAGCCAGGAATGCAAGATAACGGCCGGGGGCCCTCCACCATCCTAAGGGGGGGTCGCGCAGGGGACGTGCCGCTGTCACCACCATCCCGCTGCCCCACCAGGGGCCCCCAGGATAAGGTGCCCCCCACCCGTAAGGAGAGGCAGGCGGTGCAGCGCTCACACCACTGACTTTATTGGAGGCCTGGCGGGATGGAGGCAGGGTGCCGGGGCACGGGCATCCCACGGGCACCCCGTGGGCACGGGGCAGGGGGTTCACACCTCTTTCTCCCCATCCCAGGGCGGGTGTGGGGCCTTGACCCCTGGGTCTCCTGCTGGGTGGCCGATGTCCCCAGACGAGGTGGTGGCACAGGGCTGTGTGCATGCAAGCCATGGCTGGTCAGATGGCAGAGAGCCCCCCCACCCACCGTGGCCTCAGCCTCCCTC